>JAPMOR010015393.1:171494-285799 GCA_026543865.1 Argiope aurantia
TGCGTTTTCATTGGCTCTTATAGGAGCTAACTTAGTACAGGTACCTAGAAAGTTTTACTATAACTTTTTACTAATTGCTGGTTACTAACAATTGTTTTGTTAGTAAAACTTTTTAGGTACATGTTTCATTTTTTTTAAAAAAGTAAATAAATATTTACTTTCTTTGATGTGTTATTTTCACTCTAGCTTTTAAAGCATATTTTTCACATCTCTCCAGAAGCAAATTTCATATGATTTTTAATTTATGTTTCGGCTTTATGTTTACAAGCTCATTTAGTAAAGAAATTTATGCTTCATTTAATAAGCTTCGATATATGAAATGTTTTCTGCACCATCTTCGCAGGTAAGGAAGAAGTTGATAGTCTAATGTGGTTAATATGATAGAAAATTGCTTTATTAAGTAACCCTAATATTAAAAAAAAGTTATCAAAGATTCCGATTATTTAGATTATATAGCTTTCAAATTAACACAAAATTAGTTTCTAAAAAGAATGATCCAAAATTTTTATATTTAATCATATCTTTGAAATATTAAATAAGAATTATCTGCTTTGATATATAAATATATATATATATATATATATATATATATATATAGCGAAAAAAGTCGATTTTGTCGCCCAGTGGGTTAAAAATTACGGAACGTTTCATGAACAGTTTTGTTTATTATCGCGCAGCGCATCTCGGGGAAATATTTCCACAAATACCAAATGAAATGAAACGTCATATTTGGAATCACGCGCGCCAATTTAGGAATTTAAATATTCAGTTTCGAGTCAGCAGCAGTCGGACATTCAGCCGACGATCGCTTAGTTCACAAGACATTTACCAGACAGGTTGATAGCCGTAAAATCTATTATTTTAGAATCGGTATGACACATGGCAATTTGTATATCCATTTTAAATTGTTTGACAGTTATAATTTTCTAAATTTATAAGCATAATATTATTGTTTGATTACATATAATGAGGCAGGTTCGTAGTAAAGTCGCGTCTGCTAATAAAATATTTTTTCGGTCTGAAGATATTTAAAATCTAATTTCAGAAATAGAAATTAGATTTACAAAATTTTCATTTATCCGTTTTCACATACGCACCTGAAACATGGGCAAAGTTAAAAAGATTTTTGCTGTATTTGAAAGACGGATTTTAAGCAGATGTTTTGGAAAACAATTATTGGAGAAAAAGAGCCAATTCGGAAATTCATAATCTATAGAAATCTGCAGATAGTATAAAATTGATAGCAATACAAAATGATTAAATAGGCAGGCACTAAATAATAATCGAGCCACTAAAAAGATATTTTTAGCTAAACCATTTTGTCGCTTAAAAAAAAGGAAGATCAAAACTTAGGTGTATTGAACACCTGGAAAAAGACTTGAAAATTATTAAGACAACAACCTTGTTTTAATTTAAATTCTAACCTTAACAAATATTTTAAATTTAAAAAAACTTTATTTTAATAAAATTATTATTATTTTGAAACCTTATCAAAAATAGGACGCCATGAGAGTAATTCTGTGGAAGGCCAGGGCTCATTTGGGACTGTCGCGCCAGTGAAGAAGAATTATATATATAATATAATAAAAATATTCAAGTAATAAAACTTATAATAATACATAAAATTATCTAAAAGCCTAATTTCAATAAAGTTGGGGCAATAGAATTTAATTCAGATTTGAATTTAAATTTGAAATCAGTCAAAAAGTGACAATTGTAGCAATAAATAAAAAAAAATATTTCTAAAAATATTCCAATTATTATATAATTTTATCAGATATCGGTGGATTTGAAGAAAAATCAGGCACAGATCTAAGTTTTCGTCTAAAGACTCCATATCAATTCTGTGTAATTTTTCTTTTTGAAAAATTCACAGACAGAATTAAATTTAAAAATATCTTTTTCGGCATTTAAACGAACTTTTGAGGCTGAATTTTTTGAAGATTACTAGACTTAATTCTTTTGTATTATGTATATGAAACAATAATAAAAATCTTCTAAATTTTAAAATTTAATTTAACCGCTATATAACGAATTTGATGATTTGAGAAAAAAAAGTTGATATATAGAAACGTTGGTAAATAGAAATAGTCAATTAATAGAGTTAAATAAAAGTTAAAAAATAAAAATACCAAAGTCATTTATTTAAAAAAATATACAAAAGAGATTTTAAAAAAAAAAAAAAATTGTGGATAAATTATTGTTGAAATTCAAAATTTTTCTTCTGTTTCTTTCTTTATTTTTTAATCTTTTTTCACTTTGAAATTTTCCTCAGAGATCACCAATTCAGACCACACTCACTATCAAAAATTCAAATCTGAATTTTAAATAAAAATCTCGCATCAATTTAGAAAAAGGAGTCGCCAAACAAAATCGAAGAAAAATGTACAAATTACAAATAATTGCTTATTACTTTTTCATAAACGAATTAGGTCTTCCAATAATTTGTATTACAATAAGTATAGGTTAGGTAGTTATCTAATTTTTATTCTTACGTATGACGGAATCAATAGTCAGTTTTTCAGAATCATAGGTACCCGAAAATTTCTGTTTTATTTATAGATATTTTATTCGATGTACAGAATTTTCTATAGAAAATTTAAGATTCTTGAAAAATGTTCGATTTATAGAAATTTTATTCGATATACAGAAATTTTCTATAGAAAATCTAAGATACTTGAAAAATGTTCGATATATTGAGATTTTCCATATATGGAAGTTCTATATATAGTGATTCTATTATACTTATTTTTCAATAAATTTGCTTTAGGCATAATTATTTAATGTTCGAATGCTTTATTTGCCTCCAAACTTTATTATAGAGCCAAAATTTCTATGATTGAACCAAAAAGAGAGTTCGATTGCAAATAATATAGAACAATACCGGAGTTATATTTGTAGATATTGTTCCAGGAATATTGTACTTTTTGTAAGAGTAAACCAAAAGTCCTTGACCGAATTTCAAAAAAAGAAAGAGAGAGGTTTATGCATTGCTACTGTTGCTTGCTGGGCTCACCGAATTCTTTTTTCAACCCATCAACATCTGTTGTTTTGATAGCTTATTTAAGCGGCGCAGTCGAAACTTAACCTCCTATCATCTGTTCTGTATCGAATGATCGGTGCAGATGTTCTCAGATTTATATCAGCTGAAGAGAGGACATTGCACTGATTGCCATTGCTCTAATAACAGAAAGGAAAATATAAATAAAAGGTAAGACTTAATATTCAAGGGGGATTTTTTTTTTTTTTAGATGGGAACATAAAATCTTTTCTATAACTTCCCTAACGCTTTATATTCCGACGGTACTTAAAAGTTATGTTTTAATTGCGTTTATATCTTAGAAATATGACCGTTTTTCCCAGGCGGTATTCGTAAGAACACCAGTCCAGCAGCAAGAAATAAATAGCAGCTGAAGGCAAGCATTTTTTTAAAAACTATTCATTAAGTTAAAAATATTTTTAAAAAGTTAAAAGTTAATAAAATTAAAAAGTTATTGTTAAATTAATTACAGCTATAAAAGATTAATTTTAATAAGCATGGTAGTTTATAACTGTATGCATGCATGTTAAGCGTTTAATGCATGGGAATTCAATTTTTAAATAATTTATTGAAGAAAATACACTTTCAAAGCTTAAAAATAAGCCACCATGCTTGAAAAAGTTTAAATTTCTCTCAAAGTATTTTTTTTCTTTTTCTCTCCTTAATATTTATGTTTTGAAACAAACTGTGAATTCGAGAATAGTTATAGTTTCAAATCAAAAACGTTAATTTTCTTCAATCGGAACCTCTTCGCCTTCCCCTCTTATATCAAAGTTTCGAACATAACTGCTAACCGGAGAAGATTTGTTCTTTTATTCCAAAAACCTTCCTGCTTTATAATCTGCAAAAATTATTCAAATATGCCACCCCCCAATTATTATTTTTAGTTAAATTCACGTATAATGTTTCATTATCGTTAGATTAACAAAGTCTTTAGATATGAAATTTCTTTCTTAAAGTAAAAATTGTACCATGGTAGTAACTTGATCATCAAAATTGGAAATTTTCATTGACGATATAATATTTTTTTTATGATATTACAACAATATGGGTCGGCATATATATATGCCTTTTTTTTAAAAAAAAATTATGCATTTACAAAATTAAGTTTTGGACAAAATTTGCAAATTAATGAACAATAATTTTTTAAATAACAAAATGCATCTGATTCAAAATTTAATTAAAAAACATGGCAAAATAATTCAAGGTTTTTTTTTCATTATTTTTTAAAATTTTAATATGAAAACATTTCAAGAAACCACAGTCTATGAAGCGAAAAATTAATTTTCCAAATGTAGCGTAGATATTTCCCATTAAAAAGAAACTAAAAATGTATCGCCAACATACTAAAACAACTCAAAAAGAGCAGTTTTTAGCAATGAAAGGGTACCTGCTTTGGATTTTACTTTTATTTCTTCTTGAATTGTCTGCACAATAAGTCCTGAAATGAGAAACAAAATAAGATTAGAAAAGCCGAAACACAAATCATTCCAAATCAAATTATATATATATATATATTTCTTCTTCTTCTTATATATATATATATATATATAAGAAGAAGAAGAAAGAAAGAAACAAAGTTAAAAAGGTACAGAGCTTACAACGCCCAACGCCGTATAGCAGCAGTGTCGAGTTTTAAATAATTTAAGTAAATCTTTCAGCATTCAATATTTTGTAAAAACCGAGCGCTTAAGACAGCCATTTGCTCTCTAATAGTCACGTCGTGCTATCTTCAGAACAGCCTTTATGCCGGCTAAATCACTCGATCATAATGACATACCCCATTATATGCAGTTTCAAAAACATTTTACTCAAAAGAAGCTATTTTATTTGCAGGTACCGCAGCAAATAAAATAAAACGGTTTATGCCTGCTCATGTTGAATATAAATTTTCGATTTTAATGATCGGGGATGAATAAGCAAACTTAAAAGAAGAAGGAGGGAGTTGAGGGGTTGGGAAGAGGAAAATTAAATAGAAAAAAAAAATATTGCTTTTAGAATCAAAAGGGAGCGGAACTTCTTCGGAATCTATTGTAGAGTTTGTGTGTAGCGAAAGACGTAACCATAGCAACGCAATGGCCGCCATTTTCAGCGTCTGAAATCGACCGGAACCTAACACCCGGAGCAGACGATAATTTTTCCGTGCCAGTCTCCTCCCTCGTAATTCATTGCACCCTCCCCTATGACCATTATATTCCGTTACCCCCTACTACGATCCGGAGTTACACTCATTGGATATATTTTTGTCTTTTTTAATGGACGATAAATTGCCATAATGACACAATACCCAAATCTTGGATGTTCTATTTTTTTCCCCCGCCGTTTTTTCTTTTTTGTTCTTTTTAGAGTTGAGTTCTACGTTGACTGATTCCTTCTGCCAGCAGAAATGCTACATTATAATATGCGAGGAGATTTTATTACGTACAGAAATGATTCTAGAAGCAACTTTTTTTTCCTTCCACATGTTTATTCGTTTCTTTATTTCATCTTTCATAAAAGTGATGCCATTTTTTTTTCTTAATTTAATTCCATTTTCTATCAGAGTGAAAAACAATGAGATTGTAAAGTGAAAGACAGATACCAGCTTATTATTATTTATCTTTCATTTCATTTCTGTAAATATTTTCAGAAAATGAAATGACTGCGATTTCTTTTTTTAAAATAATGAAGTTGTTCATCACTCGTATTGCCCCAGAAAGATGGAATTGCTTGCATTAGAGAATTCTTGCATTTATTCTTGCATTTTCTCATTAGAGAAAATCACCATTTAACTTTCTAGCTACAAGAAGAGGCTTTATTTTTATTTATTATTTTTTTTATCCAGTTAAGTGCACTTAAAGAGTTCCGATTTAAAATTATATGATTGGATTTTCTGACTGAAAAACATTCACAAACATTAGTTTTAATTATCGCTTGCGATTTTATCTACGTAAACAAAGAAGCGATTTTGATTCAAAAGAGCATTTGAGTTCAATTGCTTTTACAGAATAATTTTCTTAAGTATATATAAAATTGAACAAAATTAAAAGTAAATGATTGGCAATGCATTCAGTAGTATTCTAGTCCCCGAGGCCTCTGGAATTAATGAGTTCTAAATTAAGCTAACTTATGAGATTTCCTATTATTATTTTATGATAATGTATAATTATATATTAATATTAAAGCAATTTTCCATCGTTTTAGTTTAGTTATATTAAACTCCCGTTTTAAAGCAACAATAAGGTTATTTCGGGACAGACCTCGTAATTTTGAACCACGGTCAGATGACGACGACGACGCATGAATTGGCACCCCGCTCTCCAAATTTCCACGCCGTAGCAGCAGGAGGACGTTTGTCCCCGACGGATGTAACGTGCACCAGACCCGCTTATACGACGATTCTTTGGTGGAATCAGGTCCCGAACCTGAAATCCTCCAGTTCCGAAGCCGAGTCTTTACCATCAGACCATCGCGGCTCTCCTCTTTCCATCGGAATGGAAAATAGTTAGTCAAAGCAGTTATATGTTGGGCATTTTTAATTATATAAAAAAAAGATTCAGGTTTGAGTATTTTGCGGCCTTAGGCAGAGCACATTATGAGGCCTCCCGTTTTATAAGAGGATCAATTTAGTTTCACATTTCCGCACATTTTTAATATGTTTTAAATTAATCTTTTTATTTTACTTGATTAACATTGTGAAAATATACATCCTTATCTGTTATGATCCAAATTACCCAACATCAACGTTCGCGCAAAATATTTTTGAAGCAAAGGTTTTGAATTTATAAATATTTTAATTACTAAGTAAACATAATGAAACAGATAGGAATTTGTGGCTTGGAACACAAGCTGGCGTTTCCGTAATGATCGTTAGGACTTAAAGTTCAAATTTTTGTTCTCATGGCGAAAGTTCATTCAGATTACTCGGATACCTAGGCAGGGTGAGGGTAACTCATTCAAAATTCCTTATCGTTAACAATGTCAGTTGCTGTCTCTTCTTAGAGGTAACGAAATTATGAATTCGCCATATTATATTTGTTCCCTAGTTATTTATCTAGAAAAGTAACTTTTCAAATGTTTGAAAATTAAACTAGTATATCGTTATAAAAAGGATATAAAATAGTATATATTTTTAAAATGTAGAAAAGTAGTTTAAAAGGATCTGAAAAGATAACTTAGGATAACAAAACTATAGACTATATATCTAATAACAGTTGATTTCCCTTTAAACTAACAAGAGAGCAATGAAAACACTTGTACACTGAATAATATTGATTCGATTTGAAAAGAATTGAAAATTTTACTTTGAAAACTGAGAATATGCTTGCCAAAATATCCTTAAGGAAGGTAAGCATTTCCAAAAGTAACCGAATTTCTTAGTTGGGGGATTTTACTTAATATAGATTTCTCGTTTCAACTTCATAGAGTTCCAAAAGAATTTTATAAGAGTAATTGGTAACTTATAGAAGCAAGTAATTAAACATTTGGGAATTAATTACTGCTTTAGAATTTTCGGTTCATTATTGAATACTCTATGTACATGCGTGCTTTTTTTTAAATGCAGAATTAAATCCAATCTTTTGATAACAACCTAATCCTATCTTTTGATAACAAACTAATTAAAATGCGTTTTTAATTTTTAAAAAATTCAATACTAAAATTATGCTTTAATATTTAAGAAACAGACTTCCTCTTAAAAAGTTTATTTGTTCATTTGTTCCTTATTTTATAGTTACGCAACAATTATGTTAATTTTATTCTGTTTGACATTATTGTTTCGTTAAAAATTCTTATCAAACGCACATCTTCAAATTTTTATACTGCACAATATGCTAAAAAATAATAAATATATATAATTTTCCAAGGACTGTTAAAGTGAATTATATTATTATATATACTACATCTCATATCCGCTTCTGAAGATTAACTGTTCGCCCACCATAATAATAGTATTCATTGTCAACCAACATCGTGAAGCTCTTATCAAAACAAAAGAAAGTACTTTTTAAAACTAAGCTTGCACAATAAAACTAGAACATTCTGATTGATTACAAATTTGCAAATTTTCAACTCGATCATAAAAAAAGAAAACTTTTCTTGGAAAACAAGTTGGAAAAAATTATTGTTCTCATTTCTATAAATACCAAAAAATTGTACCATATTCTTTCAAAGACCCAATAAAATTATATTGAGCAAAGTCTGAAATCATTTTATTTTGTCAAAACATGAAAGAAAAAATAAAGCACGCATTAAATTTGATTTGCCATGCTATATTCAATATTCGGAGATAATCATTACGTCAGCTGAAGATTGAAAGTTATTTTTTTAATTAAATGTCTGCTTGTACGCACTTAGATCCTTTAAAAGAGGAAATGAAGCAAAAAAGCAAAGGTATGATATTTTCTCAATCATAGGATGAGCATTTCATTTCGAGATTTAATTATTGCTTTCAGTATTACCGCTATTTTTTTCCCCAAAATAACTTTAAAATTATTATTTCGAAATGAATTTATATTAATACTATTAAATTAGTAACAATCTGTTATTAAATGAAATTTTGATTTTGCATTTTTTTTATCATGTGAGAACATAATGTTGTTTTGGTTTGGGGGTTTTGAAGCTCGAAATAGCTTAGGCAATGAATAAAGAATAAAAGGCAATTTTCATCTTTTAATCGCATATATTTTTTACCCGCTTTTACCAGTATTGCATTATTATTATGCATGCTTCTTTGACAGCAGATGCGTTTTTAAAAGGTTGAGGGATAACTATGACATCATAGCTGTTATTTCATCTCAAAATCGGTCGAGCGCCAAAACTTTGTTTGCCAGCTAGAAAAATTGAAAATGAAAGTTTAAAAAAAATTATCATTATATATACAGAGAGAAAGAGGGATAGAGACCTATAGAGAAGTCTCTTGATTGTTTCAAACCGGTTTAAACTGGTTAATGACTTAAAGTAATTAAGACAAATAATAACTTAAAAAATAATAATGTTCCCACATGATAACTTGAAGTTTGCAATCATAGATTTCATTCATTTTTTTTCATTCATATTTCATTTTATGTCAGTCCATTGATGATTTCTTTATGTCAGTCCATAATGATTCTTTACTATTAACTATAAATTGTGGTATATATTGGATAAGGATACCAGCTTATAATTGTTGAGAATTAATGCCGATGGCTGAGCCTATTTCGTTGTAACTTTTTTTAGGAATTTTTTTATGTTATATTTATTTGCTTCAAGTGTAAATCAGATTCAAGTTGCAGGCTTTTCAGATTTATCACTTTCTCGCATGCGTATAGTAATGGTCAAAAAATTCGAACTCGAGATATTGATGAATCTCCACATCTGAGACTTCCCTGTGTTCGAAAAAACACATTTTTGAAAAATGTCCGTCAGTCTATGAAAAAGATAATTGGAAACCCTATGAGCCAGATAACTGAAATTTAGTATACGATCTTTATATCAAACTTGCAGATTTCTGTTCAACATCGAAAATAATCTAATGCAACAATAGTGGTTCATATATCATAAGTTGAAAACATCTGAAGTAGGCAATAAAATAGCAAAAACGCATGTGAATTCGAATCTCGTACGAATGGAAGTCACGCGAATTATTCCGTATTTATTTTCAACAACCACACTACCATCCTACACTTTCCGTATCGAAATATGACACATCCATCCTATTTCAGCTAATTATTTGATTGTATCCGAATAATAAACAAAATGTTGCAATAAACGGTTTTTAGTCCAATTTAAATATGTGTTCACCATCGAATTAATGTAATGTACCATGAGTAATCCATGTATCATAAGTTGTAAAGGTCTAGAATAGGCAATAAGATGCATGTGAATTCGAATCTCCAAGTCACACGAATTATTCTGTACTTATTTCCAACAACCATACTGCCATCCCACTACAGCGAATTATTTGATTGTATCTCAATAATAAAGTTATAACAAAATGTTAAAATGAATGGCATTTTACACTCATGTAAATCTTTTGTTTACCATCGAAAATAATCTAATGCACCATTATTGGTTCATATATCATGAGCTGAAAACATCTTGAATAGGCAATAGGATAGCAGAAACGCATGTGAATTCAAAGCTCGTACGAACGAAAGTCACGCGAATTATTATTCTGTATCTATTTCCAACAACCGCACAGACATCCTACACCTTCCGTATCAAAATATCACGCATCCATCCATCCAACTATAGCAAGCCATTTGATCGTAAATGCGTTTGATTGCTGCGATCGAAAACTAAGCCTATCTCCCATCGTCCAGTCGCTTTCCTGTGTAAATATAGTTAAAGGAGAAAGACAATTTCCGCTCTCAATGTCTTCAATAACAGCATCTTCGTGCTCAGAAGATCACCCCCCTTTAAATAGAAACACGCAAATTGTTGCCTCACGACACTGCGTCGCAGGGTCAGAATGGGAGGGAGGTCCTCTTCACGTTGCCAGGTTACTGGATCCTTTCCCACCTACGCATCTCCAGGAGAGTTGTCCAGTGACTGACTGATGGGAATCGTCTTGTTGTGTATGGAAATGGACAGATATTGAGGTGTGCCATTTTGGATTGTTGAAGTTTGGAATGAGAACTTCGCATGTTGATAGCAAGCTGAGAGGGAACGTTGGTTTTCTTTATAGATGAATACAATTTATCAGATGATATGTTATTAAAGAAGAAACGTTGTTATGTTAAATTTGGAAATCTTTCAACTGCACATTTAGGATTCAAATTTGATACAGTTTTAGATTTTCTTTAGTGGCAAAATCCCACACTAAATTTCATTTTATATAGGTCGTTACGCTTATGAGTTACTCTATTCATATACATACGGACAGACAAACAATCTCAACAGTACATGGATATGCTCAAAAATTGATTCAGATCTTCAATTTTGTCATAAAGATGACTAGCGCTAATAATGTTTATTTTAATAAGATTTTTAAGATTATTTTAAATTAAGATTATTTTAAAGATTAATAATTTTATTTTTATTTATTTTTCGAAGTAAAAAAGGTAAAGAAAAAAAAAAGTTAACATTCATCAAAATATCTGAAATTATTTTAGAGTCGAAATATTTTCTCCTTGTTGATTTCATGTGAAAAACAGTAAACAGCAATTTAAATGATCGCTGAAATACAAGACAGCATTCGAACTCTTGGCTTCAAACTAACTCTACATAAAAAGTCATTCTCTTGGTATCTGAATTATTTTGAAATAACAAAAACACATGTTCTATTATTTTGAACTGTAATAATATATATATATATATTTATATATATATATATATATATATATATAAATATATAAGATAATTCAAAACAATAAAACAATGCATAAATATGTAATCCAGTCGAGTCATTTATAAATAAAATGCTTTGATAAAAGAAATCACGTGGCAGCTTTTGATCGAAACCAGTATCAGCCAGTTCCAATAAAAATATATATATAATATTTTGAAACAAGGTCTAAGGAAATATTGCAAAAACCACAACTAAAAATATAATAATAGCCATAATAACTACAAAACAGATGAAAAAAATCGGAAGGATTTCCCAAAACGTTAAGTAATACAATAAAAAAAATATCCTTCAAATATCACTTTGCGCTACTATTGCTAGTGTATATGTTTCCGAAACGAGGCAAAGTGTCGATTGTCTTTATCTGACGTTTAGAACATTGTTCATATTCAAACACCCTCTGAGTGAGAGTAAACGTTATCTTGAGAAGTCGCCTGTTCGATATCGGAGTCTACACTGATTGTGCGCTTATCGCAAAACAGCGGTCATTAACTTCTAATATAATGTTTTTGCGTTGTATTATCCGAAGAAAACACGGCATCTGTTGCTGTGGAGTTCAACTCAAAAGAACTATTTTTTTAACGCCAATTTTTTTTTTAATGTAATAGACTTTGTATTTCACGAATTCGTGAAATCGCAAGTTCGTAAATGAGCCATCATTTCATCTCTTTGTATTTGCAGAATACATAAAAAAAGTGCAGATCTTTTTCATTCAAGGTTGTACAATCCATTCTTACTTTCTCCTATATGAGGTAAACAAGAAAAGCATAATATATATATTTTCGACTTTCAGGTTTTGAGGAATCTTTACGAATTTAAACTTCTAGGACAAATATAATCACATTTTTTAAATTACGTTTGAACACTATAACTTAAAAATCAAGCGAGCCTCACATGCGAAATTATTATAACTCTACAAATACGTTCGGTTAACAATCTGTTATTCGAATCAGTAATCTTTACTTACGAAGAAAGGGAAGTTCAAAGTACGGAGGCGGAAGCATTTCACTGATACAGCATTCATACCTCCATTAATTTAAAGGAGTAATTCTAATTATATTCCTAAAGACTGGGCCAAATACATAAAATTCTACTAGTAGTGCAGTCCTACCACCAGCAATTTAAATCAGCAGTCTTGACCATATTCCAAAGGACCACATCAAATACATAAAATTCTACTGGTACTACAATCTTCTACTAGCAATTTAAATCAGCAGTCTTAATTATACTCCTATGGATCACACCAAATACATAAAATTCTACTGGCACAGCATATTTATCGCTCACAATTTAAATAAACAGCCTTAATTATACTTCTAAGGACCGCATCAAATACATAAAATTCTATTGGTACAGCCTTCTTACCGCCAGCAATTTAAATCGGCAGCCTTATTTATACTCTAATGACCGCACCAGATCATAAAATTCTACTGGAACAGTATCCGTATCGCCCGTTTTTTAAATCAACAATCTTATTTGTACCAAAAAAGAACTGTATAAAGTATAGAGAAGCAGTATTCTTTTATCTTCAGTAAAATTCTGCAGTACAATGATACTGGTACAGAATTTACATCATCAATTATTCAAATTTTTAACACTCTTAATTGTACCAGGAAAGAACTGGGCAAAATATGGAAAATAAAATTTTTTACTCATATAGTATGTATACTACCGTAATTTAAATTATCAAATTCCTTTTTACTAAAATTATGGGGATTCATGCACGTCAAACCCAATAAAATTTATGAATAAAATGTGGTAAGATGCTGGTTTAAAGGTAAAAAAATGATAGCTTTCTGTCCAAGATATTTCTATTCCAGAAACGCATACAAGCAAGCAGATGATATCGGTGACAATTTAATTTTTCTCCGGCAAACTATTATTGCAGATTTGATAAATTGCGGTTCGTCATCATGAATGCTTTATCCCGAAAATTGATGATTTCAGGAACAATAGATGAGCGCAGATAAAGATAAAAACTTATAAGGTGCGGCAGAGGGACCGGATGAGGAAAGAAAAGTGTAGAACACAATAGGAAGCATCTTAAGGAGCGGCCCGGAGACTTGGTTAATCCTTACACCTCATTGCTTTGAGGTAATTTTGAGGGTCCCATAAATTTCTTTTGAATGATTTATACGAATTTTCAAAAATACTTCAACAAACCGTTCCGTAATTATATTGCTATTTTAATATCGATCAAAATAAGGGTGATAAATAATTTTAAACTTTATAAAGTGTATTAAGTTTTAAATAAGCCTGAAAGCAATTTTATGCAAAGCCTGAATGCAAATTTCAGAAGGTAATCACCAAAAAAATGATATAGAATGAAGATGCCATTCAGAGAGGAGTTTCGGTTTTCCCTTATTTAACGATTTTCAAGTATAGGAAATAGAACCTACACTTGAACTTCAGCTTTTTCAATGCCTCCATACAACATTGCAGTTTAGTTTTTTTTCTATTTTCATATCATTTATTAGAAAAAATGAAAAATAAAAATGCGATTGTGAATAAAATTAGCAGGAGTAACCTCACCAAAATTTTCTCGCTTTCTCTGCTGGAAAGATCTTGGCTTTGGAACCGGAGGTTTCAAGTTCGAGGCCCGATTGCATCGAAGAACCGTAGTGTAAGTGGGTATGGTGCACGTTAAATTCGTCGGGGCCAAACGTCTTCCAGCTGGTGTGGTGTGGAAGTTTGGAGAGGGAGTGCGAGCTCTCAGGTGTCGTTCTCATCACCTGACCGTGGTTCAAAATTACAAGGTCCACCCCCAAAATAGCCCTAGCGTTGCTTTACAGCGGGTTGTTAATAGAACTAAATCAAAACAAACTCTTATAAAGGCATTTTTCTTTCCTCCCTCCCCACGTTAAAATTGTGACTCTTGGGCAAGACGCGAGAGTTTAGTTCTTTATTTTGTGAGTGCCGTACAGTTTTTTTTTTTTTCCTTCGACAACTTGCGCGACACTTGTCAATACCGAAAATCGGAAACGGCCATACGTTCCAAAGCCTTCTAGGAGAATACACCAAATATCTCAAGTAGAGCAACAGCTACGAAATCACTTCAGCATAAAAGCCACAGGTTTTTCTGGAAATAATATTTAGTAAAACATGACAGTGCCCCAATAGAAGCAACGCCCTAACACCAACAATAATACTTACACAATACACAAAAACTTTAACAGAAAAAAATAATGCAATAAAGTCACTCAATCTCAATGAATAAAATTTGAGCAATAATATTGATACATGACTTTTTTACAATAGGTTGCAAAATAAGATTTTTTTTTCTTTAAATTTTGTTGTTGCCAGTCAAAAATTCAGTGACTCCTTAAATAAACTCATTTAGAGCAGTCTTTTATCATACGGTGCTTCCGAAATTCCACCCTGGAAATGTAGTTCCTTCCCAAAGAGCCAATGTTAGTAAGTCCTAAATATACCATGGCCAGTACAAATTTGATTTACAAAGAACAATCTTTTCATGTGTTTTTGTTCTCAGTAATATTTACTCCTTCTACAGTTTTCAACAGTGCAAATATTTCATTTCACGCTTTTAAATGCTTAATGAAACAATGAAAACGGTTTGAGTTACAGATCAAGAATGAAATATATTGTCGGAAATCATGCAAAAAACGATTTTTAAAAATGTCCAATATTCGGCTAAAATTCACTCAACTATTAAATTCGTAAGATAAAAAATACATTAAAAAAATTTTTTTTGCAATAGATTAAAATTTATTTTTATACTATAATACTTTCGGAAGTTATTGAGGAAAAGCGCCAACATTCAGCTTAAATTAAATTAATTAATATTCTAATTAAAATTTCAAAACAATTGCTCTGAAGTCCATATTCCTATCCTCCAAGGTATATATGCACCAAATTTGGGAGTTGTAGCTCAGACAGTCTGACTTGTAAAGTGCCAGCCCGTACGCAACACATTCATCTTTATTATTAGAAAAAGTGAATACACATCCAAGCGACGAATCCACAAGAGATTGACGAACCAACGAAATCATATCTTTCAGAGAAAACTTAACCATAACATGTCCACATAGTGAATTGTTATTTACATAGATATTCATATAGACGCCATATTTCAGTTTTATCTTGTGATTCAACGCAATCCATTTCAGAAGCCTCAAAAGTGAAGAGACAAAAGCCGCCGGTTTTGTTCATCTGATTGCATTCTCTTTTATCTCAAACGCAGATAAATTCCGCTGTGCCTCTGGGAAAAACCGAATCTCCAAGTGCTCAACTGTTTACAGGTATTGATTTTTTTTTTCTTTTCTCTTTCTCTCTCTCTCTCTTTTTTTTTTTTAACACTGAAAAGTAAGCCAGTAAATTCGATTGGGTATCTGTAACACTAAATTGCTTCGACACAGATCCAAATGAGAACAATTTTTTTCTGCTATTCTTTTTTTCTTCCTTTTTTTTTCAAATGAAAGCAAAAACCGTTCTCTAGATGGCATTCAGTGTATTGAAGAATGAGTTGCGAATGCTCAGTCGGGAGAATTCGATCCGTATAAAATGCTGTAAATGATGTTAAAGGGACTGCAGGTGGAAAATTTTTTGTTTACTTGATTTAAATGCTAAACTTATCAAACACAGGGTGCTTAAAATTCCTTAGAAGCATAAAACAAAATGGCATCTCATCTTGTAGCAACAATGCGGGTCATTGAAGTCTATTTTTGTCACTTTGGTTAGATCTTAAGGATATTTTATCCAACGATTCCATTTGACTGTTTTTCACATCATTCTACAAAATCCAAAATACTCTTTTTTAAGGGAAGTTGAGTAGATTTATAAAATAGCATAAGAATTTTGAATACTGCAGAGGTAAAAAGCATATGTGCTGGAAAGGAATAAAATCAAAATATCAACCAATATATAGATCTTTTCAAAAGAAACTTTCTCAAATTGACATTTTAATAAAAGTGAATTAAGAAATTTTACATCCTACTGAGGCTGACAAATTCGAAATTCTGTTCATTCTTTCTGTTAATTTGTATTGTGTATAGAAATCAAATTAGCATGACATTTATTAATAATGAAATAAGTAGTTAACATTTCCATTGCAAGCCTGTAAAGCTGAATAAAACAGTAAATAATATATGTTTATAACTCCTGTGCATTTTTTCTAATGCTTATATTTTTCTTTTTAATAAATTCATGCTTATATGAAGCCTCTCTACACACAACTTCTATAACTAATTTTAGATTTATTTCCCCGGCTGTGGAATTGTCAGATTTGTCCCAGATTTTACTAAATAGTGCAGGCTGTCCCATCTTAAGCATCCTTTTCTGCTTTTCAATATGTGTACCGCTTAGTAAAGAAATATCATATTTTCCTCAGCATACAGTAAATCCTGCCTTAAAAAAATAATCCATATTTGAAAAATTTAACCAAAAAATGGTTTAGGCTTACTTTAAAAAAATAACTTCTGATTGTTTTTTTCACAATTTTTATTAACTTCCATACACGTGCTAGTATTAAAACCTGTGTAAAGTGACTAGGTGTTCCGGATCAACAAGGACAATTCCTGGATTTTGACTCTGTCTCGGTTCAAAATGCTAAAATTCTGACCACTCCTCTACGATGAGGAATTTCACTCAGTTATGGCGTGGCTCAAATTTTAAACATGTTAGGATTAGCATCAACGTAAAGTGACTAAATATCCAGTATTAACGAAAGCAACCCTGGTTTTTGAATCTTTGTCTCCGATCAAAGTTCAAAAACTCTGGTCACACCGCTGCATCTTGACATTTCACTCAGCTGTGTGGTTCAAATTCCCACATGCGGCAATAAAATCCTCCACAAAGCAACGTGTTGTTAGTGATAATTAATGAGACGCGTCAGCCTCTTTGACTCGAGTAACCCTCTGCTGTCAAAATGGATAGGGATCAGTATTACCTGCAGGTGTTTCAAGCACTACCGAGACGCCGAACATAACGACCTGTCTCTTATGCGCTTTTATGAAAGAGAAACTAAGCACTCTTTAAAAGAGTCTCCCTTTGACGTACATAGAAGAGTTTGCGTCCTGTGTTTCTTTTCTCCGTGCTGAACAGCTAAGCGCTCCACAGGTCAGTGGCAAACCGTGAGAAAGAAGCAACCTGTTCCAACTTGGGCTATTCATGGAGAACGGCACCCCCCATTTCTTTCTCTCTCTCCTCTTCGCCTTCGAATATTTCTACTCCCTCCCCCTACATTTTCAACTCTTTTTTTTTCTTACAATTTTCTATTTTTTTATATTTATTATTTCTCTCTCTCTCTCTCTCTCACTCTTTCTACCTACCTATTCACCCCTCCACAGACCACTTCGTTTTTTTTTAATTATTTCGTTAAGTTTTTAAGAAGAGCGAAGTATTTTTTTTAATTATCTTTTTTCTGTGGCATATTTTTTATGGCTGCTTTTAAAACGTGTTCTCAATGGTATTGATACGGGTGAAGCTTTTGGCGGCTGGATAAAAGAGTGTTTATTAATTGCAATCGACTAACGCGTATTGGGGACAATTGCTAGAGGGATCATCAATTCTTCGTACCGAATGAACCGCTGTCAGCAGACCCGCTATAGAAAATTCATACATTTGAAATCTTTTCATTTTAACATACTTCTTTACTTCCTTATTTTATTCTAGTTGTTTATTAATTTATCGCTTTAAGACAAGAGTTCTTTTACTTATACTCATGGATTCTTTTCAAATGAAAATTATTGCCATGACCTCATTTGACACGAATATTTTTTAACACCCAACTTTGTAATATTCATGAGGAAAATTATTCTGAAAACCAAGAGTTTTTAAAAAACAGACGAAGAAAATTTGGTCAAAATCGGGAATCTAGTTTAGCCAGTTAATCCGTTTTGTTTTCCTGCATTTTATTAGATCAGGTCTTATATTTTGAAGTGTTGCTGATTTGATTCAGATAAGTCATTAAAACTACTTAAAATAATAGTGAATTCTAGGTAATTTCCATTTTGAATTTCAGTCCCTTAACAGGGAATAATAACACGTGACTTATACATTGAAATTACTGAATTTTTAATATTTAAGTTTGTATTTAAATCAAAATACAGTTGAGGCCAATATTTTGGTAACCTTTTGGAAACAGTACATTTTTGGGATCAGCAATCTCATAACAGCAATTTATTAAGAGAAGGTTATAAACTAATTTTCAAGATAATTTAGTCAAGAATAATTCTTAGGACAGATATATAGGAATAGCAGTTATGAAGAAGAAAAAGAAAACATAGTTATAACGGCATATGAGAAATATTCTCTCTTATGGCAGTTCCTTCTATGTTGAGTAACTTTCAGCATCAATTAAAACAAGTGCAAAGTGTTTGAAAAAAATTCATAACTTTTACATTTTTAACCACTCTTTTATAGTTTATAAAGCATCTCTACAAATTGAAATGGCCCGATCTAATGTTCAACAGCAAGTAAAACTCATTGGATTTCTTATTTTTATAGAAGAGCAACTATTCAACATGCAGAAATTTCCACTTCCAAATATGCAAGTCGCGCAACCTGAGGTTATATCATCACATACATGATAGCTAAGATGTACCAGAACCGTGCACATGTTAAGGTGAAAGACTGAAATTACAGAATGTCTACGTTCTTTAGCGAATGCCGATACTATCGTCCTGTGAATATCAAATGGCGATTGTGTGAAAACTAAGATTCATCGGAGAATATCGACATTTGTCAGTTATCGGTATTTCACAGTAAAGTCATTATAAGCAGATTTTCGAGAAGTTCTGGTTGTCCAATCATTTGTTATGCAACTCCAAATCCGAATCTTTCCACCAAGCCATCGATTCATTTACAAGCATTTAAAACCAATGCTGAATTATCATTTTTATTGTATATCGTAAATGAAATATGCAAAGAAGAAATATTACAATTATTAAACAATCCGAATGAGAAATTCTGGCGAATCTCCATGATTTAGACCCCTGAGTAGGAAAAGTACATCTTTAGAATTATGTCTGTCTGTTTGTGAATATGATAACTCAAAAACTCTTTGATCCAAATGGTGAAAAATTATGATACCTTTACAAGAAATTTGTAGACATCCATCAAAGTTTGAATGTTCACAGGATGACTGACCGACTGTACCGAATTCAAATGAACACAATGTAAAGATAAAATTTGGTACATAGATTTATATCTGTCATTCATTCTTTCAAACCGCGCAGCAAATGTTGAACCAAATCCGCCAACACTTTCATATGTGTGCATCTGCAGTAACTCAAAAATAAAGCGACTTCAGTAAATGAAATTTGATTTGTTATTATCAAACTTTGATTTGTGTTGCAACTCCCTTTGTTTTAGATGCCATTTCCTCTCAAAAAGGGGCGATTTTTCTTTACTATGTTACGAATTACTTCTACTTATCTTCCCAAAACTATCAAGTATAGGATTCTGAAATCAAAAATCTGAGCCTGTCGTGGTTATCATATTCGAATCAAGGCCGACAATTTTTTGGCGGAAGGGAAAGCCTCTTCATTAGATAGTGTGCGAGAAAGTTTCGAGGAGACAATTTTCGCTCATTTTTATAAAGCAGCTGCCATTCTTCAAAAACAAGTAACGCCGTCTTACTTTTCAAATTGTAAAAACACCAACAACAAATTTAACACTGAATAACATCATGTTGCAAGGGTATCAGAACAAAGGGTATCAAAGTCTTGAATATAACATGTTGCAAGGGTATCAAAGTTCTGAATACACCAGAGAGATAACAATGCTCAATTATGGAAAATGATGTACGAATCTTCTTGTGGACTAATGCCTCAGGAATACAAAGTATGGATAATGGATTATTTCTTCGAGGGATTTTTGTGTATGGTTATAACAACATGTTCTCTAACTGCCCGAACTTAAACATTAATATGTTCTTCATTTCGTTCATTTAACGGTATATGCAAATCAACACAAAGATTACATAATAAAACAAAGGAAAACGACATTAATTCATTTTACTCTAAAAAAAAATACCCAAAATTGATTTATTTTACCCAAAAGTAACTAATCTGATAAAAAGCGGTTTATAACAAATAGCTTCCTTTGTGTAACAATAAGATCTTTATCTTAAAAGAATAATACTAACAGCCTTGTTTAACAAGATTTATAACCTTATTTGTATTTTATATCTTTCCAATGCATTAGTCGAGGTAAAGAATTTAATTGAATTTTAGCTCTACAAATCATTTCAGTCTCGATTTTCTTATAGCATGCATGCAAGGGTTAAAAGATGTCTGGTTAGATATTTAATGAGTTAGTCCCTTTTTTGTTAATCGCCGCCTTTTCCTTTGTCACAATGCCTTCTTCACAATAGGCGCAGATACTTTTTTGAGTAACATTCTTGACACGTCTGCCTCATTACGAGTATTTCCGGCAGTGATTAATCATTTTACGACACCTGACAATCATCGGAAGCAAAGTTCATTTCTTCCTTTTCCGTGTCACTATTGCTGATACATATCTGTCTTCCAAAGGCAAATGAACTAAAGGATTTCTGGTGTACTTAACACCTGCTTGATTTTCTTTTCCCAAATGCAACTTAGACCTTACTTTTACATGACATATTTTATGACAAAGTTCGACCTATTGGTCCATGATATAAGTACAATATTCTGATAACATAATTGTCATAAAACACAAGATAAACTTATTATGAAGTTCTTCAAAAAATAGATTCGTACAATATTTTTATAAAGCATGACTTAAACTGCAACGGAAACTATGTAGTATGATGACAACAGCTTCTACTTTAACCCTTTATAAGGCCATTTTTTTCTAGTCATGGTATATAAAAATATATTTAGGAGTGAAATTGGCTTAATAAAAGTGATTCATTTAGCTTATAAGATGAATTTAATTTGATTAATTAATTAATTTGGTTGATTAATAGTTAAAAAACAAATCAAGACAGGCCATTTTGTGTGAAATACAGAACTGAAGCATCTACGTTTCTGTATTACTAAAAAATATGTCTGAATCTATGTCAACATAACTTCATATAAAGATTGATGGATTTGGTGGGAAGCATACTTCCCATGGTCCTAGAAAGGGTTAAGTGTGATCTTACCAGTTTAGAAAGAAAGAAATCTCTCAAATAAAAAAATACCAAATCCTTGAAAATCAAAATAAAATAAAATATTACATATATATATATATATATATATATATATATATATATATATATAGAGAGAGAGAGAGAGAGAGAGAGAAGTCCCAAAGTAATTTTATAAATCCATCGCAAAACTCTCTTGCTTTACTTGGAAATATATTTTATGTTTTATCAGAGAAAATTAACTTTACGTGCAAGTATAATGGGAGTTTAATTTCATTAGTTTAATTCTTGAAATGGTATGGGATAAAACATGCTGAATGAAATAAGCTTATCTCTAAACAAATTATACTTTATTTCGTACTTTTCTCCATGTGAATTAGAAATTTTTAAGCACTTTATTCTTATTAAGGTTAATTTATTATTAAAGAAGTATCTTCTCATTTTCCATTTATTTCGGTGAAACGGAACCTGAACTGACAGGTACTCAAAGAAACATTGTAAAGCGCTAAAGAATATGTTATCAATTAGTAATGACTGCTCGTAGAGTTTTCTATCTCTCTATATCTAATATGAAAACGGAGAAATCCTTTTTTTTTTTTTAATAAATCACCATGCATTTGTTTCATTTCATTCTAACATGAACAAAATACCCAAAAGGGTTACAAATTTGACACTTGTAAAAAGTTAGTTCGACGTATGACATCAGCACTGTTTATTTATTTAAGCCAGCAGAACGTCTCCGCAACAATGTTCAAAAAATCGAAAGTCTCTTGCCAGACGATTGCAAAGAGACTTTTCAATTTTTAATTACCGCAGTGTATTTTTTCGCCAAATCTGTCAATCGGCTGGATCAAAGTTATGTATGTATCTATCTATCTATCTCTGCTTTATTTTCTTTGAAGTTATTCGTCTCGGAAAATTCTTTTTGTCGTGAATGTTTGTTTTTTTAAAGAATTCCTGAGCAAAGCTATAAATGTAGCCGTCATGGACGAGTAGGCAGTTGTGTGTGTGGCGAATTCTTTTTCGCTGTCTGCAAAGGTTGGCTCAGATTCCTCGAAAAAATCCTTGCAAATAATAGATGATCATCGATTTATTGGGAGAAAATTTCAAGGCGTTTTATTTCTGGCATAAATCACAGCTTTCATCTGTGAATTCCCTCAGCTTGTTTTATAACCTTTCTGCTAACATATAAAGAAATTCAAGAAGCATGTTGTTGTGTTTCTTATAAAGAAGGATAAAAGTCAACGATTTCTGATCTATTTCAGAATTCTAAAAATTCCAGAAGTGGAAAAAAGTAGTCAAATAGAATACGGAGAAAACAAGTTTTAAGTCTAGAAAATAATAAAATAAAAATTTTTTTTAACAACGTTTAATTTACATTTTTTCAAACGATAAAAATGTTTTAACTCGAATTAAGAATAAGGAATTAATATTTAAGTAATATTTTTTTTAATTCAAATGAATTTATTAAAAAAATCAGTCAACATTCATGATAAAAAATTGCCGATATAACTATATCCTGAAAAAATGAATGCATTTAAAAAAAACTGTAAAAATAAGTAGTTTATTTTATTTTGATGTATATTTATCTTAAAAATTGAGTCGAATTAAAAAAAAATTATTTGGCTTAGAATGGCAGATACTATTACTTCGAATTGCAGAATCTTTGATATTTAATCTATTATCAAGTAAAAATAACAATTTAAAAGACGGAACTCATTTAAGCCTTTAAAAGGCCATTTTTTTCTAGTCATATTATGTTAAAATATTTTTAGGCTTGAAATTAGAATAAGAAAAGGGATTTATTTAGTTTATTAGATAAATTTAATTTGACTAATTAATTAATTCGTTTAATTAATAATCAAGTAACAAATCAAGAGACATCATTTTGTCTGAGATAAAGAACTGAAGCATTTAAGTTTCTGACTTACTAAAAAAATATGCCTGAATCTATGCCAACCCACATAACTTCATACAAAGATTGATAAATTTGGTAGGAAGCATACTTCCCACGGCCCTAGAAAGGGTTAAACATTTACAATATCTCAAGTATCCTTTACGCTGTTTTAGGGAATGATGACAATTTTAATGTATGAGATGAAACATACAGTAATTCGTTTCACATACTATGCAGGATCAAAATAATTTAGCAGTTTTATTATGTTATCTTTTTGATGCTAAATATATCTACATAATGCTCAAGAAAGCTTATAAAATTGCTGAAGTTATCATTATATAATGTTTAATGAATTAAAAAATTGGAATTTGTATAATTTGAAAATATTCTAATTTCTATTAATATCGTTTGAAATCATACATTCAGTATGATTAGGAATGTCCAATGCTCAACATGATTACGTTAGTTTAATACTAAAATGATCAAGAAACCTCATTAATAAGAAGAACAAATGTTTCAAAATTTTCTTAATTTTGAAACATTTGAAATTAAATATCAAATAATCAATATCGTTTAATGTTACACTCATAGCTTTCTTAGCTAGTTATGTGTTCTTATTGCTTGTTATACGCATTCACTCCAAGATTATGGTTTGTATGCATTCAATCCAAGCTTACAGCTTGTTGTATGTATTTATTTCAGTAGCTGATTTTCATCCGGATTTAGGACTCCTAGACGAAGCAAATATCTGGGGACTTCTTTTTCCCCTTTCTAACTTCCAATAACTGTTAATATATTCATAGATTAATTTAATATTCTCTACAAGGGGTCTTATAAAGCAAATTCTGATAAAATTAAACTCATTTAATTATGGATTACTTTCGAAAAAGTTTCTGTATTTCGTATATAAAGAAAAAAAAATCAAGATTTAAATTTAAAAACAATCTTTAATAAATTAGTTAAAAAAATTTAAAAATTGAGCACAATTTATATACATTTCATTGCAGAATAGAGTATTATTTAGATCATAAAGTAATATATTTTTTTAAATATCATAAAGTAACTTTGTTTAGAGTTTAAAACAATATAACATAAAACTTCTAAAATATAATTTGGGATATTAGAATAATTCTAATGTTTAAACGATATTTGATTTTAATTGGAATCTGTTCGAGTGCACTATCTTTGTGAATTCAATGAAAAATAAAATCAATTTACTTCGAAAATATTTTTTAAATGTATCAAAATTTCAAGGATCCTAAGCAATTAGTTGACTACTATGCCTATTTGGTAATTCGGCCCTGCATAGCTTATGTCAAGTTCCCTTATGGACTGTTATATGTGTTCACTTCTGGAAATAGCTTATCATATATGATTCCCATGTATCCAGGTTACTTACTCACGACATTTTACCAATCTCCGCCATCTCAGTAATGGTCATGGAGAATCTCATGTGAGATATGTTGCACCTGTGGGTAATGCCTCAACTGGCTGAAGAGGCCTTCCGTACCACAGAACGGCCACCCCCGAAGAAAATTGAAGGAACTAAGGTGCTCCTGGCATTCCAGGAACTCCCTCTTCGATGAGAAGAACCAGACAATCTTGATAAAGCTCATGGAAATCGCGAGGCGAGCTCGCGGTAAACAAAGTGTTTGGTTAAGGGGCCGTTCCAAGTAATTGAAGAGCACGCCTGATTTATTGGAGTCAACTGATAAAGTAACGCAATTGGCATCGGTAAACAAGATGACGGACGGCAGAGACATTTTATGAGCCGGGAGGAAGTTTAGAGGTCTAAATAGGGTTGCCAGAAAGGCCAGGACGACGTTCAAACGCACTGAAAATTGATTTTGATTCCTGTTTGTTTATGGAATGAGGTGTGCATCTGATCTGGCACGATATACAAGTAACGAGTTTCAGAATCCGAGGATATTAGTGGCTGACCCGAAGAGATGATTCTTCGATTCACGAAGTGATTAAATTTTCTAAAACCAGCGCTAAATGATTCGTAGAGTCTTGATTCAAATATTTATTTGATCCAATATTTTGATCAAATGATTCATTAGTTGAAGAGGTATGTGTTTCTTTTACATAGGTGATGAATGCTGTATTCAATAAAATTTGATCCAGCGTTTGACGCAAGAAGTTATATATATCTGATTAAAGATGACAAAATGACTTGAGCCAAGTTCTGTTCGTTTTCGTGTTCGAAAACCCTACGCGTCAGGAGGCGTTTATTTCGTTAAAAAAGGGAGGAGAGGAAAATTGAACGAATGAGAATTTTACATTTCGGAATTGGGTGAATTTAGACTTTACTCTGAATTAGGAGACATAATAACCGTTCAACAATCACAACCGTTCACCTAACGAAGTAAAGTCATCGAAAAGTGCTAGTCTTGACAACCTAAAATGAAAAGTAGTCGTGTGACTACACAACGAATGATTTGGTTCGAGATTTCTTTTAACATAGCGACTTTACATAATTAGACGACGCATTCCATCTGGAATAATTATTATTATTTTAATTCCTATAATAATATAAGGACATTTGAGATAATGACATGTTTTTAAGTATTTTTGCATTTTAAATTACTTGATACATTTCACTTAAATGCAAATTAAAAATTCAGTAATCCGATATGAGAGTTAGACTCGTCATTTTAAGTGAAAAGGTTCGGTTATAAAAAAACCAACACCACGGAAACATCTTCCATAGAAATATTCGACGTTTGGCATTGGTTCCTAAGTCATACAATGCTACTATCTGTGTCATGTTCCATGTTGGAAAGTGTTCGTGTAGCATCGGTTTGATTAATTGACTTATAGCATGTGAGGCATTTATTGTTGTTATTAGTGTTAAAATGTAAAATGCACTTGAGATATTTAAGTAAATCCGAGTGTGTGTGTTTTGCATAGATTGCTATTTTGACAGATCAAGATTCAGTGGCATAGGGACTAACCAGCGAAGGGAATATAAGCACACCGAGGGAGATTCTTAGGATGTGCTAAGGATAGAAAGCATTCATTTTTAAAGAGAAACATCTTGAAAGAGTGAAAAAATAAGGCCCTGACTTTCTAAACCACTGATGGCCCTTGAGGTTCAAAAGTCCTATTAAATTTGGGTGTCACTTAATCCTACTATGCTACTGTCATAGCTTTAAATATTAAAAACTATGTCATGTATTGCACGAATCAGATATGCCGTTGTGAAAAAGATAAAAAAATTATTAATTAAATCCATTTGATTTGAAGTAAAAGTATTGCTGTGCAACATAGGCTGTATTAACGATGCCTCAAAGTTCTCCTAACCTACAACTACCATTGCCTCTAACGAAACTATTTTCAGATAAATCTAGATTTTTGTAATTATGCTATTTAAAAACATTTTTATTATAAATAAACTTTCAAAAAATATTCTTTTAGATTTGTTGGGATTAGATTTTGGACCCTGAAGGGTTGTAAATATAAAGCAAAGGAATATCAGCTATACAGAGCAGATTCCTGATAAATTTACTACAGAGCTAATAGCATAGCTAGAGTGTCGTTTCATATGCTACCTGGTCAAGGCTTAAAATGAATTGATGTGCCCAATAATAGTCCTCAAGTAACTTAACAAAGGATTATAATTAAATTTAATCAAATGTTTCCTCAATTCTTGCTTTATCGAATTCTTGATTAATGGCTTTATCGAATTCTTTATTATGAAATAGAACGAAGATTGATATAGTTAACCAATTTGTTGATTTCTCATACATTAAATTATCATATCTTAGAACTTTTGTTTAAATTTAGGTCGTATAAAAACAATAATTCCGTACAAAAAGTGCGTGGAATATATAAATATCTCCAGTGTTTCTTGGAATCTTAGTTAAATAAAAAAATACAACGCATTCCCAAAACAGAATATGTCATCTTACATATTATAAAGAAAATTAAACAGAACTTAACACATAATCTACGAGCAGCCTAATCATCATGAGTGTGTGTCGTCATAGGATGTTTCAACGCATTATTGAAATATTGTGCATAAATCTTTCGAGAGTTTTTTAATTAAGTAGAATATAAATTATTCGTGCTTAAATTGAAATTTTATTCAAAGATGGCATTTAATCTCTAAATCGTTGTCATCAAGCCCAAAACCCTTTACTGGAAGAAATGACGCACCATAGAATCTTTCTTATTCGATCAACATTCGGGCAAATATTTATAATTAAAAAAACTTTTAATTCTTAATTTTGGTAATGACTCCAAAAATATTCATGCAATGTAATTATAGGCAAGTTGGAATTTTAATTTAGTGATACAAAAATATCACGCTTAATAAAGGCTTAAGTAAAACTGGTGTTTAGCTGTTTGGTCCAAATGCCTCCAGCCAGTCCAGGACTCTCTATTTAGTGCGGAGATGTTAATAGAATTGGATTAAGCAGACCAAATGCTCTATTCAGAGCATTAAACCTTGAATGAAAGTGTTAATGAGTTCCTTTTTAATTTTTACTTTGTGGTATATAAAATTTGCAAAAGAACAGTAGTATTGCAATCATCAATGAATTCACTTTTGAGAGTTTTGACGAATCTCTACATTTTTAGACCTCCCTCGGTCAATAAACACCAGTTTTGAAACTAAATACACTAACTTAAATGAAACGGATGAAATTTGGTCTGTGGTCATAGTTTCAAAACTGCAGATATAGATCCAATTTTAAATGAAATCTATGCAACATGCTCGTCAATCCGTTTGCATTTGAGAATGATGACTCAAACACGAAAATACCTTGAAAAATTAATAAAAAATAATTTTATCATCATAATTGAAGATTTCGAACAAATTTTGAACGAAATATATCAAAGGATTATTTGTCTGTTTAGTCTATTTTTTTCTTGAGTACATGAAAATTATAAATAAAAAAAATTCATTATCTATCTATACTTATAATAAAGCTCAATGTGTGTGTGTGTGTGAGTTGGCGCTCTACAGGCCAGACCATTCAACCTACAGCTACCAAATTTGGCACGTGTATACCTTGGAGGCCGGGAATGTGCACCTGGGGGTTATTTTTTCGAATTGCCAACTAGAATTTTATTTATTTAAAAATACAGCGAAATTTTGACGTGTTTCTACTATAACTTCCGAAAATATTACCGCACAAAAAAGATTTTTACATGAAGTTAAAGATCAAAATTTTATCTTTTAAATGATACTAATGTTTTAATCTTAAAATTAAATTTTTATTTTTAATGAATTTTTAAATAAATATTTTAACTATGTTTTTCAATAATTTTTTTCGTAAAAAATAAAAATTAAAATTAAGCACGTTTCGCATTCATGGGACAAAATAAGCTTTTTTCAAAGTGTTGCCATAACATTGATTAAAGCTCCAATTAAAAATAAATTAAATCTTTTTGGAAATGAAATCTCCAAAAATATAATTTTCGGCACGTGTTTGTAGGAAATGAAACAAATATGAAATATTATTTTTTCTAAAAAATAAATTCAAGAAAAATTATTTTATGATCTTTTACACTCTCTATACAGGGTGTTTATTTAGTCCCGGACCCATTTTGATGTTTAATGACTCATAAAATAATGAAGATATAAACAAACTAATGGCATTTATTGATGGAATAATATATTTTCCTTTTCAGGTTTGAATATTTTTACTTTTGTAAATATCGTCTGCGCGTGTTTTAATTTCAGATAATTTCATTTTCCAATCTAAATATCTGTATTTTTCTAAATATCGTCTTCTTATTAATTGCATTTTTCTCTCTTTTGTTTTTGGCAACTCTTGAAATGTTATGTTTACTTTTGATGTGATTGTTCTATGTAGTACTTTTGTATGTGATGTTTTATTCGATCGGATATTAAGGAGAATGCATACACCATAAGAGAAAGCACAGATTTTATGGTGGTCACAGAGTTAATTTCCAATCAACTAAATCACTGACTTTTAAGAGTTAATTTCCAATCACTTAAACTGACTTATTTATGAAGATTTGAATATCACTATTCAATAAAAAAAGGATAATTTTAGATTTTCCATCGATCGCTTCAAAGAAAATACGCCAATCAGCGCGCAGGTTTCTCAAGATTAATTGGCCAAAGAAAATGAAAATGGTGAGTTTTTCTAAATTTTTAACATTTAAAACTTCATAAATAAGTCTTAGTTGATCGTGGAAAATAGAAACATTCATTCATTTATTTAAAATTTGGTGTGTCCAGAATAATTATCAGAATATGATACCTTACTGCATTAAATTTAGACTTCATAATTTTTGAAATATATTTATAGGCCGGAACAAAATATTATTATTGATTTCATTTCAATCCTTTTGAAAGCAAAACTAAAAACCGAATTTTATACTGAATCTCAGAAATGTTTGTTGAATTATTGTTTGAGATATTACATAAACTATGAAAAATATTTTGTAGTTAACATAAGTCTTAAATACCGAGCGATTCTGTTTGCAATACTCATATTCAATAATAATAATAATTAATAAATAACAATAAAGATGATAAATAAAATAAAACGCTTGGTTTTATTAAAAATATCTTAATATTAATTGCAATTTCGTCATTTACATTTTAAATTAAAGTTGAAGTTTTACCGGAAATGGCAACAAATTAGCAAAATATATATAGTAAATTGAACGAAACGATCTAAACAGTATAAGTTTGGTATGACTATCAAAATTTGAAGATTAAAAATGTTTTGTTTGAGAATTCTTTAAGAGACCAGTTACTTAAAATATTTCATTGAAAATTGTATCGAGCGGTAATACTGGCGAACCGGCTGGTCGCCAAAGGCGGCTAGTTTTAAATAAATGAAATGTAACTAAAATTCTAATCGATAGTAATCACCAAGAATTGTGACGTAATGTTCTCTTTTTATACGTCCTTGTTACCAAATTTGCAGTTTTTGCTAAGTAATGAGAGAAAAGGATTGCATTTATGATTGTCTTCATTATAATAGGAAATGTATAACATGTCGATTTGTTGAAATGTTAAAGTTTTCCCAGTATCATTTTTTCAAATATTACAGAATAAAATGATACTTACATCTTTTAATATGTTTAAAAAAATTGTCTTTTTAATGATATCGCGAATTTTCTTAATTTAAACTTCATAATTTTTCTTAAATTTTGGCAATATTTTTTTCTAAATACCTATATATATATATATATTTGCATAATTTTCAACAACCGATTCCATTGTTAAAATAAAATTCAAACAATTTTAATTGTTCGTCAAAAATTTGATCCCTTTATTTTTCTTCCAGTGTTTGAAAGGTGAAGAAATATTCACTATATGATTAGTTTTCATAAGAAATATAAAGAGAAATTGCAGTGTCACGATAATCAGAAATTGGATGAACCAAACAGTTACATTTTTAAAAGCACTATGATGCTATGGTACTTGAATAATACTGTGTGGTTGTTTATGTACACAATGACCAAACACACGGGAAAAATTATTTAAACACACACATAAAAACACCAATTTTAATCTGAATGACAATCTGTTGTATATTATGTTACAGCTGAATGCAGTATTTCAGGAGGCATGTTCATAACAGTCCATGTTATGTTTTCCTTTAAAACTGATAAGTTCGAGACTCCACAAAGATAACCTTAGATTTTGAATAACTCCACAAAAAAAGGTCACATGGGTTTTAGATCCGAGGAGCGAGGTGGCCATGCAACACGAAAATAATATAATGGAAATAATATGAACGGCGAAGTAACAGGTCACAAAAAGAGGCTAGTGAATTTATAATCTAAAGATTAAAACACAGAATCAAGGTGGATGGTCTCCCCAAAACTTTCTCGCCTTAATAAAGGTGTTATCTTATAGAATGTCTTACATAGCATTGGCGTACAATTGTTACGAAATATTAAGCTTTGCAATGAATATAGCATTTTTACTTAATCTATCATCCTTGGCGAGTTATTTGGCGATTAATTCCTGGCATGCTGTTTATAGTACCTAAAATCGAATTTGTGTTTTAGACTCGTTTTTTAAAATCGACTGAAACAAATATTTGACACAGAACTACAGTTGCAGTCACAAAATTGCATACCAAATTCGATACATTTCAGTTATTGCGTTTTTGAGTTATCGTGTTTACATGTTTCTAAAAGTACAGACGAACAGAGGGTCAAACCCCAGTTCCACTTGGCTCAAAATTTCATAGATGTATGGACTATAGATGTTAATCCTGAGTATTGAATTTTATCTATCTAACTCTCTCACTTTTTTTTTGTAGTTATCTCGTTAAATTATAGCTGAACAGCCGGACAGACAGACTTCATGTGAACGAATTTTGCTCAAATTTAGTGTAAAGACCGTACATCAAATTTCAAACGTTTAACTCAAAACGGTTTTGAGTTATATTTATCATAGATAAACGGAAATTTTTCAAAAATGTGTTTTTCCAACTCAGGGAAGTCTAGAGGAGAATATGAAGATTCGTCAAAATCTCGAGATCGAATTTTTGACATTACTTTTACGCTTACATATACTTTTCTATACTACATCTATACTTATAATAAAGCTCAATGTGTGTGTGTGTGTGTGTGTTGGCGCTCTACAGACCAGACCATTCAACCTACAGCTACCAAATTTGGCACGTGCATACCTTGGAGGCCGGGAATGTGCACCTGGGGGTTATTTTTTCGAATTTTTAATTAGAATTTTATTTATTTAAAAATTAAGCGAAATTTTAACGTGTTTCTGCTATAACTGCCGAAAATATTACCGCACAAAAAAGATTTTTACATGAAGTTAAAGATAAAAAATTTATCTTTTAAATGATACTACTGTTTTAATCTTAAAATTAAATTTCTATTTTTAATGAATTTTTAAATAAATATTTCAACTATGTTTTTCAATAATTTTTTTCGTCAAAAATAAAAATAAGGGTTAAGCACGTTTCGCATTCATGAGATAAAAATAGCTTTTTTCAAAGTGTTGCCATCACATTGATTAAAGCTCTAACTGAAAATAAATTAAATCTTTTTGGAAATGAAATCTGCAAAATTATAATTTTCGGCAAGTGTCTGTAAGAAATGAAACAAATATGAAATATTATTTTTTCTAAAAATTAAATTCAAGAAAAATTATTTTATGATCTTTTACACTCTCTATACAGGGTGTTTATTCAGTCCCGGATCCATTTTGATATTTAATGACTCATAAAATAATGAAGATGTAAACAAACTAATGGCATTTATTGATGGAATAACTCATATATTTTCCTTTTCAGGTTTGAATATTTTTACTTTTGTAAATATCGTCTGCGCGTGTTTTTAATTTTTGATAATTTCATTTTCCAGTCTAAATATCTGTACTTTTCTAAATATCGTCTGCTTATTTATTGCATTTTTCTCTCTTTTGTTTTTGGCAACTATTGAAATGTTATGTTTACTTTTGATGTGTTTGTCCAATGTAGTACTTTTGTATGTGATGTTTTATTCGATCGGATATTAAGGAGAATGCATACACCACAAGAGAGAGCACAGATTTTATGGTGGTCATAGAGTTAATTTCCAATCAACTAAATCACTGACTTTTAAGAGTTAATTTCAAATCACTTAAACTGATTGATTTATGAAGATTTGAATATCACTATTCAATAAAAAAAGGATAATTTTAGATTTTTCATCGATCGTTTCAAAGAAAATACGCCAATAAGCGCGCAGGTTTCTCAAGATTAATTGGCCTAAGATTATGAAAATGGTGAGTTTTTCTAGACTTTTAACATTCGAAACTTCATAAATAAGTCTTAGTTGATCGTGGAAAATAGAAACATTCATTCATTTATTTAAAATTTGGTGTGTCCAGAATATTTCTCAGAATATGATACCTTACTGCATTAAATTTAGACTTCATAATTTTTGAAATATATTTATAAGCAGGAACAAAATATTATTATTGATTTCATTTCAATCCTTTTGAAAGCAAAACTAAAAACCGAATTTTATACTGAATCTCAGAAATTTTTGTTCAATTATTGTTTGAGATATTACATAAACTATGAAAAATATTTTGTAGTTAACATAAGACTTAAATACCGAGCGATTCTGTTTGCAATACTCATATTCAATAATAATAATAATTAATAAATAACAATAAAGATGATTAATAAAATAAAACGCTTGGTTTTATTAAAGAATATCTTAATATTAATTGCAATTTCGTCATTTACATTTTTAATTAAAGTTGAAGTTTTACCGGAAATGGCAACAAATTAGCAAAATATATATAGTAATTTGAACGAAACGATCTAAACAATATAAGTTTGGTATGACTATCAAAATTTGAAGATTAAAAATGTTTTGTTTGAGAATCCTTTAAGAGACCAGTTACTTAAAATATTTAATTGAAAATTGTAGCGAGCGGTAATACTGGCGAACCGGCTGGTCGCCAAAGGCGGCTAGTATACAATAAAGCAAAAACATTTGAAAAACTTAAGAGTGAATTCAAAATCTCCCGCAGCAACGTAATGTTTTAAGTTCAGTGTTTTCAAGCCAAGTACCTAAAAATTTCGCCAACGCGACAAAGCAATTGTTAGAAGGCATATGCAAATGATTCGAAAGGGCAATATGAAATTCTTACCCACCACTAGAATATGCTTAAATTTACAAAGGAACAGCGAATGTAACGATTGTTGAGAACAAGAAAAATGAGAGAACACAAACAAAATGTTCCATTCTGTTATTTCCCATGGTTCTAACTTTGTTCTGAAAAAGATGTTATAAAGAACAAAATTAAACTATTCCTTTGGGTTGAGCTTTCTTGTTTGCATTCATTATTCTTCACTTTTTTTTCAACCCTCTGTAAAACGCAAATTACACAACAGCCCTTTTAAATGCACCCCGCCAAGGTGAGAGAAGCCATTGTTCCCTGAGAAGATTCGAATACATGACAACCCCCTTCGCCGAATGCTCTCCCCCCTTCTTCTAAGCATCCTCTGAAATCTGTTGGCATGGTGGGGAGAATAGGAGCACATGGTCCATTGGGAATATGTACCGTTGTGGTTGGCTTACTAATATTTGCTGAGGAATCCAAGAGTTTTGGAGCTGTTGGGGATCTTCAATATATTGAGTTTAGTAAAGAAGAAATGAGATCTTAAGATGAGGCCTTTTATGTTTGGGTCCAATAATATTTAAGATTATTTACAAGATATAAAATATAGCAAAAGATGCTGAAATTGTAGAGTTTTTGGATTTTTGAAATTTTAAGATGGATTGTGATGATGCAATATGATAACTTTGAATTTATCTCACAAATTTGATGTTTCAATGGTTAATTTTTTCCAAAAATGTTAATTTTATTTGCTTGTATTCAAAGTTTGCAAAGAGAAAATATTTTAATCAAGCAAATTCAGATTTAAGAAGTTATCTCTTTCAGACCTCTTAAACCCGAAAAACGCATTTTAGGAATTATATCCGTCTGTTTGCCTATGAACACGAGAATTAAAAAATGCTTTGATCTATGTGGGTGAAATTTCTTATATGGTGCATTTAGATTATATATATGTAATGATATTTTTAAATCTAGTTTGAATATAAATTCATTTCCAAACTTTTATCTTAATTTAGGCCTTATTAACTTCATTTTAGAATGTTCTCTCATTTCCTGATCCAATTCCACCTTTTTTTTTTTTATTTAAATAATGCTACTCTATAAAAATACTTACTTCTGCATTTTCTCACGCTCCGAGTAAAGGGATAAAAATCCTTAATTTCCTCTTTTAAAGATGCTTAAATTTCCCTATCCTAAATCCGCAGGTATCAAAGAAATCCCTATCAAAATCTCATTATAAAATCACTGAGGGGAAAATGTGTTTCCTTTGCTCTTCTGCATTTGTAAGGCGATGTAGACTGACGTATTGTTCATCACTTTTTATATCTGCATATTATGTCTCCCGGGATAGAATGAATTGAGGTTAAAAATTTCAAAAGTGTCTTCTCTTTGGCCAAGCAACTGCTCGAAACACGTTTACTTATATATATATACTACATATATTAGATTTTCAGATTCCAATGAAAAGTCGAAGAAAATCCATAAAAGACAATTTGTCTGTTCGAGTGCAAGGGAACATGATAACTATAAAACTCAAGAGGCTAGATAGATAAAATTTGGTGCACGATTCAAGTTTTTAAGACGTTAACAATATGCAATCAATTTTAACTAGAGAAATAAATATACTTGATTGTATGCTGTCTATGTCTTATGTTCAGATAATTAATTAAATAAGGGAAAATATAATACATAAACAAAATTAAAACCACTATCTGTAAATAATAAAACAATATTTTAAGGGAAGATAATAAATATAAGAATATAAATGTAAGAAATATAGGCATAAAAATCCACCAAGTTCCTGTATTTCACGAAATTATTTTTATAATTTTTTATGAACTAATTTCTTCGCAAACTTAAAAAAAAAAAGAGTACGAGAACCTGCAACGGAATTCGGTAAATCATATTTCACCACCCCTTTTAGTGAAAACAGATTCAACAACGCACGAGAGGTCCACCTGGCGCGCCAACCCTTTTGTTACTCGGCTTCTGACAAAGAACTATATTGGAACCCTCCCCACAAAGCGCACTCTTCTTTTTCTTTCATTGGTTGTAGCTTCGGGGAAGGGAAAAGCGGTTAGGCACACACTTTAACCCTTTCACTTTTGAATGTGAAATGATGGTGCGCACAAAGGGGTGAAAACCCCCCAACGACCTTCTTCCCGATATTTCTTTTCTTCCTTCAGGAAAATGGTGCTGTTAAATGCTTCAAGATGGATGGTGTGAGCACTCAGCGGACGAGTTGGGAAGATAAATTGTTACCAATTCTAAAGAATTTCAATAGAAGCGCCTTTGCAGAGTTAAAAAGAAAATAAGATCTTATGTCTGTACATATATGTATTCGCTTGACCACAAGTGACACCGTTTGGTAAATAAATCTTGCAAACTTTTAAGTAAAGCACCAGAGAAGGAACATGAATCGTTGGGATTTTAGAATATTGCCAATTGAATGTTAAACTCCTTTTTTTGGAGGGTCTGTCACTTTTCATATTCTTATGAAAATGAAACAGAAAAAAAATTGAGAATATTTTCGCCCCCATTTCCTTGTATGTTTCCATACATTCTAGCTTGATTAGTTTATTTATATTAAAGCCCCGATCTGAAGCATCACAAAGACTTTTTGTACATCACTCCTAGACATGCAATCAAAGATTATATAACCGAATCTCTCGCCTATCTCTAATTACGATAAGTTAAAACCATGAAGAGTTTATAGATTCTTTTATCATGAGCTTCTTCCCGAATTTCATAGTTTTGTTTATTTTAATTTAATCTCTATTTAACAGTTTTTAACTAAAAGCAATCCAATTTCAAGAGATCTTTTCCCAACTTCCCAAACCAAATAATTTGTTCATTTTAATTCAACCTTTATGTCGCCTATTTTTTAACTAACAAATATTTTGACGAAATATAATTTTAAAACATTTCATAGTTGGTCACCTTGAAAATGTAACATTTCAGTATCTCGAGTATGAAAACAAATTTTACTATCAAAGTATTTTTTTGAAAAAAGTTGAAATCTTTTCTAACACAATCTATATGTTTTAGAACAAAATATCGATTACAAAATCGATTGAAAAATCGAATAGCGGGCTAATCGGAAAACTGTAATTAAAAAAAAGAGAAAAGGAAGTTAAACTTCGCTAATCGGTATGCGATTTTGAAAATATATATAAAAAAAATCTGAAAATAATCCTACCATAAATTAAAATATGATAAAGAATTAACTATGAAATTTAGACGATATTTTCCAAAATTTTAGCAATTTCAAATACGTGCTTCTTGTAAAGAAAATGAAAACATAAAACGATGTTGCCTAGAAAATAATAATAATGAAAACCTTCTCGGGACCTCTAAGTAGCTGCCGACTTTCCTTATTTTAACTATTTCATTCATTCCAATAATAAAAGTAATTGTATATGTCTCTCTCTCTCTCTCTCTCTACTATATATATATATATATATATATATATATATATATATATATATATATTTGCATGTGTGTGTGTGTAGCTTCATAATACAAGGAGTATGTATTAAAAAAATGTCTCGCGCATTGGAAAGATTTTATCCAAAATGTGAGACATTCCGTTATGTAAGGAGGATAAGTTCATTTATAATGTCCGTTGCTTTCTACAGTTATCGGTTCATATATAAACGAAAATAAATTTCCAAAATGTAATTTTTGGAGGAGGAAAAAGGGTAACAAACTTCTAAACTTTTGAAAATTTTGAGATCGAATTTTTTTTAAAAAAAAGATAATAATTTTGTCTCTGAATATTATGCACACGAAAAAGAAAAAGAGATAAAAATAGGTCACATGCATGCGCTGCATGAATCTACTCATGATTTTTTTTCCTTTCCTCCCAGGTTAGTAAATTGATATCGAGGAAACATTTTTACATAAATTGGTTCGGAAATGCTGATTTGAGGAAGGATGAGCGGACTGCTTGAACTCAAAATTTTTAACAATCAGGCATACAACTGGAAGGGAGAAATGTGTCTTAGTAACTATCGAAACTTAATCAAAATGTAAAAAAAAAATTTACATAATGAAATTAATGTTGAAAGATCGGGTTACACATAACACCTCTCCATGTCCCTGCGACTATAATCTTTACGATTATTCAAACAGTTGGGTGGAGATGGAGTTCGGGTGACACAGTCATACTGATGGGGAAACGCAGCAAAATGGAGGAAGCATATGAGCAGATGAATCCATAGGTTTTCCAGATTCTCTTGCGCCAGCTCCTGGATTCTTGGATTCCAATATCGTAGCTTTTATTTAACCTGCCAAAAAATCTGGTAGACAGGTTTTTACGAAATTAATTGAGATTGGAGAGTAGGAGATCTTTCCCGACATTATTATTTTGAATGAAAAATGAGATCCTGTTTATTTGCTTCATCGCCTTGTTTGGAATATGTTGGCCAGGAAATTGCACCAAAGAGGTAGCATGAATGCATCATTATAAGGCCAAATATAAGATAAAATTTCTGAAATGTTATTATTAAGCCACGAAACGACTAGAAATGTTAACATAAATCTTAGCACAGAAGTCATTACTAAGAGAAATGGGTTGCAATTTTCAACTCATTTATGAAATACTAGTATCCAGATAAGAACTCAGCAAATGCTACAGCGTAGGAAATACAGAAACTCGATTCAGTCAGTATTGTCGTTGCTCCCGACAGCTGCTGGCTCTAAGTGCCGTCTATGTCATGATTCCATTTCCGAACAAAGAAAGCTACCATTGTTTATTTGAAAATGCATTTCCGTTAAACAACAGCAAGAATGATTTCAACTTCGGTTACAGTTACAAAACACAGCAGGGTCGAATAACCTGCTGAGCACCCAACAACCGAATACTTCCTAAGGTCGACGAAATATTTGTAGGGGTGGAAAACTAGGTCCCTGCTTTGCTCTTTTATATCGGGGGTGAGTGGCGGCAAACCTCCTCTTAACAAGGGGGAGATCCTCAGAGGGGGGATGGGAAGAGCATTATCATATCTTTTCTCGGGATTTGCTTCCACTATCGTTGTTTATACAGGTAGGGTGGAAAGTTGGCTTCCGGCCGTTCTTCTCCAGAGTGTATATCCGTCTGCGCGTGGACCCCTAGGATGCATCTTCCGTATTGATTCGACTATGGTCCAATAACTTACACCATCATTCTCACTATGGAATCAGCAGGTGGTTGGAGAGAGCAGGAAGGTACAGAAAGAATGGAAAAAATGGACGACGCTGTTTGGATTTTACCGCCATGGATACTATGGTACAGACTAGGTTGAGTTGTAAATGACTCAAGTGATTAGATTCCTTTCCTATTTCTTTTTTTAATTATTATCATTGTCTTGAATTCCTTACTTAACAAAAAGTAAATGCATCTGTCTTTTAATAAAAAGAAAGGCATTTTATAGATCAAGAGTTACAAAAATCGGCACTTATACATCCATTTAGGACCCATTTTTCTTTTGGAAATTCTAATTAATTAAAAATAAGCGAAATTTTGCTATTTCCCCGTGATTATGTCGATAAATATTATTAAACCGCAACAATTAAGAATTTTTAATGACACTCATTTAATACTAATTGCCGTTTTAATTATACTAATTTAATACTAATTGTCATTTTAATGATACTAATTTAATAAATATGTAAATATATTTGAAATTTTGATAATATTTTTAAAACATACATTCTTCCTGTTAATCAATCATTATTAATAATAACTAGTAAAAATAATTAGTAGATTTATCACACTGATCGGTTATTATTAATAATCTAAAATAACCCGTAAAAAATATTTTTGTAATTATGTTTGGCCGTGAATACTATAATAAAAAATATGGGAAGAGCTAGACAATTGAAATTTGGTACATAGTCTTCAAACTTAATTGGAAATATTTATTAAATATTAGATATCAGGGATTGAAGAGATTAGATTCGAACTTGATTCACTTTTATTTCGAAAGTAAGCATGAAATGCGAGGCAACCATAAAATCAATAAGCAAATTAAAACGATTTGGTTTCTATAAATCATTAAAATATTTGCTTTAGGTTATTTACTGAATCTTTATTTATGTGAAACTCATGTGAATAAATGCAAATTCTTTTGTATGAAATTGAGTTGCTATTTTTATGCAATGTTACAATAACGTGATCCGAAAATTGTATGAAATAAGAAATGTCTCCAAGAACCAGAACCCGATGAAGTCGTCTAGAAGTCCTAAGGTATTGAAAATCTCCAGGCCACTTTATTCCTTTCAAATTTTCGAAATGAAATATCTTTTAAATTTATTTTTATATAAATAATTTTTAAGTAGCAAATTAAGTAGCAAACACTTAATTTGCAGATCACTTTCTAAAATGTTTGGTTCCCTATACGACTTTTAAAAAAACATACCTAAAAATAATTTTAAACAAAATAACAAAAAAAAGAAAAGAAAAACTTTTTTTAATATAATCTAAGTTATATTTAATAATATTTTTTTAAAAAATTACGAATCCTTACATTTTTATATTTTTATAAAATAAAATTATATAAAATTTTGCAAATAATTTTGCAATAAAATAACAATTAATTAGAAATAATATTTGAATAACGTTCTGAATTTTATTGAAATAATATTTATCTGAATAATTTATCGATTGCGCAGCTTTTGTAGTTAAATGGAAGCATCCATTTAAATATCTTCCTCAATACCGCAAAACAATCTCAAAGGTTTGGATTCCTTAAAATTGTGGTTGCCTTTGAAGTCTTCTTTGACTATTTAATAATTCGGCTCTGTCAAGATCCGAGAATTGAACATGAAACAATAAAAGTTTAGATATTCAGAGAATAATAAAAATGACAAAACAAAACAAAATCTCACTAAATTGTTAAAAAATAAGATAGGGGAAGTGGTATTCCCGAAATATTCTCATATACCCACCCCTTCCTAATAAAGGTATTTTCCCTGTTCCACACAGTTTAAAAATCGTAGCTCTTGAGATAAACCATGAATGCCACGAGTGCTCAAATTTTAATTTTTAGAGCTCTACATATAATAGGTTTATATTTTGGAATACAGTGAGCATGCATTTTGGATATTTTTTGACCAAATAGTTCTGTGTCAAATGAAACCAAAATCTGACACAGAACAATAATGTTGACGGCAATGTCATGTACCAAATTTCATCCATTAAAATTGTCGCTTTTTTTAGTTATTGCGTTTAAAAATCGAAGAAGGTTCAACCCTTTGAGGAATTTGGTTCAAAATGCCAATTGTTATTACTAAAGCTGTGTACAAAGTTTTATATATCTTGCTTTGCATTTTGTAGTTATCGAGTTCGTTCGCTTACAGACAGAAAGACAGACAGATATCCTGCGAATATATTTCATTCAAAATTTTCTTAAATTTTAAGTGAAGATCCATACCGAAATTCCCAGTTCAATGCGTTTTTGAGTTAGCGTGTTCACAGACGGAGAGAAAGACATATTTCCAAAAATGTATTTCTCGAACTCGGAAAGATTTGAAACGTGGAGATTCGCCAAAAATCTCGAGGTCGAATTTTTTGACATTCATAATATTTTATCTTTGTGAAGTTCGTATACTAAAAAAATAAAAAAAAATTATAGAAAAAGTACTTTTAAGAATTGAATGTCTAAAAATATTTAAAAGAGATAAAAGAAAATGGAAAAAAAAAGATCAGAGATAAAAAAAAAAAAAAAAGAGAGAGAGAGAAGAGAAAGAAAGAAAGATAGTAAAAATATTTTCGTGCCGCTACTTATGTTCTACAAATAAAAGAGTTTTTAAGCAATTTTAGAGCAAACATCTATTCTTAGAGATGAAAAAGATGACTCAAACTTTAAAAAAAAAACTGAAAAAAAAAAAACCCCACGCTTAATACATTTTTTTAGCGGCGCATGTTATGTTTGCCCTGCCGTGAGGTCACAGGAGACACGTGTCTAACGCCCTAGGTACTTTATACATGTTCAGCAAAAATAAATGACTGATCTACGTATGATGAATATTTTAGCAGTTTTATCATAAGGCGGTAAAACAAAAGGCTGAAGCACCTGATGAGGCAAACGATTCTTTTGAGTTTTAAAAGTAATAAACGGCATTCTTTAAGAAAATTTATTGGGGAAAATTCACCAGATATCATTTAATGACTCCGATATTTTATTAATGTAATAGGCCGACGGAAAGCCCGGAATTAGATTTAAGGAATTCTATTATTCAAGACTTAAATTGCTTTAGTCTTAGAGCATGTTTAGTTACTTAGCTCTTATGCGAAATATATGCATAGAAAATTCAATCATCATTAGAGACAGATTTAGTTATTTTGCTGTCCTGGTCAATGTATATCACGAGGTTGCTTTTTTTAATTTTGTTTTTTTAAATAAGATAAGCATTTTAGTTTCACGTCTGCACATTTATAATTTTTTTTGTAACCTGTTATCGTATGAAGATTGTTTTATCGTTTGTACCTTTAAGTTAATTTTTTTAAAACTTTATTGACTTTGAGAAAATATATTTGTTTTTATTTGATATGATTCTGATATTACTAAAGCAAAAGTTCGAGGTTTATAGTTTATCTAATAATTATAAACATCAAATTTTTTCATGAACGTAATGAAAAAAATATTAATTCTATCAATTATGTTACTTGATTAAATGTTAATAACAGCTTAATAGATTATTATTTACATAATTTATATTTTTTACGAATTTATTTATATAGTTAGGGAAATATAGTTTTTTTAATCGACTTACTTGCGTCCCTTTCTCAGCTTAGTGACCCTAGGCAGCTGCCCATTCTGCCCAACTCGAAATCCACCACTAATCACCATTAAAATATATGTCCTTCCATGATGATTTCGATTCACTTTATCATTATAGTCTCACTTGAAATATAAAAATCTTTTTTTTTAATTGGGTCTGTGTGTTTGTCTATACAATCTGAGTTTTCCGTAACTATATAAAAGTAAAAATAAGTCAAACGCACACACATATAATTTAATATCTTACAAATTACTGATATATATATATGTGTGTGTGTGTGTGTGTGTGTGTGTGTGTCAGTAACTAGTAAATCTTATTATTAAAGGATTAAAAATACATAGTTTGTAAAATAAAATAAAAAAGACATTAGCGTCTTTATGTCGATTGTCATAATATATATATAAGAAAGAACGAAAAAAAACTGACCCTAGGCAGCTGCCTAAACAGATGTACGTCACTGGTCATTATTAAAATGTACGACTTTCTATGATAATTTCCATTCATTTTATCGTTATAGTCCTACTTAAAATCGAAAAATCCTTTTTTTTAAAAATTATGTCAGTGTTTGTATCTTTTCAATTGGGATTTTCCATAACTATATAAGATAAAGAAAGTCAAACACACATACATATAATCTAATATCTTACAAATTACTGGCATTATATAATCACTAAACTTTACCATTAAAAGAATAAAGAAATATTTTTTGTAAAAAAAATAAAATACTGTCATTATGTAGACTATTAAAAAACTCCCCTCAGAAATACGCTATTAAGATTCAAAATAAATAATAATAATAAGGATTTTTGGCAATATTTATCTCCATCTACCAAACCAATATCTGGATTCCAACTAGACCATTTGACTCTGAAGTAAGTCGCTTTACATATTCAATTTGCTTTTATACTTATGTTTAAAAACAGCTGAAGTTCCCATAAATGATCGAGAACCCCTTCAAATGCTGCAATACAAGCTTGGAAACTCGAAAACTGCCTGATAGTATTACCGAACATTTACTCCTAACGGAACCAATAACGCTTTTACAGTCTGGTCTTGTTCAATATACGGGTTTTCATCATTTGATGCCGCTTTCACTTTCTTTTTGCAATTTTCTTCAAAAGGGGTTCTAAACCATTGATTTTCATCTTCAGTTTTCGAGAACCCGTAGAAAAACAAATACGAAAAGACGCTTTTCGCAGCCAATTGGCTGGCAACCAGCTGTTCTGGAAGATCTTTTTAGGCGCTTTAGTTTAACTTGGCTTGTTTCATATCTGTCAAAATAACGCGCAATCGATTTTTATCTTCTTTTTTATCCAAAGTATTTGCGGTTTTGCATACTTAATTGTTTTTCATCATTATCGCTCTACTTCAATCTTCTCGAAATGTAATTATCAATTGATTGATCAATTGAATTAAACTTTAGTTTTTATAAATAGAGTATGGTAGAAAATTTCAGAAAAAAGAATTGATTTTCAGATATTTTTACTAATATCAGACGTATGTGTCTGTGTGGTACTGGCGCTCTATAGACCAGACTATTTGAACTATAACAATCAAATTTTGATATATATATATGTACATATGTGTATATATATCGGCCTTAGAGGGTTAAAATAAGCACCGCAAGGATTTTTTTTTTGAAATTTTAAATAGAATATTAATTAAGAAAAGATTAAACTGAATTTTAGCATTCGCATTTAAATCCCACAAATATTATTATACAAATATAAATCTTATATTGTTCCAAAAATTAAGACTCATCTTTTTAATGATATTTTAAAAGTCGCTCAAAATTTTCCTACATTTTAGAACTTCATAAAATTTATTATTATTATTATTTGTCAAAGTTTCAACTGTTGATTACATTGCTTCCCTAAAATTTAAGCCGCTTCATTGTTTTATCAAATATTATCGTGTACTTTTCTTTTTATTATTGTTGAAAGCTAAAGAAGAAAGATTTTGTTTAATATCTGTATAATTGACTAGATTTAAAAAAACCACCCATTGACGCAAGTCACAATGCCGCAAAATTCAGTAAGTAGATAAACACATTTACGTTTTTAATAGCGATACTATGAATCTGATCTTCGTCATAAAGGATCATGTACGTAATAAACATATGTAAAACAATATAACAACAATATAACTTACAATTTAACGGTATCATGGGCATGGAGTCCTATTTAAATGATTTAACAGAAATTAATTCTAGCCGATAAACCAGCTGAATCAGCTGGTCGTTAAAGGCGATTATACATATGAATGATAGGCCATTCTCTCCCTTTCATCAGTGAAAAAGTGTTTCAATAAGTTCTTGCAGTGCTCCAAGATAGTTTAATGAAGCACTATTTATCAATAATTTGAAATGAAGATTTGATGAAAATATCGATGAAAATTTGTTCATAGAATAATAGATAATGAACACTTAGAGAATTAGATGAATTTATTTACCACAGTGCAATGCAAAATTTGTTTAGTTAAAACCAGTTAATAGTAAATATGAACAATATTTATCATCCATTTCTTATAAAGCAGGCCAGACAAAGAAAAGTTTCATTTTGGAAACTCCCGGCTAAATAAATAAATGGGAACAGAGACAAACATATTTGGCATTCTCTGTCGTTGGTTGTCCAAAAAGTAATTGTGCGAGCCGAGAAAAATCAAAGCGAAATATTGAATAGAAGATTGTCCCAAAATACTCAAAAGGTATTTAAGGTAAATATTCGTTCGCGTGACCGCTGATAAGTACCTGTATTACAAGAAGGTTGCGTGACGAGATCAATAAATTGCGAAATTGAGAACTTACAGAATTCCGTGTGAACTGATGGCAGCGAAGAGAATAGACTTTTGTTAGTATTTGCACAGCTTATGGATTCTAGTTTTATAGATCAAACCTTTGATCACAGAAAAAAAATATTGTGCTCTCGGTTTGTACTTTTAGAATTTCAGTATTAGAATTTTTGTATTTAAATAGGTAAAAGACGATGCATGAAATACAAAGAGATAATTAATATGAATCTCTACTGAAATCTGAATTATTTTTGACTATCTGCTATAAATTTAAAATAGTAAATGAAATTTAAGACCCAATTCCCAAAACAAACCATGTCCGATTTCGCCAAATTTTAATTCATATGAACGTTAAATATTTATAAATTTCCTCCCCCCAACTTCTATTTTCGAGAAGCCAGCATTGCCTCACCATGTAATAAAGGCAAGACAAAGTTTCCCATTCTAATGACTCCCCCAATTTCGCTCATCTTTATTTCGTGTGAAAGGCTATGATCTGTCATTGTATTCTTTGCCCTTCGTCAGCTCCCATTTTCCAGAGAAATCTCATTTTTATTGAACATCTCCAATAGAGAAAAACCTCAACAGAGTCACCTATCCCCAATCACTCAACCGATTTGAAAAAAATTTTATTTTGTAAAAACACATGCCTTCAGATACATCATCAATGGCCCCATGTCACCCAGCAGATGTGACAGAAATCACAGAAACAATGTTCACTTCGCAATGGCTACGGAGTAAACCCCAACAAAATCCTCCGGCTTAAACCACTGTACCGAATTCGCCCATTTTTATACTATATGAAAAATTACAAACCACTAAGCAAATTATCAGTGGTAACCTACCACTCACCGTCCTCTATTTTCGAGACATATCGTAAAATAAAACTTTTGCAGAGCCTCCAGCCTCAAAGACTTGATAAAATTTGCGAAATCGTTCCATTTTGCTTGCATTATTAAATAATAAGAAGGCTATATTTTCATTATATGTAAGAATAACTTAAATGAGTATTTTAATTTGGAATACTGTTCAATGAAGTGATTGATATTACTCATTTAATACTTTTAATATTATAGGCAACGGATTTTCACCGAGGGTGGCTAGTATTAAATTATTTTCCGACATTTTAAATGTTAATATTTAACATTAAGTTCGCATCTATCAAACATGAATCCATTTTATGAATAGGAATTGATTTTTAGGATCAGCAATACCATCATCTCCTTCTCTTATTTGTGCTCTGGCTAGACATATGCTAACATTCAAAATCGAATTAAGATAAATTGCATCCATTCTATTCGAGAGAATTATAATGAAAATTCAATATATTGATCATTGGATCATAAAAATAATATTTGATTGATGTTTCAAAATCAAACATTTTGTTTCCACTCCATTGCGTATATCTCCATATGTTTGCGATATGTTTAATCAGATCTTTAATGACAGTTGGGTTCGATTGGCGCGATAATCACATCATTAAAATGGGAAGAGAGCTACTGAAATGTCATTCCATAATTGCTAAGCGTATATCAGCACTCCATGACGTGTCCAGACATTAACTCTTAATTTATTAACTTCACATTTCTCTATACAATGACTCAATCTCTTGATAAGATAGCATTCACTCAAAGTGAAGTATTTCAACACCGATGAGTGATATTTACAAATTTGTCGATGATTCACGTCTTTGGAAAATTTCTACCATTTTTAAGACTTCCTAAGAATTTCTGTTACTGACCGAATGCGAATTCTGACTCTATCAACGATAAGACTATAGATGTTTATGAAGAATGGATCTTAAAACGCCGACTTCAGTTGAAGAAAGATAAAGCAGATTCCCTGGAAAGATTTACTGTTTGAGATCACAGATTTTAATATTCCTGTCAAAAATCTGTTGTTTCATTGCATACATCTGAATAAAAGCGGTATCACAATTGTTGCTAAGTAAATCCGAATACGAGACTGGAACCGTAGCGTCTCGAAATCGAATTCTTACGTTTAAATAAACATTACTTGGCCACTCCGACCCGCCACTAAGGTACACGGATTAATCTGACTGACCTGACCACCATGACAGCAATGGCGGGAACTAAGTTTAAATCCTAAGGACCATTACCGGCCACGGTACATCCCTACCAATGGGAAGCACGTCCCGTCATTGGTAGGAGATAGTCGACCCCCACCATTCCTGTACCCATCCGGGTGGCGAGAACCAACCACCATGCCGGAAGCTTCCCATCTTCATATTTGAGGTGCCCCTCCCGGTAGGAATTACTTCTTGTAGAGTGGAATGAGTTTAAAATTTTCTAATTATGAACTTCACCATCTTGCGTTTAAAACATGATATCTTTTACAAATTGTTGTTAAGAAAATGAGTAGAGGAGGTCTCCCCGAAACTTTCTTGTATATTCTCTAATAAAAATGTTAACTTTCTCTTTCTTGCATAAATTCTTGGATTTTGGGTAAAGCTAAACGCCACGAGCGCTTACATTTTTATTTTCACTCATGATACTTGCATGCTTCATTGTATAGCAGAAATAAAAATTGGCAATTTTGTATTAAATGCATGCTAATAGCTAACAAGAGTTACGAAAGATCCAACTTTGGCGTGAATCTGGCGTTTTTATTGAATCTGGAGCGAGAATCTTAGGCGAATTTTTTCCAATTTTAATCGCTGACACGGTTAATACACAAATACCGGAGATATTCAATTGTGTAACTCGGACGGCTGATTGAGCTGATTGAGACCAAAATTTGGCATAGAGCTGCAACAATAATCACAATATTACATCCCAAAATTCATTGATTTAAATCATGGCACTTTTTAGTAATCTTTTTTATATGATTGCAAAAGTACTGACCGAAAAACGGTCCGATCCTTGGCATATTTGGTTCTAAATGCGATGCGATCTACATTTCAACATTTGATAAAAGATTTGATGGAATAAGTTACAGATGGTAAATCTATGTAAGAAATTTTATCTATCTGGTTCTTTAAGTTTTGTAGTTATTGTGCTCATTTGTACTCGGACAGCCAGACAACAGAAACTTCCTTTGAATGGGTTCCATTCAAAATCTGATAAAAATCTACAATTTTAGTGCAAAGATAATATACCAAATTTCATAAACCTGGAACAAAGTCTTTTTGAGTTATTGTCTTCACGATCGGAACATAATATGAAGCGTAAAAATCCATCCTGATTTCGAATTATTTGACGAAAACAGTCTTTTCCCTTTATACTTCGCACACGAGAAAGTAGAAAATGTTTATGAAGTCATAATTATTTGCAGATTATAGATCGATCAGAATATATGAAGTTAGCTTTTATCCAAGTTGATAGTATTGGTAGCTATAGTATTGGTTAAACACATTGACTGCCGGATTACGCACCCGTGCGTTATAGATAATGTGTAATATTACCAAATCATCCATCTTATTAGGTGACCCCTTCTCTACTATAGTTGAGAGATAGCAAAGAAGGGGTCTATCTAATTAGATAGATAACCCGAATATCAGGTGTGAGCCATGGCAGCGAACGCTTTGATTTGGAATGAAATTTCTAAGATCATGGTCAAATATGGTTCTTGCGCCATAAAACAACAAACAAACAAACAAACAATCTAAGATCATGGATAATACAAGTATTTATTTTAATTCAACATATGTGTTTCAATTGGTAGAAAAATAAAGAGATAATTGAGTGAAATATATTACTGACTATTTTTCATACAATAGCACTTTACACAACCACAGGACAAGAAACACTATCTGTATATAAATTTCGCCCATTTAGTATTGCACTTTCAAAGTAGGAAAAATTGAGTCAGTCAAATCTAAGATTTACAATCATACATTTTGCGGATTAGCTCGAATTTCGAAGCATATTGTGCGTGAATAGATTTCCACTGTTTCGAAAATAGAATTCCAGCAAAAAATTATACTTTTGTATCAATTTCCATAGATAATTTGAAACTTTATTCAAATAAATATTCAGGAAAAAGCTAATATATACTGAAAATTTAATTTAATTCAATTCCTAAATGTAAAGCAAGAATTGAGGCTTCAACTAATTTTCATTAACCTAAAATTATTATCTGTGTACTATTAACTTTTATGACTCTTCTTTAAAACTAAAACAGTTTTTATTTCTAAAAATAATTTGTGTTAGTGAAACGTTGTTAGGTTGCATTTTTTCTATTCGTTTTTACAGCCTACATGAAGTCTTTCAGCCTGAATTTGAAGTTAATTCTTTCTGGCACGCCAAGTTAAAACTCAAACAAATATTAAAGAAAGAGACAGATGTACTTATTGATTTATGCTGTAAGAAAAATAAATCTAGTTCTATTTTATCCTTGTAAGAGACCATGATGTGCAAAAATCACATTATATTGTCTGCAATGACGAGAATACATTATTAAAAAAACAAGTAAGATATTATGTCATTTATATTTCAATTTCTTCAACAATTTTAATTAATATATAATTAAACAGATTAACAAAAATTAACATATTAACAGAACAAATAAACAAATTTCTACACGATTATGTTTTTTAATTTTATTTACCAACTAGATTGTTAAGAGGAAAAGGTGATAGAATACTTCTGGACTACAAAATTGTGGCTTCAAAATTTGTCGGTACACTTTAATTCCGAAGGGGAGTGTGCTCCCTGTAGTGTGGTGTGGAAGTAAAGAAAACTGGTGGGGCCACATTTGTTAATTTCATTATCATATTACGACTCAAAATTATAAGCTTTGTCCAAAATTAACTTTTGTAACTTCAAAATGGAAAATTAATTAAGTTTAATGAAACGGACATACATTTTATGACCACATTATCAAAGTTCGATTTAAAATTTAAAAAATCATCCAAAATTGACTTGTTTGACTTCAAAATAAGACGTTAATTTTGCTAAATAAACGGACTTTTGTTTTGAGATCTCATTATAGGACCATGATTTAATATTATAAAATTGGCTAATGTAACATCACAATAGGACGTCAGTTTGATTAACCAAAACTGTTATAAGCTGTCAAATCACATTTCAGAATTGTAGCCGGCGTCCTGACGCATAGGGATAGCGCATCTTCCCCTTGATCTGGGCGCCCTGGGTTCGAGTCCCGGTTTGGGCATGGTTGTTCTTCCGTTTTCTATCTTGGAGATGTGTAAATGTGCCTCCCTGTAAAAAGGGGTTGTGCAAGCGAATGTGATGCGTGAGTAGCAAAGTCGTACTCTTGGCCTTTGTTGGCGCTACTAAAAAAACTAGAGACGCTCCCCCACCGGCTTAACCCTAAAGCTACCACGAGCGGGTCATTTGACCCGCTTCCAATGGCAATTCCAATGTATCGGTGAAATGCCGGTAGGTTTAGTGTTAAATCGCTGTCTTCGTAACAGCGGGCTTGTCCATGGCAAGTGCCATAAGAAACAACAACAATAACAGAATTGCAAGAAACGTCCAAAATTGGCTTGGTTAACTTCTAAATGGCGCATCAGTTTAACTAAATGAAATTAACCTACATTAGGAAATCTGATTATCACGGAATTGGACCATAAAAACTATGAGATTTGTTTCAAATTTGGCTCCTGTAGGTTCTAAGCAGAACATTAGTTAAAACTGACCTATGTTATTTAAAATTACAAAATTTGTTCAAAACTGACCATTATTTTAACTAAACCAAATTGATTTAAATAATAAAATCTTATCAGAATTACAAGATTCGTCTTAAAATTGGTTTGGTTTATATGTAGCGCTAAAATAGAGTTTTAATTTAATTAGATCAAACTGATCCCCGTAATGCTTTTTGGTAATTCAAAATCCTCTAATTTGAATTTTATTATCTTTGCATGAAGACATTGACTGCTATTTTAATAAATCATTAATTTTAAATTATTTATTCATTTTTTATTAAATTGTTAATTTATCTAGTGCTAGAAGAACAATTCTTCCTATTTTTAGTAAACATTCAATAGTCAATGCAAAATAGTATATATAATGCAAATAGTAAAATAGCAATTCAATAGTAAAGATAATGCAAAGTACTATTCAATAGTAGGGGAGAATGCAAAATAATATTCAAAAATAAAGAGAATGCAAAGCAATATTCAATAATAGGAAAGAATGCAAAGTAATATTCAACAGTAGGAGATAATGCTGAGACCACCAACATAAGAAGGCACACTGCCTCCAAAACCTATGAAGTTTCACCACTTCTAAAGTGACAGAAAGATCCTGGCTCAGACGGTTACAGCCTTTCTTTTAGCAAAGTCAGACAGCCATTTAAGGCTGTCTAGCACATTAAGATTTTCCACGAGGGGAGACGGGGAAAATTATTGCTATGGGAAACGCGAGTACACGGAAAAGATGATGAAGTGAAGACGGGAGAAGAGTCAGCTGGAGTTTTATTCCGGAACAAGTAAAGGTTAGTGGGTGCGATGAACAGCCTGCAGGATGTAATAATTCTGATTTTTGTCTCGAAATCCCCAGCCAATCAGAGGTTATCGTCATTTTTTTCAGTGACCATATATTTTTCTAATGTTTCGATACACTCGAAATGAGACTTTAGGCATTGACTTGTTCTACTAATGTATTCTCTCTGAGATTTTGCAATATTCATTTCATTTTTACCATATGAATTAAAAGGGTTTCAAAATTCTTTTGCTTCCAAACTCTAGGGATATGAATTCTAGCCAGCATTCATATTGGACTTTTGTGAACAGAATATATACATAAGTAGGGTCGTTGAAGTCCAATGAATCAACTGTAACCCATTGACAAGAAAGATTTTGGAATGATTAATGTAGGCCTGCTAAACGTTATAGATGCTAACAAGAATGTTTGGTGAACGGATGTGGATAGAAAATGCACTAGTATTTGAACTAAACTTTGGATGCTTAAACATAAGGAAAATGCACTGAGAGTTTAGAAGTTTCATCAGTTTATTTTATGGAAATTATTCACATCTCTCCATAAAGGCTATATTGCAACACAATTTTTAAAAATTTAGTTTAGTTAGTTGAACGCTATGGTCCCAATCTCACGTGGTCTGGTTTGGTCTATTTAACAAAGCCTTATAAATCAAAACAGGTGGCAAGTGAAGGAACAGGTACATTCTAATGAATACATTGTGCACGAAGTTTCAATCGAATGCATTCCTTGAGGTGGAAGTCTAAAATAATTACCACATTGAGTTTCCTTCCAGGAGAACGTTCAAAGAGGTAAATTTTGTACCCCTTTGGACGCATCTCATTCGGTCGAAACCCTTGAGCAGGTAGAAAAATCAATCACAGAAAAACGTTACACAACTGATTTTTGAGAAACAAACTGAAGGCGCAATCAGAGAATGGAATCTTCTACCCCTAGCATTCTTTAATGTCTGTAATGCAGTTCAGTTTGTATGCCTTTGTTTTACATTTGATGCTCTTTAGATATGTTAAGTTTTAACCCATTAAAGCATTAACTAAGTTATTTGTTTATTTTGTCCTCCCCCAAGTTCACTTTGCGACTTTCAGATCTCACCAAAACCAACAAGCTCCAAAAGTTATAGGATGCCAAGATAGTTGCATTCCTGGCTTTACTTGGCGATTTTCTAAATTACACCAAGATAGCCAACGTCCTTTTGGCTATGATTTGCATTTTATGGCGAGGCACGCCGTAAAAATATATTTAAGTACCTAATATTATTTAAAATCACTGGCATAGCCAAAAGTATAATACCGCTGTAGTAAATTTATAATATGAAATTACATTACTGCAGAAGCATCCTATAGGATGGGAATCATTGCATTCTAGTTTATAATCAAGGTCACTGTTCCACATATAAGTAATAAAGATCAAAATATCCGCTCATAAAATAATCAAATTGAAATCTACTATAACTAGATGATATGACCGTATCTAAAAACTTTCAAATTATGCCTGTTTTTATTCCTAACATTTGCTGTCCAAGAACAGTTATTAGAAGTCAAAAAGTCCGATTCGTTTCCAATCAAAATCCACCATATGTCGTCACGCAATGGTAGCAGTATGTAGTCCAGAATGCCTCATTTATCCGTGGGCCAGAGCAAAGAAAAAGATCCATTTGGCAGGAAGATTGGCGTTCGTGCCCGTCCATCATTAGCATCATTGTCTGATTTTTTTTTCTTCTTTCTCTCTCCCCCTTCAGCAAACAAAGTAAAGCCGATGGTGTAATCGCGTCACTGGGCATCTGTTGACCGGTGATGTTGCCAACTACCGAATCGGAATGAAGAACAATAATGCAGATAAATCATCCGGAAAACGTTAATTGAAACGCTACGAAGTAGACAACTAAACTTCTGGCACAGGAAGTAAATACCGAAATGGGTGCCCCAAGTAGCTAAGCAAAGAACTGTGGTTAAAGTATGCAGCAATTCATTTGCGGAATAGGTTTTATACAATGTATACAATTAAATTAACTCGAAATCCATATCGTTAAAAGGCATAGGGAAAGGTTTCTGATCCAAGGTCAGAATCATTTATTTTACGATTTTGCTTAAGAGTGAGTTGGGTATTATTATTAAGTTACAACCCTGATGTATTCTTTCTCAAAAAAAAATTTAGATTGCATCACAATCAATATTAGAAATGACATAGTAGCAAATTGTATTTTAAGTGAACCAATATATGTATTAATTTCAAACACAGGGTAAATATTAACCATTATATGAGGAAAAATAAAAAAAATCCATTTCTATTAATGGATTTTTTTACTGTATGGATTTATTGTAAGATCCTTAATGGATTTACTGTAATATCCTTAATAAATATATTTCGTCAATTTATTTGAAATCTTTTAAATAAACTTTAATATTCAGGCAAACACAACCTAAAAGATAGAATAATCCTGGAAAATAAATAAAGCGAGGGAAAATTAATTATGTAATGATTATTTATCTGCATATTCGTACTTTTCCTAATTTTTTTATACAACCAATATACTTTTTCAGTTTCAACTAAAATTTGCAATTTGATTTTTTCATAATTAATAGGAATATTGAAATATGCAATTTCATTACTTTAATTAAGAATATTTGAATACTTTAATTAGAAAAAAAATATTTCTGCGTGCATCTGTGTATATTAGAATGATATAAATTACCTATCATCAATAGTTAGTAAAAAAATATCATTTTAAATCAGTGCAGCTTTTGCTTTCCCACTGCAGTTTTCAAAAATTGCAAAATTGAAAAACATTCAAATTGTTACCGAAAAAAAAAATGTCTAAACTTTTCATTTTACCATATTTTAATTTTTTTTCTAGAAAGACAAAGACTTTTTATGATATATTAATATTATTGATTGAATTTATTTTATACTAATTTTTTTAAAAACAAATGAACTATTTTCCCATGTTAATTTCCATTATTCTTTTCCCCCGTCCGTTATTTTTCCATTAATCTGCACTTAGCAATACTAACATTTCGAGACATACTATACATAGTATCGAGAACATTTTTGACTATTTTGACCCAAAATTGCTTATTGATGCCGAAAATCTATAAATAATAAATAATTTTTTTAAGTGGTTCAAATCTGAATTGTTACAGTTAATAGTTTCATGATATTGTCGTCTGCGTTCTTATTACATTATTTTTTTTTTCCTTTCTAATTCGCATTCACAAATTCGCACAATTATATCAAAATAATACAAAAGGTGAAATGCTTCCTTTAAATTTGAAATAAAAGTCCACTAGAAAATTTTAGAACCTAAATACTTTTTTAAGTAATTTTTTAATTAAAGTTTATACTGTAAAGCAAACTACTGAGCATTTCGGTAGCAAACGATTGATAAAAATATACTGAAAGAAAAAACAAATAAATGAATGAAAATTAGAGAAAAAATTGTATCGAAAAAGAATTTATCACTAAAAAGTTAATTTCTGAATTTTAAAATGGAATAAAAAATTGTTAACTTTAAAAATATGAATAATTTTCAATTAAAAATCTAATAACAGTTTTGAAAAATCTGTCTTACTACTACTACCCAAGAAATTTCTAAATGCCAATTAACATATTTTTTAGATTAGCGATATGACCTTAAGAGAATTTTGAACAATTTTTGCATCATATAATTTGCAGATAATTTTCCAGTCTAATATATGTAGTTAATATGATTACTTAGATTATGTTTCATTATTTACTTCATAATCTACAAAGTCTAAGAAAAATAAATTTTAGAAAAGAAATATTCAATTAAAACTAATTAGTGTAATAAGCTGAACAATAAAAACGTGGAGTTTCTTTATTTTCTTTCTTTTATTCGAACTTCTGAACAACAACAAAAAAAAAAAAATCAACGAAATTAAATTCCTGCATTTCATCACTTAGCTGAAAACTCTATTGTGCTGACGCCATCCATGAGAGAGATACATAAAGATAAAACACCGATGAGCATTGTTTTTGTACATTCCATATGGTGATACAATGGGATATTTAAAAAGCGGGTACTTTCGAGGCTCCGTCTGTGAACTTCGCTTTCAGAACCTTTTGTTTCCATCACGTGATTCACATTTCCTATCTGAACCATTGAAGCGATTATCTGGAATCTTTGGTTAATCATCTCTCGCACAATCATGGGATCCTGTCGTCACTCAGATGACTGGAGTCGTTCGCAATTTGTAAACAATAGAACGAAATGATAATTCATGCTTAGAGTTCGACACAGGGACAATTTTCTTGCATATTCTTGCGTATCTGCGGCAATCATGTGTCTTTAATTTGAACGACAGATTTACCTTCACATACTACTATAGAAATAATGAATTCATGCTCACGTAATGTATGAAAATGTCTTGCTCCGATTTGATTTTGGAATCCATAGCACAATATTTAAATGAAAAAAAAGTGACGTCATAGTTCAATGTAATAAATACGCAATTTAATATTAGTACGAATGTAATGTGTCATATCATTGTGATTCCGTGATTTGTCTCTATTGGAATAAAATTGAAGCAGAATGTAATTTTATACATTATAAATCAATAGTAAAAATAGAAATAAAGCAGAATGTGAAATAGGGGGATCGACGCATTAACTGCTCATCAGGGGATGAATTAAAGTGTTTAGGCACTTTACTCTAGCTTACTTTCGGTTTTGAAGTCATATTAACGTTTAAATGATTATAATTATTATTGAAACTGTATATAAAATAATAAATAGAGAAAAGATAATACTTAAATATTGTAGCCGCTGTATAACTCTAGTACCTTCTCTTTTGATACACCGGATGGCGTTACTTTCTTAACATCAAGATACATTTCCCATGATTTTTCTGCAGAGTCGTTACAAGATTGTATTCAAGTGAGTATCGTGTATTTTCGTGTTCGTGTTTGTTTTGTCTTGTGAAATGTAGAACTTAGAAAATAATTATATAACTGTTCTTGAAACTGTTTTCATCTACCTCATAATGAAGTTATAAAGAGTTTCGCTAAAGTACATAATAAATAGGAAAAAAAATGTTAATGTTGATAATATTTATTGGCGACTAATTACTGACCTGAATTATATTAACTAGAAATTATGATTAAAATACAATAGTATTGTTTCATTACCTTATATAGTCATTAAAGAAAATATAAAATACTGAGAATAATTTGCTTGTTTAGTTATTAAATATTTAAAATTCAGAATAAAAACAAAACAAATATTAAATTTTAAATAAATTATATGAAAATATTTACACAAACTTTTAAATAAGTTTCTGATAGCAGCAGCTAAATAAATATAACATCAAGTTCAAAAGTGACTTAAAATTCAAAACAGCTGATTTTTCATTATGTAATTTAAAAATGATCGATGTGCTGATATCAACGGAAACATTTTGCAACAAAAACCCAATTTTAGTCAGTATAATAACTGTTATATTTCCGAAGCTCCTTGCAGAGATATTGCAAAAGAGGTCAGCAAATATCGTTTGCTAAAAATGAAACAATATACAATTTGAGGAGAAAATAATTCGCAGCATGTGAAAAAAAAATTGTTTGTTTCAAATTAATTGAGCAGAAAGCTATTTCCCGTAGACATAATATTGAAACAAGGCAGCTGTACTAAGAACTAAACATTAACTAAACTTATTAAAACAAACAATTGATTTTTATTACGCGGTGGACATAATTTTCCTTACCTTACCTAAATATAAATTGCATATTCAACAATAATTGTCTATTGTTCCGTACCAGAATGAAAACATTTAATTATTTTCTAAACTAAATTTGTTCTCCTTTTTATACAAGCCATTTGTTCAAAGAATAATTTTTGGAGAAAAAGGAATAATTATTAAGCAGCTGCTTTAAGAGCCAAATTATCCATAAATATTGTTAGAAAAAGTATTTAATTTTATTAAATAGTGGCTGTAATTTACATTACACTGCATAAACATAAATCGCTAATGGAGCTGAATTTTAATCTATTGTTTCTAACTGAGAGAAATTTTAGATTTTTTTTTGCCATTTATTTCTATAACAGATGCATCTTTACGAATAAAGCTCACGAAGGTTTTAAACTTTTGATTTTCAGTAATAAATAATAAGGCTTTGCTATAATGCAGATTTTTTCTCTTTTTATTTTCTTTCAAGGAATTATAGCTATACTGGAAGCAAGATCCTAGATCTAATAATGTGGAAGGAATATAAAGGGTTTCGACCCTAATCTTGGATCAATAGTTAATTTCCGAAGTGTTGAACATAGGCATATATTTAATACAAAAAAAAAAAAAGATTTTCAGTGAAGTTAAACATTACACTTTTAGGTGTTTACGTTTATAAATGTATTTCAGAAAAAAATTACGAAGCCTTAATTTTCATATAATTTTCTATCCAATTAGGTTTATTTAGTAAATTTTTTTTTGACAAACTAACATTTTAAATAAGCAAAGCTTTTCTCTTCTGTAACTAAAACTGACAGAGCTATAAAGCCCATGAATGCCCCACTAAATATCACTATTTTAATATAGTTCAGGTTATTTCAGTGGTCTCCTGAGTCAATTAGCGAGCAACGTTTCTCAAAGACAGCCGTTTGACAGAATTAAAACTAATGAAATTCAAAATTTCATAACTCGGTCAGTTTTAGTTATAGAAAAATGAAGCTTCATTTGTTTAAAGGGTGAGTGTTTCAAGAATTCTATTAAATATGAAAAATAGGACAGGAAGACTGTACAAAAATTTAAAAAAACTTTTTAGTTCTTATTAGTATAATAATCGATAAAAGTGATAAATTGATTAATCATTTCTACCGGCAATTATAAATAATAACGGATTAATAACATTAATGGAAACATATATCACACTAATTAATCAATTGCAGCTGTGTTCAACACATCCGCAATTAACATAATTGGAAGAAAAGTAGGAAACATTTATGCCATTTATAAGAAGACTCACAATTCTATATGAAAATTTCATGCATTTTTTCAGAAATGTGATTATATTTTTGAAAGTCGGTTGTGTAACATATAAATTCTTTCCTGGACAAATACAATTCTATCAGAAATACAATTTCATCTCACAAAATACTGATACAGAAGTATTATTATTATCTACATTCTGCCATAATGTAGATTTCATTGGGTGGATCCTAGCACAGCCCACCTCTTGGCGTCTTTTTGAATTCTCGCCAAACAAGTGGCGATAACGTCGCCAATGTGGCAAACTAGACGGGTTTTTTTAATTATTTTTATTTTATTTTATTTTTTATTATATTTATTTTATTTTATTGTATTTATTTATTTATTTTATTTATATTTTTATTATATTTATTTTATTTTATTTTATTTATTTATTTTATTTTTATTATTATTTATTTATTATATTTATTTTATTTTACTTATTATTATTTCTCAACTTCAAATATCGTTTTTTAATTGAATAATAATAATAATAATAACAAATATTCTATTAGTAGTCAACTTGGCGAGATTTCAAATAAGTCGCCAAGAGGTGGGCCCATCTAGGATTTTACCTCAACATGTTGCAAAAAGCAGTAGCTGAAATAAAAATTCATGAAAAGCCATTTGCAAATACAGACTCACGGTTTTCTTTAAGCAATTGTTTGAATCCCATAGGAGTATTTCATGAATTTTTTTCTGGCCCTTGATTGTATTTTTGGAACAAAATTCTTCCAAATAAAATTCTCGCAAAAAAAAAAAAGTTTCTGTTTCCTACTGTTTCCTAGAATATTGACATTGGAATATTACCCAACATTCTGCTATTAAGTAAATTTTTCCCCCTTTATCCAAGAAATCATAAATATACTGGCAGCTGTACCAGCAATCCATTATCAGATAAAGGATATACACACCAAACAATTGCAGCTGCCTTTAACAAGTTGCAAAAAATTTAATTGCGAAGCAAGAAGAAAAATTCATGAGTAGTCATTTACAAATATAATTTCATGGTTATCTTGAAGCAATTATCTAAATTCCATAGCAGCATTTCATATATTTTTACTCTCTCGTGTAATACATATGTATACAAAAAAATAAAAAATTGAATGTTCTAAAATTGAAAATCAAAAAATTCGAACTCGAAATTTTGACAAACCACGTTTTAGATCGCCCCGAGTAAGAAAAACACACTTTTTGGAATTATGTCTGGGAAAAGATAACTCAAGATTGCTTTGAGAGATAGATAAAAATCTGGTATATTATCTTTGCATCAATTTTGTTGATTTCTATTAAATTTTGAACGAAATCAATTAAAAAAAAATCTGGATGCGCGGTTGTCCAAATATAAGTCAAACCAATTATTACAAAACGAAGAGAACTAAAAAAAATAATATATAAATTTAACATCTAAGATGTAGATCTATTTCGAATTTGGAATTAAATCCATCATGAGAGGCAGACTATATCATATTAGAGATATCATCTGTATATCTGCATGTTCACAAGCACATAAACGCGATGACTCAAAAATGCAATGAGTTAAATATCTGCTATTTGGCGAGAGATTTTGAGAATAATTATAGTTCTTCGACAGATTTTTATTTCAAATTTTACCTTTTATATACATTTCTCTTCTGTACAATAATAACAATAACAACAACAATATAATAATAATAATGTAAAAATAATAATCATAATATAACAACTATAATAATAATAATAATATACTTTTTTTGCTTTTAATATTTGCCTTTTTATATACGTATATTATAAAAAAGGCGTCCAAAATACACTGTGCTTGTGTATTAACCGTATTCCAGAGATTAATCGTCAATGATTTTACACTAATAGGCCCTTTCCTCTGTATTGTCCGGCATGTTAATTATACAAAGGAACATTTATTAGAAATATACGAGAAAGTTTCAGGGTGACCACTTCGACTGTTTTCTAGCTTTTAGTTGCATTTGTGGAAGCCATTTATGTGGCAAATGAATTCTTACAAATAAAATTCTTTCGAAATCATAATTTCGTATTGAAGAATATTGATATAAGAATATTACGTAACATTATTCGACAATAATGTAGATTCTCCCCCTTTTATCCAAGAAATTATAACTATACCGGAAGCAAAATCCACAATCCCTTACCGGATAAGGAAAATATACGCACCAAACGATCGCAGCTGTTTTTAACACGTCGCCAAAAACTTAATGTGATGCAGGAAGAAAAATTCATGAATAGTCATTTGCAAATACAGATTCGTGATTATTTGCAAGCAGTTATTTTAATCCCATAAGAGTATTTCATGCATTTTTTTTTTCCTGGGCAATATATTTAAATGAAGAACTACATAATTTACCCAAAGAGATGGAAATACGAAAAGAAGCGGAGCATTTGTAAATGTATTCGCAACTAAATGTATTCGAATTATCATAAATTAACACTTACTAGGGCAACTATTTTGTGGTATCTCATCCAAATCAGGCTAAATGTTGCAGTCACGCAAAAGTCGCCCGGCAACTGTCGAATATGTCAATAGAGGTGCCCCCGTTTTCAAGGATACTTTTTGATCTCTTCATTGAATTCTGGAATTGTTGGCGATGCAACTGAGTTAGTTCGCTTTGCGACTATTTTCAGCGAATTAATTCAGTACCGTTTGGTTTACTGAACTTAATGCCACATTTGCATGAGAGCGACTTAATCTTCTTCAGTACAGAAGCCGTATATCGTCAAATAATATATAGCGAATCAGCACAATGCTTGATATATGAACCTTAATGAGCGGATTCTTTAATTTCCTGTAAGCATTCAGTAGATAATTTACATTAATATGCAGATAAGTTGTCAGAATTGAAAAGGCCCCCTTCATAAACATGAAAAAGAAGAAAAGAAACTTGGTTTCCGTGATTTTTAATTCAAATAATTTATAACAAAATTTATAAATTCATAGTTATTTGTCTTATTCATATTCAATATTATATAGCAAATAAAAAAATTTCTTTAGTAAGTTATGAATTTGAATTATCATTTTAATAGAAATATCGACAGACCTCTATGATTGTTGAATTATTCAATAAAGAGGAGCAAATATGGTAATTTCTTTTATATTTCATCTTGGCAAATTCAACAATGTATTTCCCACCGAAGTGTAGATCTGAGCATCTAATCTCAAATCGGGCACAATTGGCGTCTCGTTCAGACAACCAAGGCAATGGCTGCCATGGCAGAATGTGTCTTCCCCAACTGCATGCTGCAGTTTTGTTCAAGTTTTATCCGCTTTTGGATTCCTTTCTTCCCGTCAAAACTACTTTCCTGCAATTTTATTTTTTTCCCCTACATACTTATATTAGATTTTGTAAAAGGGATGTATTCTCGAAAAATTTAAGTGAACTATATCGATAATCGATGAAAAATGCTGCGCACTTCAATTAAAACGAATCATTGCAATGAATATGCAATAAATTATAAATAATTTTAAAAAGATTTTTGATTTATATGTAGTTTTTAATCAGTCAAGGATTGTTTACTCTTCATTTATTTTTTTATTTACACCGAAAATCGTATCAATAAATCTTTAACTTCTTTTAATAGTCATTTTTGCACCCCACTCCTCACCATAGGCGATGGTCAGTCTCGCCCTTCCCCTCCTTGAAACGGCCCCTCGGATGAGAGTCTGATGACATCTAAAACGATCACATTTTCTGAACTTTCATTTAAATTTTTTCAGACGAAGAGGAATTTAAGGAGAGTATGCAATTAAGCCAGAACAAAATTAAAAATCCTGCCATTAAAATTCTGTTCACTTTACTGCTAACAGTGAGCCACTAGGGGGACACTTCACATATAGTGTAGAGAAATCGCCGTACATATTAGAGGGGTCTTACTTTCCTTAGAAGTATAGACATGATTGTGCTGTCCTCCGTAACAACGGGTTATAATTTTTAAGGGAATAGTTAATGATATTTTATAACTGATCTTAACGCGAGATGAATCTATTCGCAATGTCATTCAGATATTATTGATAATCAAAAGTCAGAGCGGAGTGACTTCTATAAGAATTGCGGGTGACACTATCGATACGCCGGAACTACACATTATAAAAATACATAACAACTAAAAGAATTATACACTTGCAGTTGTGTATATATCTATACATTTTTATGCATATTATTGAAAAAAAGGGTTCCGGTTTAGAATGACTTTGGAGAACTTAAGTGCCGCCACCTGAGATAGAAATCTCATTTAGCTGAAACACGTGGGGGGAAGGCAATAGATGGCTTTCAGAGAAAACTTTGAAAAGATGTGTCAAAGAGCATCGCTTGGAAAATAAATAGCAAAAACGCTAGCGGCTATTTCGGCAGCTATAAACAGCATTTCTAAAGTACTTAGCAATGCTGTTAACAGCATTAGCTACACATTGGTTTTTAAAATTCTCTGCCGTGATTCGCACTATCTATCTAATTATACGCTTTCTTCTTTGCTATATCTTAATAGCGGTAAAGAAGAGAAGATCTCATTAGATAGCAGGCGTGAATCAGGTGATTTACACAAGATATATCCTTCGTTTCAAGGATATATATGAACTAAAGACGTAATTTACTTGCATCAAATTCTATGCTGAAAGAGTCCTTTTGCTGTCGCTCGTATATGAGTGATCTCGTAGTCAACGTGTAATGGTGCTGAATTTAGTTCCAGTAACGTCCTGTTTTAAAGCAAAACCAGGGCTATTTGGGGATGGACATCGTAATTTTGAACCGCTGTCAGAAGATAAGGACGACACCTGTGCAGCACCCCCTCTCTAAACTTCTATACTAGCGGGAGGACACTTGGCTCCAACGTAATGAGCGTACACCAGACCCGCTTATACGACAGTTCTTTGGTCGAATCGAGTCTCGAACCTAAAATACTTAGTCCTTTGTTCCGAAGCCATGATCTTACCACCAGGCCACCTCGGCCATCAGTAAGAGGTGGATTACATTAAAAGATAACAATTAAAGTAAGATTTCTAAAATAAAATCTAGTTAATTTTTTTATCTATTTTCCTTAACATGAAATATTCACATATAATTAAAAAAACAGTACAATACATGATATTTTTAATTAAAATCGGGGAAAATGCAAGTCTTTTTTAAAATTTAAGTCCTTCCTGATTGATCTGGGATGCTTTATCAATTCGTAGCATCATTTGTCTAAAACTTTAAAAGAAATTCGATTTCATTGCTTGATTTCCGATTTGTATTATTTTAGTTTTCTAATTCGAAAATTCTGCTCTAATAATAAGAAGAAAGACGTGCAATTTATGTAAATGGAAGCTTTAAAATGTGATGTAGTAGCAGATCATTTGGCGTCGAAAAGAATTATGGCATTAGGGAAAAATTCTTCAAACACATCATTAAACAAGATAAATTATATGCAATAACTTATTTCAAACATTAGTTTGATCGATTCCTTCTTTTCTCTATGCAGCAGAGAAAAAGTTTTTCCTCTTCGAAATTTCCAGATTTTTCTTCCTCGGATGAAAAAGTATGGATTTCTTTCCTGACAATTGGAATCCAGAACAAAAATGCAAAGTAAAAACCGTGTCGGAATGTCCCACGAAATACTTTCACGATTTTGTGTTAAAAACTACTTTCAGCAACACATACACATACACTCACACTAGAAACTCAGTTTTGCTTCTTTAAAGAATTTTTGTGAAAGTAAAAAGGCCGAAGCGAGATCTCCCTAATAAAAACTGCTTCCTCCAGTAAAGCCGGGCTGCAATTTATCATCAAAGAAATGTCATAAAAGTTTGAGTATAAAATTGCTTGCATCGAATAAATCTCTTGGGAGCGCCGGAGATGGTAATAAATAAGGAAAAGGATAGCATACAGAGAGGCGTCTATAGATTTAACTATCAGAAAGAAAGAAGAACTGAAAATGTCTGAGCCCAGAAAGCCCCCTTGAATTGTTCCCTTGATTAGATGGCTCTGCAGTGGTTAACAGTAAAAATACGAGGTGGATTATTAAGAATAAATAGTGAGTCAAGAAAGGAGACAATGATAAAATACATTCTATCAAATGCCACAGCGGAAAATAAGTCCTAAGGAGTGAGGAGGGAGTGTACCAACACGATTTTATTTTTACAAGTATACTGAGATGGTAACAAATGAGGAAAAGTGCAGCATACAGAAAAGATAATGTCTAGAGATTTAAATTTCAAAGAGAGATAGAGAGTAATTAATGATGCTTATTCCTATAAAGTTCTCTGGTATTATTCATTAATTATTAAATTCTGCATTGGTTAACTTTAACAAGGAATTATTAAGAGTAAATTGTAAATCAAGAAAAGGGACAAAGATAAAATGAAATCAATAAATTGCCTTGGTAGAAACAAAGTATTATAAAATGATATGAATTCGTGTCTAGTTAAGTAAGAATGGGCCAACAGGATTTTATGCTTACATATACACACACAAAGAGAAGCGAACAAGAGAGAGAACAGAATACAGAAAAAGGCATCTATGGATTTAACTATAAACAAAGAGAGTAACATGTGATGTCCGAGTCTAATAATCTCTCTGGAACTCTTCTTAGGATTAGGCGATTCTGTTATGGTTTACAATAAAAATACGAGGTGGATTATCAAGAATAAATTCTGAGTCAAGAAAGGAGACAAAGATAAAACATATTCTATCAATTGCCACATCGGAAACTAAGTCATCTTGTAGAATGAAAAGAGAATGGACCAACACGATTTTATGTTCACAAGTACACTAAAATAGTTATAAATGAAGAAGAAAGTAGCATACCAAAAAGAGATTTAGAGATTTAAGTTTTAAAGCAATTTTTTAAGCAACTAATGATACCTGAACATAGAACTTGAACTTGAACTGTTCCCGTGATTAGATGCTTTAGTAATACTTAACTGTAAAAGTACAAGGTAGATTAGCAAGAATAAATTGTAAATGACAAAATGAAATCTATCAAATGCACAGCAGAAACTATATTCTTCAGACTAAAGTGAGGTTGTGTCTGGTTAACACATTTTACACTTGCATGTGCAACGAGGTGGTTAAAAATGACAGTAACATACACGTTAGAAAAACAGTAACATACAAAAAAAGTCCTTCTGTAGATTTAAATATCAAACAGAAAGAGTGATGATGCTTGAACCTAGAATTTTAAGAAGATCTTTCAGCATATTAGTAGATAATTAAAAAAAACTTATAAGAGAGGAAATTAGATGATGATAAAAAGAAATATCTAAAACATCACAGTGAAAACTAATTTCTGTAAATGATGTGAGGTTGTGTATGAGAATGTGATAACAGGATTTTATACTTAATATGCGCTGAATTGGAAATAAATGAGGTAAAGAATAGCATACAGACAAGAGCATGTGGAGATTTTAGTACCAAAGGGAGAGTAACTAATGATGTATGAGCCGAATATGATCCCTTGATTAATTCGCATGATCACACGGCTCTGTAATTGTTAATTATAGCAATAAAAGATAGATGATTATGAATAAATTGTGAGTCAAGAAGGAAGACATTGGAGAAACGAAAACTATTAAATGCCTCAATGGTACACTAGTTAATGTAGAATGACATGAAGTTGAGTGAGAAATTGACAGTATAATTTTAGTATGACGCTAAGACTTTAAGCACCTGTACATTGAGATGGTAATAAATGAGTGTAAAGTAGAATATAGAGAGGCGTCTGTCAATTTAACTATCAAAAAGAGAGAGGATATAAAGGATCTGAATTTAGGGAGCCCCTTTGAATTATTTCCTTGATTAGATGGTTCTGGAATGGCTAATCGTAAAGATGCGATATGGATTATCAAGAATAAAGTAGTGAGTGGAAGACCATACTTCGCTCGAAAGTTTTTCCTTTTTCCCTTCACAGACTCTTTTTTTCTTCTTTTTTTTTTGTAAAATTATAAATAAAATCCAATCCTATGGCTTGTTTAAAGTTATAAGCGAAATCTAATTGAATTGCAAACGCTGAATCGAACATGACAAAAAGCCATGGGAGTCCGAAGCCGTAACCACTACTCTATCCCTGATGCGCTTATGCAAGTCATGCATAGCGTGTCAATATTAAGCTATAATTTTTTTTCTTTTTTTGCCGAAATCGCGTTTTTTTATGAAAGGCACCTATATAGATTAAACTTAAAAAACAAAACATCTAAATATAAAATTTGAATTCAAATTCATTTCCAAGATATACGAAATATATATATATATATATAGATAGATAGATATAGATATATAGATATACACACAAGAATTGCACGTGTTACAAGATTATGAATAAAAAAAAGTAGATAACAGTAAAACAAAATATATCAAACATCTCAATGGAAAATAAGCACCATTTGGTCAGAGGTGCTCCGTATTGTACCAGGCAGGATGAGAATATATTAGACGACGTTTTGTTCATATTAGCAGTTTGAAGAATACAACCTTCGGAATTATAATTGTGTTTATATTTGTTCATACGTTTGCGCGTGTGCGTGTGTGAACATGTTAGCTGAAAAATGAACTAAGAAACTTGAATGAAACTTGGCATATTCTATTGATCTATAAAAAATGTTGGATAAAATCCATCTACAGGAACAGTTACAGTTATTTCTTAAACAGATTCTCATTTTATTGTAAAACAAAAAACATTCATAAAAAAGGAGTTTTGTCTTTTATTTGAACGAAATAAAAATTACATTATGCGTCTAATACTTTCGTTTATATCCCCACAATACATTTTAAAACTAAGGCTATCAAAGACTTTTAAGCAACAAAACAAAGTCGAATCTTCAATATTTCTTTTTAGAGGATGCTGCTTCAGTAAAAGATTTAGCAACCGTGTTACTAGGTCAAACGTCTTTCAGATGCGGAGTGATCAGTCAGTGAATCAAGACAAATGTCTTTGTTTACATACTCTTACTATGGTCGTATGCTTATTTTAGAAACCCAAACACTGCTTCAATTTTCTCAAACAACCGAATGATCCCCATGCCTTATTTTTGAATAAGAATCAGAAAAAGTTTATGTTTGAATCAACGAAATAGACCAATAAACTTTAAATTTAAAGTATTGTTTAAAAACGTTAGAGATGTTTAATCCGAGAACTTGAGGTTAAAATAATTTTATGCATTTCATAGGCAACAAACTTTTTTTTAATAGTTACTCATATACATCTTCTGAAAGTTACCAACTTTTTTTTTATAGTTTGTTTGCCTTTACTGCCTTCTAAATTCGAAATTAAGTTGTTTAATCGGTTAAATAATTAACAAAGAAAAGTTTTCCACCCTTTTCTTAATTGAAAAAAATTCTATATTTGAATGATATTTGACTAAACCCATTTGCCTATTCTGACCACTATAGCACATAAATTAATATACTGAATATCTTCAATGGATGAAATAGCAGAGTCATGCAAGTAAACTCAATAATTACAAATTTATAAAATATTTAGCCTGGAGATAAACAAATAAGAGTAATAAGATCCAAATAAAGAATAAAGTTTCTCCATAAGCATATTCACAAACAAGCCTTTAAACATTATTCTCATATAAATATTTTAATAGAAACGAAATACCCACTTATAAACTAGAAAAATGAAATACAGACGTAGACTGGACATAGATACATTCATTCCTCAAAAGATAAAATTACATTAGAAATTTTTTTTTTCCAAAGAAGAGCTATTTAAAATTTGAAAGGACAGAGTATTTAAAACAGGCAAAATACCACATCAGAGGGCATACTTACACACCTATAAGGCGCACATCTCACCAAGAACTCTCTCCAGAAATTTATTTCCCAGATAAAACAACCGAAGATTATCTAAGGAGAATTAGTCTCGCGTTAGCACGATGAAGAGTATATTAACATTTGAACGGAAGAAAATCAGTGCCAGGGCTATCCCCCCCAGCTATCTTCGACAAGGGAATTTTTCATTAAGTATCCACCCAACTACAAATATCGCTTTTATTGGTTGCTATCATAAATGAAGTACCTTTTCCCATTAATCTCAATCAAGAAGGTAGCTGAGTATCATCTGCCGGAGTAAAATGGGGGAGGGGGGTTCAGAGTGCCCCTGTTGGCTTATTATTCCAAGTCCCTGGACCTCCCCCCTCCCATTTCTTTCCTTAATTGATATAGTAGGATCATTAAGATGAGTTGATTTCGTCCCGGGTCATTACCTGCCCCTTTAAGTGAGCTAATACTCTAAAGAGATTGCTCGCCGTCTCGCCCCTGGACTACTACATGTGACGTCATCATTGTGAGTCATGAACTTGTGGGAAAAACCTTCTTCCAAGCTAGGGGACCTTGATTTCTACGAAGAATTCATGTAGGGTGGGGTCTTCGAAGATCAAACCCTTGAAAATGGTTTTCAAATTTTAATATTCCATCACGATTCGTGGAAGGACCAGTTATTCTGGACGAAACGAATATTTCCTCCATTCTAAAATTCGCATTTAGTAATAATAGTGGTGATAACATAAGGATCATGCATTACACATTCATATTATATACGAGTAAGCGAATACCTGTGCTTTTATACATAGCTAATAATAATGTAGGAAAACATTTTCCCAGACTTTATTTTTCCATTGAAAATTTCTCGTTCATTCCGAATTACCATTCACCAGCATCAAGATTGGGAACTTTGAGCGAAGTGCTCATATTTTTATTTTCAGAATTCCACGTAAGATCATTTGGTGCTTAGTAATATTTAAAAAAAATATGCATTGGGTGGCTTTTTTTAATTTTATTTTTTCTACCAATCAAAACTAAAATTTAACTATACACAGAATTGCAATTTTAATAATAACATTACATATTAAATCTCGTTTATTTAAGTTATTGGGTTTAAAAAGAACTATTTTTTTATGTTATGTAGAATTATATATTATCTAGAATCCATTTTTTAAATGCTAAAACTGTGCATCTAATTTTATTAATATTCTATTGTTAAAATTGTGTATTAATTTTATTACTCTTTAAGCTTTGTAGTTATTGTGTTTACTTAAAATCGGACAAACAAACTTCCCATTACGTGCATTTCCTCCAAGTTTTTAAGAGATCAACAATTTGGTGTAACATTCAAATAACAAAATTTCAGAAAACTAGCTCAAAGCATTAAGTTATCGTGATCAGAGACAGACGGACGTAATTGCAAAAAATATGTCTTTCAAACTCAATGCGATCTAAAAGATAGAAATTCGTCAAAATGTCGAATTGGATTTTTTTATGATGATTTCTATACTTTCTCTTTGTAGACTTCATATACCAAAAAGTGAAGATACATAAAAGATCAATAATATGCCCCTGGCGCTATTTATCACGCTCGCTAGATCTCAGGTTTAAGTTTAGTTTAGTTAAATGAACGTTCCGTTGTAAAACAACACTAGGGCTATTTTGGGACGGACCTCGTCATTTTGAACCGCGGTCAGAAGACGAGGATGACACCTGAGCTGACATCCCCCTCTCCACACCACACCAGCTGGAGGACGTTCGGCCATGACGGATTTAACACGCAACTGATCTCCTTACACGACGGTTCTTAGGTGGAATCGGGTCTTGAACCTGAAGAGAAGAGACCTTACCAACAGGCTATCGCGACCCTAAAAGAACTCAGGTGGAATGGACAATACGTAATAATAAAAATAATGGATGTAAAATGCATGGTTTATTGGTGCTATAGAGAGATAAGTGAGTAAAAATGTCAATATGCATAGATTTTATATATTAATAATTTTCTCTTGCACAATGCGTAAGGCTAATCATTCCAATTGGAATAAAGATGATTTACATGTAAGTTTAATTTCCTATCTGAAATTTTTTTTAATTGCGTTTAATTTTATTTTGGATAGCATGCTTAATACGGCAAATAGAAATACAGGGGAATATGTTGTCAATCTTATGTTGTTGTTGTTTTTATTAAAATTTTGTTAGGCCTTAATTGAAGCTAAGAAGGTGAACGACAATTTTGCACATATAATCTGTTTATGAAGAATTGACCCTATTGTAAATGATGATGGCAACAACATAACCTGAATAATGAAAATTATTATTAATTAATTCATACAGATAATAACTTCACTTAACAGATAATAACATCAGTTGATGGTCAAAGTTAATCAAACGACATCATAATAATTTGCAATGATTACTAAATTGCAATGATTTACTAAAACCATTTTTGTATTTGCATAATAATATATTTTAAATAACAATCAAGCAAAAAAGTAATGTGTTTTATGTTTTAGAATATAAAAAAATTAATTAAATGAAAGCTACAAATCTTACACGGGAATTATTTTTTCAACTGATTTAATTTTAATTATATTCATCTTAGGACAATCCATTTTAATGTATCATTTAATTATAAAGATTAAGTGTATGCTGTATTTTGTATGATGTATTTCATTAACCTAAATTCAAAATTTTCATAAAAATAATTCAATCATAATTTGAGGGATAAAAATGAGGGCAGCTTTGAAATTTTATTAAAATTTAATTATTTCAAAATCATATCACTAAAAATATTTTTAAAAATAAATGAATAAAATCGAAAGCCTTAATGACACCAATAAGATAATTTTTATTATAATCTTCGATTTTGTTAAAAATAAATTATAATTTTATATATTCTTATAACTTATATTATAAATTATTATAATTTTTATATAAATATTTACTTTATGTAACAGCATGAAATATTATTTTTGAAATTAAATTTTCCACACTCGTATTTATCATTTCGATGACTGTTTCAAAAAGGCTCTTTGCGGGTGTGCGGCCAACTTCACAGGTGCAATATGGAAAATTTGTGATGGAGAGCTTGAACTGGAGGAGAGAGAACAAGAAATCGTTTCCCCACAGATTCAAATTAAGTCGCGGATTAATAAACCATAAAAATCGGAGGGAGAAGAGGTGAAAACTTCATCATTTTGAGCGGTGTTTTAGAAAAATCTCTCTCTTTTTTTCCCCCTCATATATTTCAGAATCATAAACCAGGGTAATTTATTACGCGTTTAAAGTCCCGACCTCCCCCTCACCCACCCACCAATCCTTGCATTGAACTCTCCCTTCAAAATTAAAACACATCAAGGAAGTATAACGGATATTACGGGAATGGAAAATAAATAAAAATCCATTTAATAAAAACACAGAAAGTGAAAAAAAAAAAAAAAAGTTTGCAGCTGCGCCTCGTTTTGGGGTAAAAAAGTATGCGACCGATTTTTTCCTAAGTACGTGATGGATAATTTTTGTTTTAATAAAAGCAAATTAATAAATAAAGAAAGAAAAAAGTAGTGGTGCTTCGAGTTATAAACTACTTGGAGGCCATTTAACGAGAGGGCCATATGCGGTTCTTAAAAGTGAGGTCCCAACCCAAACTTATTTTTACTCCGCTGAAAGTATGCGTGCTTTATTAAATACATTCCTTCTACCAGAGGAGCTTTTCTAGAGGGGGTTATGCGACTTACTTTACATTTTTTGTCATTTATGGTTTTCCGAGGGTTTTATTTTTATTACTCGGGGTAGTCGGGTTTTATGTACTTATTTATTTATTTATTTTTAACTTCCGAAAAGTTCAATTTCGAAGAAGTATTTTGGCTCTGTTGTAGATGTTATATGCAGTTTTATGGCAGTATTTCGCGATTTTTCGACCGGTTTTCGGTAGTAGGAGGTTGAAGGATGCAGGGTGGAGAGAAGGGGAGGTCGCATGCGAAAGGCCTGCATTTTCGAATAGTTTTATATGTATGACATTTTATTTTCTATCTATAACGCGGAGAATTCCAGGATAGAAAAATGCTTTATGTGTCCATTCCTGTTTTAGCTGTGTGCCACGAAGAATATTGGAAATGCTTCGGGCTTTACTGGAGGTATATTTTGAACGACTGTTTATAAAAATGTTAACATTTACAGAGCGATGTGGTTATAAAGATGTGAAGCAATAATTGCTTGATTTTTGAGAATAATTAGAGATCAATTATAAATGATTTCAACAAAATTTTAAGAATTCATAGCAAAGAGCTTTCATTTCACTTTTCCAAGTAATTCATACTTATTTTTTAGAATTTATATATTCATTAAATCTACATGTGCTTTTTGCTATAGAAACATATGTTTGGTATCTTACATTTAGTTCTTTATTGTAAATCATACTGATACACAAAATTCACTGATGTTTATTTTACAGAAGTATTCTATGGAAACATTTATTAGATTATTTAAGATGGGACAACTGCTTTTTGTGGATTTAATTAAAGGATAAGGTTAAGGTTAATATTTTTTTTAATTTAAATTTTGCTCAGAAAAAAAATTTTGACTACGGAAATAATCTTATAATAATTTATGTATGATTTTTTATTTGAATCAAAATCTTATTCATTCATTTTAATTTACTTAATTTTGATTTTTTATTTCATTTTTATGATCGTGATATAATAGAATTTTTAAAGAGCATGAACTTTGTTTGAGTCTGTGCACTCTAATATTTTAGAATAGGTATAAAATTGCTTTCAACTTTCCTATTCTATTAAGATGAATCAAAAAGACAATTTTAGGATTTTGGCCGCAGGTGCAGAATAGAGCTATGAATCTGAAAAATTTGGCTTAAAATTCATGACATCCAAAATAAAATCCGTGGTGAAACTTCTGTTCTGCAGAACTAATTACTAGCAGTATTATATTGACTAAAATGATAATAAATACGAGCTCATGTGAATGACATATTATACCGATAAAATTATTCAGTATTTTTAATTATAGGTTAATTTACATAGTTTGCTAAATTTTTAAGATTTTTTTTCTTAACTGACAAATAATTAGTAATTGCTTTTTTTTTTTAAATTTCGAAGGAATTTTTTTTTATTGTATTCAGTGAAAATTACATTAATAAAAGTGAACCTCTTAATATCATATTTTAATTGCTTCTGATTTTTTTTTTGTCATACAATAATTTAAATGCAATTAGCATCCACAATGTTCTAGATAAACAAGAATATATTTCGACGTTAAATACTCCCTAAATGGAAATTCTACCCAGTTATTGAAAGTTTATTATTATTGAAAAGTATTATGGCAGATATTATTCATTTATATTTTAAATAAAAATTGCAACTCGATGTAATCTTAACTATTTCAGGTTATGAGTTTTTGAATTATTATTAAATTCTGATAAATCAGTTTTAATCAGGCATTGTACGCTTTAATGAAATAGCTGCAGATATTTCTTATAATCTATGAAAAGAGTAAATTATTATTTTTTGGATTTTATATAAATACTATTACAAAAGATCTAATCAAACGATTGTTTTAAACGACATAAAAATAACGATGAAGATTAATTGTGCCATCAAATATCGTTATACACTGATAATACTATTTAAAAAAACCGCCGCATTCCAAAATAAAGATATAATTCAAATAGATACGCACATTTAACTTATTATCATTAACCAAATAATAAATTGGTTCCATTAAATATTCATAATGCATCAATCTAATGATAAACTATTCTGTTAATGATTATGTGACAGCGACACAGACCCAAACAAAAAACATAAGCGCTTCAAAAATGAAGATTAATTATATATAAAGGAGCGTTTAAAATGCTATTTTATGTAAATGCCTATTAAAGTTGAATTACAATAACTTGTGAGCACTTTTAAGGAGGAATACATATTTTCTTTAGCGTTTTTCTTACTGAATATATAATGCCCATTTGTATTTATGTATCTTCATTCTCACTTATTTTGGTTATTTAACCATTTTGAATATTTATCGAAATTCCATCATGGATTGTGTTAAAATTTTTCGGCATTCAAAATTCTCCTGATTAATCCTAGTACAAAACGATATTGATGAAAATTTTATGTATGATTTATTAAACAAAAACTTTTTCCTCCAAATAAGGTGAAACATGTCTTTACTGTCTCATATATTAAGTATTCAAAGATAAATTATTACAATCATCAAAAGTTAGATACCTGAAATTTAAAAAATAAAAATGCTTCTTCTTTTAAATGATTTATTTTTTTTCTTTCTTTCCTTTTCTTTTCCTCTCTTTTTGAATTGTGTGTATAAAAATAATGTATGTTCCAGTTATCCTCACTTCAGTGACGGGTTCAGTGTAATGAAGACTATAATGTATTCACCACAACTCATATTTTAAATTTCGGGACAATTTGTCCTTTCTCATTAATCGTAACCGGAGAGGAGGAAGAGGGGGGGGGGAGGGAGAGCTCCTATGCAGTTTGTTGCAAGTGTCTATCTGTCCATGCGAATGCGAATATTTTTACATAACAAAATATAAAGTGAGATCCTTACTCAGAAATTGTATATTTTTATTAAATTTTGCACGAAATGCGAACATAGGAAAATAACCACACAAAGATATTGCCGATATTTAATAAAAATTTTGATATAGTAGTAATATTAATGCCTTATACACATTTAATAAAGAAATTTTATTTATTTATTTGTAATGATTTAGTGACAAGAGGACAGTAGGAGGTGGGGTGGGGGGGATATTTAATGGGAGTGAAATTTGTGAGTTTAAAAATATGAAATATCGAAGCGTTCATTCAAAGTTTTTAAAACTAATTCGGATGAGGATAACGGAATAACATCATATTTTGAGTCTTAATTACTGTTTCCGTGTCTCTAATAATTAATGCCGTAATAGTAATCAATAAAATATAATAAAAACCTATTTATTTTATTCTTAAAAATCTGCTTAAATTACTATAGAGTATTTATTGTTCCTTTAAAAAAAAAAACAAAATCTGTTGCATTTCAAAGAAACACTTTATACTCAGATTGAATTCTATGCTACTAAATATAATATGCTATCCTTTTAACAATCTGTCCATCTTTAATGTAAAGATATAATTTCAAAATTTCATTGCATTTTAAGATTAGAATAGAAAAATTGTGCGTAATTATACAAATGTGAAGTTATTGTTTTAGTTTGCGAATCGTCACTATACCTAATAAGAATTATTATTACTATTTACAACTGAAAGTGGCTATGATTAATAATAAGTTTAATAATTAAAATCGTAATATTTTGTATTTCAAATGATTCTCCCACATAATAGTCTTGAAAGTTAACGCCGAAAAATATTGATGACAAAACATTAGGGTAATTCCGTGCAATCCATTAAACTTTTACATTATGTTGTCAGAGTAACAGCATTTTATTGGATTTAAAAAAATATAAAAGAAATATTATGCCTAAGTTATTGATTCTAATTTTTATTTTTCGGATAATTTTTTTAATCAGAAATATATCCAAGGAGAACCATGTCTATCTTAAAACAAATAAATTAAAATCATTCCGAAAGTTTAACTTAAAAATTAAAATCTTTTTAAAAAGACCAGAAAATTAGAGAAACATACAAAGCAGTTTAACTGCCTCGTTAAATATTAAAATGCATTAAGAAAATGTTTAAAGTATGTAAATGTGAAATCTTCTAATCGAGGTTTTTGTCTATATTTTTAAATGCCAGAGATTTTAAATTTTATACACTCGAGTGTTTTCAATAACAGTTCATTCATTTAATAGTTATAGAACTTCATTATTACTTAATGCAATTAAATTTTTATTTCATGAGTGCGTCGCCATCTAATACTGAATTTGAAAAAAAAAAATGGGTCAAAATTTCATAATAATTATAATAACGACTTATAAACATGGAACTTAAAAATCGAAAATAATAATAAAAAAAAAGAAAAGAATTCTATTTTTTGATTGCACCAATTAAAGCTTAATTACAAAAATTGTTTTTATTTCCTGAATAAATAATTTGTAAAATACTCTCTGGGAAACATCACAATTATAAAATCGAAAGACCAAAGCGACAAATAATCGCTACCAAAGGTCATTTGGAAAATTTTAGAGGATTTTTTTAAGGTTACTGATAAGGACGTCTGATTGCATAACACATGGATTCAATCAATGCACGTGTGAACTTATGTGGAAATAAGTATTCAATAAAAGTCCAGAGAAATCTCTAGATATTTTCGGAAATAAGTACAATCAACTATGAAAGCAAGTGTGCTTTATTTTTAGAATAAGTTAAGTAACATCACAGCTTGTTATGCAGAAACTGTTCTGCTATAATAACCTTGAAATTTTTGCTCAGATAAGGCTAGTTACCGTTTCAACAATTAAACTCTAAAAATAGATTCATTCTTGATCGAGCAATAAAAACATAAATACAGTTTGTGTTTAAATATTACGAAAAAAAAAAAAGATCACACGGCTAATATATTTTTTAAATCCGTCTGATTTCCTATCTTATTTGTAGACTTCAGACTTCATTTTTTTCCCGTTTGATTTAAAATTAATTTCTTATCAGGCATAAAAAAATAAAATGGCTTTATTTTTTAATAGCACTGACTAATTATTATCTTACTAAATACCATTTAAAAGTACCTTTACTAAATGACAATTAATAACATTCTTAATCTTAATAGAAATGGAGGATATTGTTGTTATGCATGTATATGTTATATAAAGCATTTCCTACGAAATAAATGTACCAAATTAAACCGACCCTTGCAGACTTATTATATAAAAAAAAGAATACTGTCAACTTTCCAAAGTGCAAAAGTATATAAATATGCAATTCATAAGAAATTTACCGAATTTTTATCGTTTTCCCGAAGTAATTTCTGAGCAAATTATCGCATATTTTACACCATCTTAAAATTCAAAATTTTATCTTTTTAATTATATCAATTTCATTTTTGTGTTATTTTTTTCTTCAGTTTTCATTAGCTTGTTAAAATTTCATAAATAATTAAACCGATGCAAACGATTTTGGAATTGGGAAATTTATCAATACTCCATTATTAGGTAACAGCAAGATTTCGAATAACTACACCTTCCTATTTTGTATTTATTTCTATTTTTTCAATATTCTCTGAAACGTTTTTATTAGTTTGAAAATATTCTAAACTTTATATAATTAGATTTAAAAATACTACATTTAAAATCCCCTGTCATATTTATCTACCTCTTTCACAAAATGATACATAAATAATACTGTAATTGAGAAAAGTGGAACAATTATTAAAATTTTCATGAAAATAAGCAAAATCAATAGTTGTTCCTGATAGAAATTGTTAATTGCGTTCTTTAAAGTTTTCTTTTAGTATTCTGCTAATGTGTTCAAGCAACTGTTCTTCGTATGCATTCTTATATTATATATTAAGATTAATTATACTAGATCCTCGACTATTTGGGTCGCTTCTATGCATTTCAGCCTCAGTTAAAATTAATTCTCGATTATAAAATGAAGAATAAATTATTCTTCCAACTTGCCAAAAACAGAAGTTTACGTGCCACAAGCCCAATACAAAATACATACAAAGCACGGACTCAATTATAATTTACATCCTAGATTTAAGCCCTATCATTATTTTATTCATCAATGAATATTAAAAAAATCAAATAATTTTTTAAGAACTAAATCTAAGTATTAAGCTAATCTTTTGTTTAATTTAAAAGTATATGTATTCATACTGGATGTACGCGATTTCGTGTTTCCCATAATTAAATTAGGCATTTGAATAAGAATCTTAAAAAGTATACAATATTTTTATTTTTGAATGTTTACTTTCTGTAACAAATTTTTAAAACGCATAATCCATTACAGTATGAAACAAGCATTTATAAAATTCTGGTCTTTATTGAGAAGTAAGAAAACATGTAAAAGAACGAATTTTTATATAAAAAGTGTGTTTTCGATGATATGCGCGAGAAAAGAAATGGGCATTTATAGAATAATTTATTCAACATTTTTTTATTCATAGACCAGATACTTGAAAGTTAACTATATATATATTCGCGATAGAAAAACAATATAATTCGAGGTATTTTTACTTTCTTATATACAGAGAGCATGGTTTTAGACCTCCTTCATTCCAAGAAACACCTTTTTGGAATTATGTCTATCTGTGAACACGAAAATTCAAACAAGTATGAATTATCTTGTTCCCTCAACACGATAATTCAAACAACAAGTTTCAATTATCTTGTGCCTTCAACACGATGATTCATTCAATTATTTTTGAGTTAGCCGGATGAAATTCGATATATGGTCTGTGTATCAAATTTGCAGATTTCTTCAAATTTTGAACGAAATCCATTCAGAGGAAGTCTGTCTGTCCATTTTCTCGAATTAAGTTAACGCGATAATTGCAAAACGAAAAGAGCTAGATACATAAAATCTATTTCCCAGATTTAGCATCTAAAATGTAGTTCTGTATAAAATTTTGAACCAAATCCGGAAAGGGTTGACCGTCCGTCGATCTGTACTTTCGTATACATTGTAGATGCAATAACTCATAAACGCGATGACTGAAATAAATGAAACTCGGTGCGTTATCTTGTAAGTACAACTGCAGCTTTGGTTCAAATTTGCCAGCTGGCAAATGGTGATCAAAATACGAATTTTTAATGGATTTAGTAAAGATGCCAGATTTACGTGAGAAGATATATATTTCTTAAAAACTTTCATCCAGGTCATGTAAGGCATTCGCAATTTTACAGAAGGTTTACAATTTTATGCAGAGGATAGGGAATAAGACCTTTATTGGGGAGTAGGCGAGAAAGTTTCAGGGTGACCACTCCCGTATGTTTAAATTAGCGATAGCAATCAGCACAGGGCATGAAGTCTTTTTGATCTTTCTTTACAAGTTCGTCTTAGGATAGACGAGTTTATGTAGAGAAAGAGGATCCAGACTATTATGTTAAGCCTACCAAAAAGTGACCCATTACTGTCTATTTTATAACAGAGACTTTTATTTCATTAAGCTAAACATACGAAACTTACCGCCTTGATGTTAAAATATGGCTCAAAATAAAAGACTTATAGCACGAATAATGAAGATTATGAAACTTGTTAAAGAGCGAAGCAACGATATAATCTTTTACTAAAAACAATCTGAATAACTTTAAACACTAAGACATTCATTGTGGGCTTGACCATTACACATTGCATTTTAACCTTTCTTTTTATTCTTTTCTTACCCTTCTTATATTCTAGATTGTAATTTACGCCGACAAAAAGTCATTCATTTAAAAACCTTATAGTCCCCATCGCGTTGGTTTAATAACAATAATAACCACAGCGATAATAATAATTAGGGACAGCAAAACACAAACCCGAACATCTGCTCACTTCTGGAGAACCAAAGAATTGCATAAAAAAATTTAACGTTAAATCCGGGGAAAAAAAAATGCTGTTAAACGATTCGCTTTGAATAATTCCCACGACAGAACATCGACGATATATTTTTCGAACGGTGAAATTTTATCAGGTTGTCAGGCAGATGTTAAAGAGCAATCGTTATCAGGCGCGGCGGCCTTGGACCCAAATGCGTTGATTTAATCTGGCACGTCTCCCCGTGCCAATAAACTCTTCGGGAGCTATTTAGAGCCATTGTCAAACAAAGCTGGGACTTTTATTTTTAATTATTACTATGCCCCTCTGGACGGAAGCCCGCTGTGATTCATGGCTGTCTGGAGGAGGAAAGGACTTTTGAGTCTGTCTTCTCAACACACTCCTTGTTGGTGTCTTGTAATCATTAAATATGTAGCCATCCTCGGGAATCGTGAAAATTAGGAAATGTATCGGAAAAATTCTCGAACGCATTTGATTAATGAACAAATATTCCAGAATTCCTAGGACAATCTCGATTTTCGATTATGTATCCCAATTGAGTTAAATGTCCCTGATGGCCCTGATATTTTTTTACCTGTCAGTTAACACTGTCTATAATTTCTTATTTTAACGATTGAAAAGTTAGTTTTTGAAGAAATTTTTTCCCCAATCCTTACTGTATGGAGAATAAGACATTTCTACTATAACCAATGTGGCAAAATTAGTTTAAAAAAAAGATTTTATTAAAATTTATTATTTATGCTTCTTTATTTACTTCTGATTTTTCCTCAAATTTTGTAATTATCTTTATTTTATTGTTTCCTTTATTTTTGCTTTCTTCTGATCGAAATATAAACAAGTAATATATAAAAAGAAATTTTAAGTCAATTCCTACTTAGGTCATCATTTTTTTTATTTTAGTTACTTTTTATTAAATAATTACAATTAATATAAATATGTATATACATATAACAGAATTACAATATTAAGTGGCATAATAGACCTTGGCGACAAACTTGGCGACATGGCGACTTTGGCGACCAAATAGAAAAAACTTGATAAAATTAATTAATTAATTAATATTGGAAAAAAAACCCTGTATTAACATCAAGTGTCATCCGCTACAAATTTTAAAAAATGTATTTGAACTTGAATGGATGAATAAAAAGTATTTTATTAACGATTGAAAATTTGAACAATATATATAGAGAGAGAGTGTGAGCTAATAGTAGGAATTGAAAAAAAGTATTATAATTGTTAAAAAAAACCCACGAAAATTTTGGTGAATATTTATCCCTTCTCTGAGACCTCCTCAAGCTTTTTATAGTCCGAAAAAAACACGTTTTTGGAATTATGTCTGTCTATGTGTGAACACGAAAGCTCATAACTCAAAAACGATTTCGGCTTGAATGATTTCATTTGATATGTGATCTTCAACCCATTTGCAGATTCCTATCAAATTTTGAACAAAATCAAAATTCTAGAAATTTATTTGACCGGCTGTCTGAGTATGGATATATGTTAACTACAAAACATGATTTCTGAAATTCAGCGTTTTAGCACATGCAGCACTGATCTATATCAAATCTGTCAAAGGGTTGACTGCCTGTCGGTTTATACTTTTGCATGCATATAAAAATGATCATTCATAAACGCAATGACTTTCAAAAATAGATTTTGACATGTGATTTTTTGACTAAAATTGTAGTTTAAGGTTAAATTTTGTAAAGACATTAAAAACGCATTCTACATTTTCTTCACTAAATTGCAAAGTATAAAACGCTCATGGCGATTTTCTGCAAGTAAAAATTTGAGTACTCAAACTCCGCATTTTTTATGCAGGGATAAAGTGATCATTCCATTATTCGGAGGTACGCAAGAAAGTTTTGGAAAGATCTTCCCGTTGGTTTTTATTTTGAATTTTGCTAATTATGCCATTCTTACCAGCGTCTCAGATTTTGTCCCTGGGTTGTAGATTGCAACAGATTATTTTTCAGACTGTCTAGTTGTATTTATACTAGATACAACTTTATACAAAATTTATCGACTCTTAAATATTTAGCGTCTCTTTATCCCTCATTTTAATATATTTTTTTAATTGTCAGACATTAAAAATAATTGCAAAACTCTAATCGTTTATACATTCGTTTGCATATTTAATTTAAAAGTTTTTTCTAAATAGCACCCATCTTTTTTTGTGTTTTGTTCAGGAGAAGAGTATGTAAATAAATGAATCGAATGTCACGATATTTTACTTATTTTTTCATGGGAATAAAATAGCACAGATTATAGTGGGATTTTATTTACAACTAAATATTTCATATGAAAATTTAAGAATAATAATTTAAGAATAATATTTTTTTTTCAGCATCTTAGGGACTATAATCCTGCACTTTTGCTTGTAATTTCCATTTGAAAGGATAACGATTCAAGGAACAACTTCTTTCAATAATATTATTTTGATAATTACCTAAAGTTCATTGTAACCATTTAGCTCAATGATAAAGTAACAATAGTGATATCACGGGTTCTAATTATCTGCAGATTTTTGGCCCTCTTTTCTGATGATGTTTAAATCACTTCAGACAGAAAAAAAAAAAACACTTGGAAATTTCTTCAATGGATGAAAAATTCTTTTTATCTCCAAGTAAATATGCAGAAATAAAAATAAAATAATCTTTAAACAATAAATAGGAGATGAGAAAGATTCATTTTGTAAAATACATTTTACTAGAAAAACTGTAATAAAATCCATCAAATACAGATGCTAAATCAAAACAGTATTGATTTTATACACTGAAGGAGCACAAAGAGAAACAATTGCTATCTAAGCTTCCCACTTCACTTAGAAATACAATTTAAACTATATCAACTTATATCACAATACAAATTATATCTATTTATTTTCATTTAAAAAATTTTTGTCGATCTATTATTAATAATTATCATGCTAAATTTATTATGACACTTCAGCACGTGATTATACTTCACTATACAAATTCGTTGAGAAATAGGCCTATGATCTTATCTATTCCATTGTTGCATATGCTCTGTTGTAACGATTTTTTTTTTTAAATTTAGAATCATGGGGAAAAAATTTGATTGTATTTTGGAGAATTGAACTCCAACAATTAAGGAACACGCGGCAAAACGGATTTCAAGTACAGAAAAAAAAAACTGCATGAAAAAGAATAGATTTAGCATGGAGTTTGAAACCTTTAACAGTTTGAGGTTCTACGAAGTCAACTTGCACGTGCTAGCTACCCAGAAATTATCTAATATTTTTTTCTTCCTTTTTTTGGGGTACTCTAACACTGAGAAATTAATTCTTCTCAAGAATGAAACAAAATTGTTTTATCATCAGTCTATAAAACAATATTCCAGGAATATTATTTCCACTGAAATAATAGATACACCTTCATATCTAATAAGGGCAAAAAAGAAAGAAAGAAAGCATGATATAAACTAAATACAAAATGGCTTCCTTGGAGGTCGGAAGCTTTTGCCTTTTATTTAGCAGGTGAACACACATAAAGACAGCAAGCACTGTTTGTTTAATTTTCTTTTTTGGAGTCTCTGACCTTTTAGTTTTCAACCCACGCGAGAAAAAGCACCCGATTCCCAGTTGCTAAAACGATGCTATTGTATGGCAGCGACTCAATTCACACGCTACAAACGCCGCGTGGAAGAGAAATAAATTTAAAATTAAATACGGAACCTATTAGAATTGGAAATTGCAGGTTGTGTAAAAGAGACTTTTGAATAATCCATCGGTAGACACAGAGAATGTGATGCAAATGATGTGATCCAGGCGTTGGCTGCATTTGAAATAGTAGTTTGGCATCAGTACATCTCAATAAATAGAGTTCTGAAACTTCTTTTTTTCGTTTCAGCTCTTTGTTTTCGATACATAAAAGATACAGGGTACAGGATAATTATTAAATTACAATGAAGAAAATTTGAAAGGAGATTAGAATTTCTAGTCTGAAATATCATAGTGTAATATGATTTTGTCTTTATAATATGCTCTTATATAAGCTGAATTTAATTATATAGAAAAGATAACTAGCACAGGAAATCAGTGTATAAAATATAGTCGCAACAAGCATGTGTGCACAAACATTAATGAATATAATAATAACATTATGAATGTGTATAAAAATTAATAATGAAAAATATTATCGTAAAACATGCATAAAATATTATTAAAAATTATGAAAATTAAAAAAAAAATAACAGAGAAAGAAATCGCTGAAAAGCTTTTTAAATTGTAAAATTGTGTAAAAGAACTATACGTTAAAAAATTACAGATTAAAAATGAATTGAAGTTTCAATTAATTTTTTAAACTAGCAATATAATTCAAATTTGGAAAAACCTTTCTAATACGATTAACGTATTATACAAGTAGTAACTAGCGCTAAATTTGATAGTTTTCAGTTCAACAATCCTACTATTTGCAGATAATATCTATTTTGTAAATGTTATTTTGCTAAAAAAGAAATGACTATTGATCATATTAACTTGCTATGCATTGAAGTACTTGGACAAACGAATTAAACAAATAAAGACGAAACGATTATTTGTTTATTGCGACAGCAGTTTATAATATAAAAGCAAACGAATTTAAAATATTTCAAAATACATCTATTTTAACGATTTAAGTTTTGATTCAAATTTCTTCTTTCATTTTGCGAAGAGAAAGAGGTTTATAGAGAAAATATATTATTATTATTATTTTTTAATATAAATGGTGGAAAATTTCCCAATGCTTTTAATCAGAATAATCAGAGCTATCAATAGAATATTTCCTAATATAAAACAAATGCGAAATTTAGAATTAAACACAAATAGCAAAAAGAAAAAGAAAATTTGTATATTATTTTACAAAAATATACCAGAAGAACTGTTATAAATTGGTTAAGTCGTTCATGTTATAATAATAATTACTATCAGTTTAAACCAGATAATTACGTTTGGAAGTTGATAGAGATATTTTCAATTAGCTGTTGGAGTTATGTAACAAAAAGGTGGCAATCATTGAACTTATGCAGAGATGTGAGCTAATATTTGCTGTAAAAGCCAATTTTCAGTGATGAATTTCTGATCAAAGAATTAACTGCCTGTAGTTGAAGGGTTGAGGTAAGTTGCAAGCAGGTTGATACAAAATATTATTCATAAAATGTTATATTTTATGCTATTTTCTCTATATAATGTAGATTATATAATTATAAGTTATATAGATGTTACTATAAAAATGTAAGATTCTTTAAAAAATATAAATTAAATAAATTCAAGCTCATAGAATTGGTAAAAAATACAAATTCTATGAATTATAAAATAATTCAGAACTTAATACAATTGGTCAGCTTCCTATATATTTTATTATATTCACTTGTCTATTATATTATTTGCAAGCACTGAACATCTGCTAAAATAATATGGTATACAAATGTAAATGGAAGGCTATCATAAGTAATTATAAAAATATATATATAACATATATTTCTTCTTCTGAATTATTAAAATAAATAATATAACCTAAAATAAATGATTAAAATGCTAATTAAATTTAAAATGTGAAATTATTTTTAACTAAATAGTTTCTGTTAGTTAACTATTTTTTAAAACTAAACTCAGCTTATTCTATGGTCATAAAATGTTTCACAATCCGCCGCTATTAATATTTCAAATCTTCCCATCACGTTACTTCGGTGTGTGCCTTAAGAATTCACCTTAGAACTTTAAGAATGGTGAAAATGTGTTTCGAACTTATTGAATCCGTCAATAAATAAACAATTTATCGGACATATCAGCTGTTTCTGAAGTCGCAGAATGTTTAGGTAAATTAAACTTTCGTTTGGCGATTACATATCGTTAGTTATGGAAAACCTTTGGGTACACATGTACTCTGCATCAGACGAAAGGCTGAATGTTTTTTGAATAATGCCATGCAACTCTTAAATTAGAGTTTGCTATTCTTTTTTTCTTTGTTTCTTTCAAGGGAAACAATTTGAAGGTAAAAAAAAAAAAAAACGTTTACCTTTTTTTTCTGTTTATTTTTCACATCGGTTGATTCTCACGAGCGGAAGCAAATTCCTCGGATTTATCAGTCAACAGATTATCAGCTGTAAAGAGAGGAAACAAAATGTTAAAAATGTAAGTGATGTAAAGATAAAGTTGAATTCAAATTCTTTGACGTTTGTTCTTTAGAATCCTGGTAAATATGCATCTACGGAGGCTTTAAGAACTGGCTTTATTCTTTTTGTGACACGGCAGCCCGAGAGCATCATTCTGTTGTTAAACAGCTAATGAACACAAAATATTTTTAAAGAAATATCTAAACTTTTTATATTTATGGATTTATTTCATATCTGATTTGCGTAAAACTAGACCAGGATTTTTAATTCATTCATCATTTTATGAAAGATATTAAATACATGGTACGGTGTATTTTTACATTATTTACATTATCTTTTATCTAATACAGGTAGTTTTGCAGGTAGTTTAAATTCTATTTATAAGGAAAAAAGAGAATTTTGAAGTTAAAAAAAATCTTCTTAACCAGATATTCCATTTTTACTTAATTTCTAACTTTTCAACATTTGATCATCCACATTTTAAAACACATCAAAACTTTCTCTTGAAATATAGTATTTCACGAAAGATATTAATACATCGTGCGTAAAAGTTTTTAACATTAAAAGCATTACCTTTTTTCGCTTTCCTATTATTTAACACTTGCAATTCTCTTTTATGTCAGATAGCTTAAATTCTATTTATCTAACGTAAAAAGAATTCTAAAGTTTTAAAAAACATCTTTTAACCAGGTATTCATTTCTTCTTAATCTTTTTTTCTCTCCTTTCATTATTTGATTGCTAATATTCTAAAATACATATTCAAATTTTCTCAATAAAGTTCTGAACAAGAATATTTTAATTGTAACCACCTTGCACATAAAAAATACTAAAATTGTAATTATTATTTGAAGTACATCGTATATATATTTTTAACAAATACAATAAGCAAAATAAAATGTCATCATTATTATATTGGATGCATCAATATGCAACCTATTATTTTTAATAAGTGGCATTAGAAGTATTGTTTGGCTGCAAATAAATCGGGAAAGTTGTATTTGAGAAGTTCTGACAGCAACCTTTAAAAATTAGTTTACGATTTCCTATTATTATTTAAATATATACATTTTTACACTTAGAAAAGATGACGAGTTTTGAGTCCAAATAAAAAGCATTTGTGGTAAGTTATATAATATTAGTGCATCGCAAAGAAAACTATTGGTTGCTGTTGTATATTTATGGTAAACATTGCAAAGAATAGTTAGGGGATTTTAAAAATGATAACTAATGGCAGTAAGGTTATTCGTATTTGGTGAGGAAAATAAAGCATAGTTTATTATAAACGTTTGCACCCAATCAAACCAACATTGGTGAACATTACAAACAACAGTTGATCAATTTAACGAAGCATTGATGGGGAAATGTCCAGAATACGGCGAAAGAGGGATAAGATTGTTTTTCAGCATGACAAAACTTGCCCACATATTCTCAGATCAATAATCGTTGGAATGTGTTACTCCAACAGTCATATTCACCAGATGATGCTCCTTCAGACTACTATTGGTTTCGCTCCTTATAGAGTGGTGAGAGGTTCGATTCCCATTCAAATATCAAAAATTGGCTTGAAAACTGGTTTGCATCTGAACAGTTAAACTTTCTTCTTCGTGGAATTCGTTTGTTGCCCGATAGATTGAAAAATGTTGTAGTTTCTGAGGAAAAATATTTTGAATAAGTCAGTATTTAATTTTTCTAATAACAAGTGTCTTTTTCTGACTTAAAAAAAGGACGGAGTGATATTTATACTTGCTATAGTATTCTAGATTATTGAGAAGCAAGAACATTGATATACAATCACATTTCAGTTTGTCGATAGTTCTTTAGAAATCGGCATTTTTTTTTTTAGAAAATAAATAGAAATATTCACCTTTTAATCATTTACATGAGTCAACTAACATGATTATTTTATAGTATTAACGCACGACTTGTTTAACTTTTTTACGGCAACATCACGTGCAAGCTTGACGACAAAGCACTTATCGGCATTTTTGCGTTTTTCAATGGAGTGAAAAATCGATAAAAGATGAGATTTAATCGATAAAGAAATAAATGAGAAAATCTCAACGTCTTTCTGATGTACCAATACCCCATTTTTTACCGACTTTTTAGAACTATTACAATGTAAAAATTCACTAATAATTCAGCTGGTAGAAAATAAGCAGTCGCCGGAAGAAGGTCTGGCAATAATATAAGATATAAAAAAACACAGTGGTAACAAAATCAATTTTTAGAACTCTTCCATATAGGCCAATAAACTTCCAAAAAATTATATATCTGAATTCATTCAACTATTTTTTTAAAATATTTCTAAAACACGAGATTAATGTAACTATTTTTGACGGATGAATCGATCTTACGGGGCCGCCATACTAAATCACATTATGATTAAAGACGTCTTTTAACACTAAAAATTCCCTTTAAAACTGTACTAAAATTAGGAAAAGCAAAATAGAATAGCATTTATTGGATTATCGCATACCTCAGGGCTGTTTGCCATCAGTGTCAGAGCGAATTTTAGGGTAAAAAAGTGCTGCATCGAACCGTTTGGTATTTGAAAAATGACATTAGTTTAATTTGATATAAAAGAATTTTACTTCATTTACATGTATGGAAGTGGGAAATCACAATTTGAGCTGAGTACGATTATTTCCGAGAAAGGAAAAGTATATTAGAACCTGAATTGAAATGGTTGAGATTATTTCATGGATTGTTTTCGAAATTTTTAGGCAAATAATTTTGATCTTAGAAACAAAGATACACAAGATATCCAAAATTTAGAGTGTAATATCAATTAATTTCTATAAATCGGTTTTGTGGAAAGAAAATGTTATCTTCTTGTTCAGACATGTCAACTTAAAATGTGAGGGAAAAAACACACTAATGATGTCTATAACATAACTATTCTGAAAATTGATTCAAATTATTTATTACTTCGAAGAAAGCTGGAAAAGAAATGTCGAATCAATGAATCCATTTCTTTATAAACTAATGGGTCAAAATAAGGCTGAAAATGAATCAGGTTCACTGAAAATGTTTGATTTTGTGAGGGACCGCAACCCCAAACAGGATGCGCAGTAAAATATTAGGATCACGAATCTTTCTGATTTATTTTAGAGTCCATTGGATTTGTAATAAAATTGATCAAGACGAACCTTTAATAAAAATATTTTATTTTTACAATAAAATATAAAAATTTTACAATAAAATATAATAATTATTTTTATTCATATTTTTCCAAATGACTACAACTTATAGAATTGAATCATTATTTGTAACATAGCATCATGATAAGTATCATAAGTAAAGATCATCTTAAGATCATTTTAAAGAACATTTTTAGATCATTAAAGATCATTTTTAGATCATTAAAGATCCTTTTTAAAGATCTTTAATTTTAAAATTTTTCTCGTAATTGGACATTAACGATAACGTGCATATAAAAAGCATTCATACCATCGCAAAGCGCATAAATGTAAACCCAAGAATTAAAACAATGGAAAATATTGTTGAAAAATACATTAAATTTTTTTTTAATTTAAAGAAGGATTATAGTAAAAAATTAGAATTATTAAGCAGTTCTTTTTTCAAATATTTTTTAAACTGGGAGCCAATAGGCTTTTTGCAATAATGTACTGCAGAATTATTTAAAAAAAAACATTAGCATATTGATTATTATTTAATTAAAAATCTAATCAAAATTTTAAATAATAATTTCTGAATGTAATTCCAATTACAAAAAAGCAATTATTTGCCAAATTTGATAGGGCTCATGGATTGCACTATAGAGCACTTGGAATAAATTTTCAACATTCCTATAAACATAATCATGCTAAAAAATAAAAGCAAATAAAAATAAACGCTTGAGAAAAGTAAATAAATATTTTATTCATTGTTACATGCTTTCGTTATAAAATGCTTCAATTATCAATATTATCAGTTTATCAGTTAAATCATAAATGTACAATTTCACATTTAAATTCTTATTAAGTCCAACTTTATTGTTAAAGCAACATGATATAAAAAAACCCCAAAGCGAATGAATTCAAACAATAGAGAATTAATAAAAACTAGATATTCTGCTCATCACTACAGACTCTCATAAAAAAATATAAAAAATTTCAGTTATCAATATTATTAGCTTATGCTTGGAAAGTAATAAATGTGCAAATAAATCTACAGATTATTTCACCTGTGGTTTTTGAATCAAATTTAACTGTTTTCATTTTGTAGCAACATGACAAAAAGAAAAAAAAAAAAAAAAAACTATTCGAATGAAGATAAATTTTCGAAATAAATAAATAAAAAGCTACATATTCTGTCCATCTCTACAGGCGCTCATTAAAATAGTTTCAATCCACTGCACTTCCATTTTGAGTTCCTTTTCCTTTTTCACCTCTTTCCTTGGTAAGATTCGCGTTTTAAACCTCGGCTGTCAAATATCAACTCATCAAACCCCCTTATAGGCACCCCGCAGGCTATGGGCGGCGCACCCCACTTGAAATTAAAAAAGACGCAGAAAAAAATGAAATAAATAAATAAATAAGCTAACAAAATCGCAAGTGCCCCATCTCCAAACGGAAATGAGATAGACTTCAAAATTCTGCATTCTCTTGCAAATAATGCTCTGACGGAGTTTAAGAGAAGGGGAAAGGGGGAAAAAATGCTACCCAGTTCATTGAAGCGTTCACGCTTCTTAATACCTGTTCGTATATCCTTTTTTTCACGCTACGATACGTTAATAATAATACTTTTTTTTCTTCTTATTATTATTATTTTCGTTATTTGTATGCTGTTTTTATTTGTCGCCGGTGCACGTTCAGTGAAAGGCAAAGTGGCGTGGTGCTTTGGAGAATTTTGAACTCGGGACGGACGGACGGCGGATATGCAGACGACACGATTCGGGGAAAAATAGGGCGGACGAATATTCGCGGCGAAATTTATTAAAGGCATGACTTGAATTCATGTAGGGCGCGGCTGGAACCGCTGGTAAAGAATAAATCAACTTTGCACGTTCCGTTTCGGCATTTTGAGCGTCTCGCCCTCCGCGGTGTGTCATCCAGCAGTGGATGAACCTCTTCCGCCAAAGGAGAAGACACCATTCTAGTGTGCCATTGACTTTCTTCCATCCTGGCAGAAAAAGAAAAATCCTTGTTGGAATTTCCCTGATACAGTATCTATCAAATTTAACCTGCGGAACTGTCCATAAAATTTCTCAATTTCTCTTTCATGAAAGGCAGACAGAAATGCCAATATCTGTGTTGTTGACCCTTTTCAATTGCATATGTTATCATACTATTGTAGTGCTGCAATGCATTTTGATGTGCTATGATCTCATAGGGCACCTTTGTGGAGACGTCTTATTACTGTTTATCTTGGTACTCTACTTCATTTATTTATTTATTGACAAAATCAATAGCTTCAAATGAAACTTTAGGTCATGAACTTCTATTTGAACAGAAGTTATCTGGCATGATATTTATTAAATTTAACTCTTCTGTGTAAGTATAAATCAATTTTACACGTTCCATTTCGGCATTTGGAACGTCGCCGCTTCATAGTGTGTCATCCTGCAGTGGATAATCCTCTTACGCCGAAGGAGAAGTCACCATTCTAATATGCAATTGGAGTTTTTTTTCTTCCAAACAGAAAAAGGAAAGCCCTCGCAGGAATTTGATATGCAAAATTAACCTGTACGGAAATTAATCCTAATATATAAAATTAACCTGTGTGAGCTGTCAACTAAGATTTCTCCGCTTCCCTTTTATTAAAGACAGATGCCTTTGACTATATCAATGACACTTTTCTGTACTGGCCCTTGTACTACAAAGTATGTTGATGTGGTACTGTTTTATGCACGAAAGTTGATTCATTCGGTATATATTAAATTAAATTTAACTTTTACGTTCTTGTATATGAAATAGTCAAAGTTTTGTTATCGTCAAAGAACTCGAACTCGTAATTTTGATGAATCTTCACATTTCAGGGCTTCCCGAAACCAAAAATGCATTTTTGGAGTTCTTTCTGTGAATAGATAATTCAGAAAACTCCTTGAGCTAAACGTAAGAAATTTGGTGTGTAGTCATTAGACCAAACTTTGAAAGAAATCCCGCCTATCTGTAAATCTGTGAGCCCGGTTGTACTAATATAAATTTACTCTATAATTACAAAAAGAGCACTAGAGAAATAAAATGTCATACTCAGATTGAGCATGTAAAATATAGACAAAATCCTATTGAATCGTATCGAATCGAATGGTGAATCTTGTCGGATTAATTTTGCATGCATATAAACACCGTACTTTAAAATAGTAGCAATTTAAGCAAATGAAATCTAGTTCATAGTTTTAGCATCTAAAATGAAGATCTTTATCAAATTTCGAATATCTAATGAAGAGTTGATCTGTCTGTGTCTATGCCTTTTCACTAGTACGTAAACGCTGCAACTCAAATGCTTTTTGATTTAATATGATAAGAGTTTATGACTAAAATTATAGTTCTATGTCAAATTTTGATTTTAAAAAGGGCGTACAAAATGCATAATTTGCTTTTTGCATTTGTGTATTAATCACATCCAAGTGATTAATCACCGCCCACCCCAAATATCGCAAAGCATCTTAAGATATTTCGCTTGATCACTAAATATGTAGTTATTGAACAAGTAAATTTTTTTAAGGATTATGCAAAAACGTTTCGGTCAAATCACCCCCACTGGTTTGGATTTTACATGATTTCATTTAGTATTCTGCTCTTTCTTTCTTTTTTTAAGTTAATACTTTAAAATGAGAAAGAACATTTTGTGCTGTAAGAGAAGAATGCATTTTGATATGTTATTGCTGCCTCTATACTAAAATTCATATGGAATCTATTAAAAATTTAATTTTTTTAACTCTTTTGTAAAACAATAGTAAATTTGGTACCTACTTCTTTTGCGCCAAAATTAAAGTGTAATTTCGATATACATTCAGTTTAAGAGAGACAAATATAAATATCTAGAAGAGAGGAAAGATTATTCTGATATGGTTCTCCCTTCTTCCGACTAAAATAATCATTCTGAATTTTTATTCAAGTTTTCATTAAAAAAACACATTAACATCTCAAATAAATATTTTTCATTTTTCTTCGATTTCTACATCCAAAATGACTGTTCTCGCTTCTGTGGAAAAAGGAAAGCCTTTTGATGCACTATTGTCTTTCACACGGAAAATAAAAGAGTGAAAGTTGCTTGATAAGGCACCTATTAAATTTAACCCTTTTAAACTTTAACATTATTTTGCCGCCAATGTTATTAATTTGGAAACCAGACACCATTAATATCATCATGCTCTAACTTGTCAAAATTTACTTCAAAGCAAGTTGGCAAAATATATTTGTTTATACCTCTTTCTCATAAGGAAAATGATTCTATCAAAAAATAAACAAAAGAGAAGAGATTCTTTTAATATAATTCGATCTGCTTATTTCCACTAACTTAAAAAAAAAAGAATCGCTTAAATTTTTTAGATAAAAATTAATCATGTTTATTTCTTTTTATTAACAAATGAAGCTTGTTAGCTTCTTTTTCATCTTTAAATAGAAGGAGCAGGTATTCTTTAACTATCTAATAAAAAAGGCATTCATTTGTCGCTTCTTAAATCAATGGGAATAGTCCCCAAAAAACGTTCTACTATACTTTCTTATAAATGCACTTGTCCATTATTAAATGCATACCGTTGGCGGCAATAGTTAAGAAAGCGTTTGTTAAAGTACGATGTTTGGCGATTAAACGCTAGAAGGCTGTTAATACACAAGTATCAGTAAACCGAATTGTAATTTTAAGCACCTTTTTCTGACCGATTATAATCAAAATTTTATACAAAATGACAACAGTTGTCACAAAATCTTATACTCTGTCTCCTTGCCGGGACGTCGTCGGAGCCAGAGGGGGAGTTTATAGTGAGTGCGTTGTGATTTTCTAATGAACTGCCTGGTTTTAAATATAATATTTTTAATCTTCACAAACACAGCTACACTACAAAATTTACAAACACACATCGACAATTAGGTTAAAGAAAACAGTATGGTGGAGGGATTCCACCGGTTCCAACCGAAAGCATTCGGCGTTAGTGCAAGGCTTGCGCATAGGGAAAAGTCGACTTCAGGATGCAGGTCTCCCGTTCAACTGCTTGTCTGTTAACGACACAAGGATCTTCTGTAAAACGCCACAAGGAGACGCTCTCTGCTCAAGGGGGAAAAAAGGGTCAACAATACTAAATTTCATACGTTTCAATCTCTGCGTTTTTGACTTATCGCTTTGACATGCTTATGAAAATATTGACAGACCCTTATTGAATTTGGTTTCAAATTAGATACATACCTAGATTAACCTGCTTGCTAAATCTTATCCAACTAGCTCTCGTTTTGCTAAAACCGTAGTAACTTACTATATTTGGACAGCCAGACGGTTGCTTTCTTTGAATAGATTTCGCTCCAAGTTTGACAGAATCGGTAATATCTTGGAGTATAAATATTTAGGAGAGACGCCTTTCTCTGATTTTTTATTATAAAAAAAGATTACCTGTTATGAAATATGTTAATTTCAATCTTTTCGGAACTAACCATTGCTTTATGTCAAACGATATTTACCCTTTAATATCTTGTTTGTTATCTTGTCTTCATTTTCTCTATCACAGACACAGAACGGCATCTCAATTACTAAATAACTGAAACCGGAGAAAAAAATAATTTGGATGTCATGCTTTCAATTTTTGAAAAATCGCTGGACTTTCTCTAATTTGAAATACGTCTAACTCAACCTGATTTTCTTACAAAAAAAGTCTGTATGTTTTTTTCTTTACATTTAAAAAAAGACAGGCACGTCATTGTTTGTAACTAGTCCTTTCCAAAAGAGAACATCATTTTTTACGCAATTTTCTGCTCCTCCCCTTCCCTTCTTTTTTCTTCCAGATAAAGATAAACTGTCTAGTCCTAAAATTCTTTAAGGCACGTAGCAGTTGTCTAACACCTAGTACTTATTTGCTAAATGTTATTTTGAGAAAGGAAACTACATGTCTCACGTTTTGAAAAAGCCCTGCAAACTAGTATCAGAATTCTGCAATGGTTTGACTTTGAAGCTACTAAGTTCACCTTAAATTTATAATCATAAATATTTTATCCCGTGAAAGTGTAAGTATATAATTGCTTATAAATGTTCACTTTGGCACTCTTGATCTATTAAAGAAAGATGCAAATAAACTTTCAGAGCCTCAAATCATTATAATGTAATATAGATTTATGGATTCATTTATTTGTAGTTTGAAGAATTTAATTCAGCAGATGAAAGGCGTATTGCAAAATATAAATACTTATTTTTATTTTTGCCATTATGATTTTAGATCTTAGTGAACATAGTAGTTTATCACAGTGAACTTTATATTCTTCCTAGGATATTCGGTTTTTACACAGAATCTTAGTAAGGATTTAGAATTCAGAAAAATCTGGTTTGGCAAAATCTTGAAAGAGATATTCTATGCTCAGAAAAAAAATGTTAAATCTCAGTCAATAAAAAGCGTATTGCAAAATGTAAATTCTTGATTTCATTTTGTGTCATTACGATTTTAGATATTAATAAACATAACAGTTTATTACAATGAATTTTACATTTCTCTTATCCATTTATTCTGTCTTTACATAGAATTCTAAATAAGGATGAAGAATTCAGCTTATTTTGGTGCGACAAATCCTTGAAAGAGATATTCTAACTCAGAAAGAAATGTTAAATCTCAATCAACAAAAAGCGCATTGCAAAATGCAAATTCTTGATTTCATTTTGTATAGTTACGATTTTAGATCTTAATAAACATAACAGTTTATTACAATGAATTTTATATTTTTCTTATCGGGTTATTCTATTTTTACATAGAATTCTAAATAAGAATGAAGAATTCAGCTTGTTTTGGTGCGGCAAATCTTTGAAGGAAATATTCTAAGCTCAGAAAGAAATCTCAGCCAAATGCGTATTTCAAAATGTAAATTCTTTACTTTATTTTGTGTCATTACGATTTTGGATCTTAATGAAAATAGTTTATTATAATGAATTTTATATTTTCCCTAGATTATTCAGTTTTAACATAAAGTCTAAATAAGGATTAAGAATTCTGCTTATTCTTGTTCGGCAAATTTTTGAAGGAAATATTCTGTTCTCAGGATGAAATGTTAAATCATAATTTTCTTTTGTATGTATCATTATTAGATCTTTATGAGTATAATTCTTTGTTACATTGATTTTTAATATTTTTCTCAGGTAATTTATTTTTTAAAAATAATTTGCAAGGAACCCGAATAACAATACAAAAATTCATCCAACTTGTTCTGGCTCAGTACGTCCGAGGATGAATCATTCTTTGTTTAAAGTGAAATGTGACAAAAGAAAATTTCTCAGAATTTAAAATTTTGGATGGTATACCTTATCTATCATGCCGATCTTTAAAAATTTTCAGTAGTATTCAAAACAACGTTTATCAAACAAAAATGTTCGCAAAACTTTTCTAAATTAAAATATAAATATATACCGAGTTCTGTCAAGAAGATTATTAGATTTAATGTAAATTATTGTTAATGCCTTTTAAAGCCATTCAGACAATATAAGTCTGCACAAAGAAGATTGAAAAACACCCTAATCTCATGATTAAATGCACATTCACTAAATTTATATTCATTGTAATCACAAACTGATTACTCCTACCTGTCCGAAGGCATAACAAAAATAATCTGAATGACCGGACCGCATCGTCCGTATTGGTGGGTCTTAAGGTTGAGACCTACGGGGATCATCGGCCTCTCTACACCACTACCGTAGAAGGCACATCCCCCTCAGCAGTAAGTACCCCTACATCCTTTTTGTACCCATTAGCACTGCGAGAACCAACCCCCTATATACAATATAACATTAAACTCAATACAGCAATATATGCATGGCATTTAGCATTGTCAATCTGCTTGGATAAATTGTATTTTGTCATAGAAATTAAAATACTCCTTTCAATTTGTATAAACACATTGCACAATAAACGTAGAGCAGCCTGATTAGTTAACTATCATGAAAAGTGGCGAAATCAATTAGCGAATAAAATAACCGAAGGCATTCCAGTTGTTGGTGCAAAAACAAGATTTTACTTTTCGAAACCTCTTGAAAATGTAAAGCTGTGGGGTGTAGACGATAATCAATACCATATCTAGTCGTCACGAATTTTGAAATGAAATCAAAATTTGCGAAATCAATACAATTATAGAGGATGAGTGATTCTGTCTATGGATTTTTTTCTTCCCAAAGAGAATATAAAGAGAAGAGTGGTTTAGAGATTAGTTTTTAAAAGGGGGATGGCAACGGTCAAACAATCATTGATGTCATATCTAGAAATCATGAGCTTTCATGCAAAACAAGAATCTTAGAAATCGGACTAGTAGTTAGGGCTGGGGGATGTGGTTCTTGCATTTTTCAATTATTTTATATTGGAAAACTCATTATATATATATGTGTGTGTATGTGTGTAATGATATCTTTTAATCTAATTTAAATCCTAATTAATTTCCTAATTTTTATCTTCATTTAGCCCATATTAACTTCATTCTAAATCGGTCCCTTATTTTATGATAATTCCACTTTTTATTTAATTATTTTTAACACGCGCTTTAGAAAATTGACTACTCAGCAGGTTCTCATGTTCCAAGTGAAGGGATAAAAATCCTCAATGCTTAGCACATTCCCTTTCCTACGACTACATGTGTCAAAGAAATCCCTATAAAAATCTAGAAAATTGACTTTCAGCAGGTTCACACGTTCCAAGTGAAGGGATAAAAATCCTCAATGCTTAGCACATTCTTTTAAAGATACTTAAATTTTCCTTTCCTACGACTACATGTGTCAAAGAAATCCCTATAAAAAATCTAGAAAATTGACTATTCAGCAGGTTCTCACGTTTCAAGTAAAGGGATAAAAATCCTCAATGCTTAGCACATTCTTTTAAATTTCCCTTTCCTACAACTACATGTGTCAAAGAAATCCCTATAAAAAATCTCTTAGTAAAACCAGTAGAGGCCTCTTCTGCTTTTATGTTGCGATATAGACTGATATATTTCTTACCTATTATTCTTTGTGCGTCTCCCGTGATGAAATAAATTAGCGTTTTAAAATCCCGAAAGTTTTTTCTTTTCTAACTACTAATATTATATATATACACAGATTTTTATTTGTTTTGTATTTTTATGATAATGAAACATATACTTTCTTATTCAAGAATAACTATCTAGAAATACTGAATTAATACTGTGAATTAATTCACATTAGTGCATTATTTCACATTCAGGAAGATAAAACAAATTCTGATAACTGCATTTATTTTGAGTATTCCAGAAAATGCACTCACATAAATTGCAGTGCATTCACAGGGAATGATGCATTCGTCATTGTTTTCACTCAATTTATTTTCAACTCTGGCTGCAAACAAAATTAAAATCAGCCATTGAAAGATAATCCTATTCAAGCTTTCAAAATGAACATTTCACTCGAAATCAGGTCTTCAAATTAAGAAAATCGAATTGTGGCGAAAGTTGCTTCGGAAACAATAAAAGGAATTTGTGAAATGTTCGATTGTTATTGGTGCATTTATCAAAAATCAAGCTTTCGCCGAAATGATAAGTGTGAAGATACGTCTGGAGATTAATAAATTGAAACAATGATATTCGTCTAAATCAAATCGCTTTTTTTTTGGAAACTCTAAGCGAAACTCGAGCATCTAATTTTTCATTTTCTTCTACTGAATTTCCAATAAGAGAGCAATCAGTATAATTTCGTTTAGATATCTTTTTCTTTTCAGTTCACAGACAGAGAGCTCCATTTCAATGAGGAATAAGCAAGATATCCAGGACCTGAACTGAGTCATCGTCTGACAGCAGGTTGGAGAGTCAGTTGCAAGTAGGAGGTAGAATTCTAAACGTGCTAATGTAGAATAAAACAATGGTGACTTGTCTAGACATTTAAAATTTGCTTTTTGATATAAAGTTATTATTATGAAGTGTCCACTACTAAAGCAAACGAAGGCACCTTTACTCTGTCTGGCGAAACAATTAAATACTTAATGGTTATCTCTGACAATTACACGTATTTCAAATGTAAATATTTATTTATTAAGTTTAGGATTTTATTTCTGGAATTTATTCATTCATCTTAAAATTTTGAATAGCGGACATTTTTTTATTGCTTAATATAAATGAACAATAGAATGATAGTTTAAAATGTTATAGATATGTGCATCTTATCGCAATCTCGTATATTATTCATTATTCAGAATGGGATCAGAGAGAAATGTTTGACTATGCAGCTACCTAAGATCGCTAGAATGGCGTAGCCGATTAAAAACAAACTAATAGTTTAATTGTCAGATAAATTAATTTATTTGAAATGCAAATCTTTTGTATCATAAAATACGTGGAATAGTTGCATACATTAAGATAATACTAGGACTATAAAGTATTATTAAAATCAATAAAAATTGCAGGCCCTAGCTCATTAAACTTTGCTACAATCCAGCGAAAAAAATGTAAATAAAATGATGTTTACAATTCCTTTACTAATATTATTCATGCTTAACTTTATTCACACATTGATTAATCAGTCAAATTAAATTTAAAAAATCCTATCACAATTGTTAGAGTCAAAACAGAAGTGGACGATGTAGATTAAACGGGCAGGAATATTTTTAAACTCAGCCCAGTGGTACAGACAGCGATGGACAACTATATTATGAATTCAAATGTATAAGACATAAAAGTAAGCCGAAATGAATTTCCTGTGCTCAAATCTTGAAAATTCAGGGAGAACGACCCATCATGAAAAAAAGAGGAGAGAGAGAAAGAGTGAAAGATTTTAATTTTAATATTTTTAAGAAGATATTATAATCATCAGTAGCTTGAGTGGAGATTTTTATTTATTGTAAAAATAAAATGAACTCTTGATGATAGCAATGGCAACTTGCCAATTAAAAACTGCAGAAAACAGAACCTCCTGCCATTATTTTTAAAGTGTTACTTTTGTTGTTGTTGTTATTATTTTTATTTCATTTGCGTCCTTTCTTATTCTGAGATCTCCATAATCAAAGAACCTGGGACAAGAAAAGCAACAAAAACTTTAAAAGAAGAGAGAAATGAAACAACATTCAAGAGAAAGGCATGCCGGAGCTGACCCTTGAAATCGCATTGCGTACACAACTAGTTGTTTGATTTGGAGACTAAAAACAACCCTTCCCCCCTCCCCCCGAGAATTGATGCACTGGGGCTGCAATCAGACCAGTCCGGCTTGAAACAAGACAATATTATGATTTTTCCTTTTCCTTCTTTTTTTCTGTTTTTATCCTCAATCCAATGCTCGCTTTTCATCCGTGTATTCTTGCCCCCCCCCCCCTTCCCTTCTGTCATAGACCAATTACAAATTTTGGTTTCCATTCTCCCTATTTGGGCAGAAACACATCTAGATTTTTGCATATTCTTTTTTTTTTCTTTCTTTCTTTTTTCTAGAGGTTATTCTAAAGAAAAACACGTGAATAATTTTCTACAACGGGATTCAGATGAAAATTTCTAAAAACAGGCATCAATTACAAGTAATCATTATATGCAAAAATAAAAATGAATGTTGCAAATCACTTATAGAACATATTATAGACATTCATTTTTTGAGCGGACATTATCAAGCTAACTTCTCAATCATAATTTTTAATTGATAAAACTACAATATATTTATATCATATAATGGTTATTTAATATGTTCTAATCTAAAATTAAAACTGCTTTGCTTCTTTTGAATAAAATAGCTTTTTCGAAAATTGCAATCTTTAGGCCAAAAAAAAGGGGTGGGACATTTGAAAGCTGGATATTCATAAAATATTAATAAATTTTTTACAGTATTTCTCTTTTCTTATAGTTTTTTTTTTCTTCGTATATTACATACGCGAATGAAAAATAAAATAAAATAAGAAAGTGTTTCTGTGAAATATGTATTAAAATTCCAACAAACCGTTACACATTAAAATGAATTTATTTTTCCCAAACACGTTTAAATTGCTATTTATACATTTCTTCCAATAGACCCTTTTGAAACTTGGCATCCAACCAAGACTACATTATTTTTTATAATCACCATTTTTTCATCTGCTGTGACTTACACCACTACCACTCACCCTTCAGGTGACATGAGCCAACTAACTCTTTCTATCATCCATCCCTCCGCCCCTACCGTAGCTATCAGAATAAAGAATAAAAACCCTAAAGGCATTATTTTGTACCCTAAATCTCTAAATTACTTGTCACTCAAAAAACTGCGAGGATGACGAAACACGAAAACGAAATAAAAAACAGAAAAACATGGAAAGGGAGAAAAAAACTTCAAAAAAAAAAGCGGTCTCTTCAAAGGGTGGAAAAAATCGGAAAAATTCCGTTCGCACACTGGCTGAGATAAAGATCTTCAGTCTACGATGCTTAACAGCAGAAGGTATGCATTAAGTAATCTAAATGGGGCAAATTTCACTTCAGACGAAACGATGTCGATAGCTAGTCAAGATAAAAATGAATTCCTACCACTCCAAAGAATGATATCGTTCTGGAGAAGCTGAAAAGATTCTATTCGATGGAGAAAAATTAAACGAAAAAAAAAATCGTTTGGAGAAGGTAAAAGAGTTAGGGAAAAAATAATAATGAAAAAAGAGTGTCATTCTTTGAATATTCACAAATGAACTTTTCTAAACGATTGGGAAAACTGACATTTGAATAAATGTTTGGCCAATGATCCTTTTTATTGAAGAGTGACAGATTTTATTCCATTTTTTTTTTTTTAATGAAAGAAGAATGCAGCATTGCGTGCGAAGAAGAGATTGGTTCTTTGAGTATTTACTTTGACGTGGGAAGGAAGGTTTTCGATGTTTTCGTTCTTTGTTTTTTAATTCTGATATATATATTTTAAAAAAAAATGATGCTTCCGCATTCGTTGCTTTGTCTCTCAAAAATCGGGTGTTTTTCCGGGTAATTCAAGGTTCTTAATTGATGTTTTGATTGAAAGAAAACATGTAACATGTTTCCGATCTTATGTTTGTAAGGTTTAAATGCTCGGCTCTTAAAATGAATGATATTCGAAAAAATGATGAATGAAAATCTTTTTATTACCATAATAATAACCATCATTCTGAACTGTGGCGGCTCGGCCATTTTATCTGAACGATATTTTGTAAATAAACTTGTATTTTGCTAGTTTGAGGGAGCATCATTTTTAAAATCACAAACCAACTATACGTTAGCTGATATATCCTGTATTATTCAATGTTAAATTATTTTAATTATAATATCTTTTATCTAAAAATTACTTCTTTATAAAATATTATAATATTCAAAATACTTTTATCGTGCTCGCTTTTATTCAGAGTATTTATATAAGACGTTAAAAAAATTTTGATACTTGTAATTAAAAAGAAAAAATCTTTTAATTAGAAGGGGAATATCGATTGAAATAGACGATTTTTTTAAAGATTTCTTCATTGCGAATTTTCTTCACATCAATAAACTAAACGATAACTATTCCTACTATAAATTGTTAATCATCTGCTTAAAAATTTTTCTTTCTTTCTTTTTACTTATTTATTTAATTTGTTCTTTCAGAATTCTGCTCACGTGTTCTGGCATCGTTTCAAAAATAAAAATTTGAATTTTTAAAAGGTAATAAAATATTTCTTGGGGGATAATTTACTTAAAAATTACTGAATTCGGTTTTCTTTTTTTTTTGCGTCGATCGTTTTTGTTATACTTTGTAAACGAGAAAGTAAAAATCAAATATGGCGAGGGTGTAATAGGTTCCAATAGGTTGAATTTTTTAAAAGGAACTGGCTTAGAAGATATCACGCACTTTTTTAATTTTCTCCACTTCATAAAGTATGGCTTATTTTATATTTTAAGGCAAAAAACAGATTACAGACTTGTTTTCTCTTCTATTTTATCATTTCCCACTTTCAATCCTAAATTGAAAAAAAAAAAAGTTTGAAAATCAAAACAATTAAAACCAAAAATTAAAAATAAATAAATACAGGTTTTATTTATATGCTCAATCAAATAAGACTGCAAGAAAAAGAAAATGCAAATCAAATAATACTGCCTTCATCTTCCGAATCCTTAGATGGCCCTAGGCTTTTTAGCTGCAAACCGTGAGGTGCGGGGCTTAACCCCTAAGACTTCTCCCGAAAAAAACATTTGCAATCCCTGTATTTATTTCGGATCAATAGAAAGGGTTAGGTGGTTTGCAAATCCGAAAAAAACGTGAATAAAAGTCATTGTCTAAATCTTTTGTTGAATAGAATAGAATTTCTTTTCCCTCAGATTCAGAAATTCTTTATTTCCTCTGATTTTTACTTTCTTAGACATCGGGCAAATTAAAAATATAATGGGAGTGTTCCATTTTCAATCTGATCACTAATCCATTGTTCACCCATCCTGATTCATGTCCGTCAACAGGAGATCAGTTATCGAGTTATAAGCACCAGACGAAGTTGCATTCACTCCCTATTAGCACATGATATTTTTCGACTTTTTCCACGACGTTCTTCGGTATTCTGAATCCTAGGCAATATTGAGAAAGTATCGTAACAATATTACTGTTCATTTCGTACTAATAGATGTTGATCCTGATGAGAAGGCCTCATGGTATCAGACGAGTTTATTTTGATAAGTTATAAGTACATACACTTCGTATTAGCACAAGATATTTTCCGATATCACCACAATGTTTTTCGATAGTCTGAATGCTGGACAATATTGAGAGAATATTGTAACAATATCGTTGAGCATTTCGTGTTAATAGGGCTGGCCCTGATGAGAAGACAGCTGTGAAACATCATGTGATATCAGACGAGTCTATTTTGATAAGTCAGAAGAAGTCAACGTAATCATACTTACTATCTTTTGTATCACCGCGACTTCCACCCCGTTTCGTACTTTTCTCTCACTTAGCAAATACGTCATCTATTTCAGGTCAAAGATCCACCCCAACTCACAAGAGCTGGTTAGTTCATTAATTTGATAAAAATATTTAATTCTCCTCTGATCGAAAAAGGACTTTTTCCCTCCACTTCACAAAATTTTAGATCTTTTTCATTTATGCATGGCATAAAATGAAGTCTCCTGAAAGAGTCTGTCTGTTTGAAAGAGAAAAACTCAAGAAATATTTAACTGATATTGGAGATATTTATATACCATTTTGTAGGGCATTTATTGGGAAAGGTTTCAAAACATTGAAATTGTATCAAAATAAAAAAAAGGAGTTTTATAATTGCGATTTTAATTATTTCCTTACTACGATTCGCGCATGCACAAAACAGCAGTATCTGTGCTTTGCTCTTAAGCGCGAAAATCTCAAACTGCGCAAGCGCAAATAGCAAGAGCTATGGTATGCATATGCGATACAATTCTTTGTTTACGTCTGATTTTTAACAGCGATTCAAAATTCATTATGCCTCCCCCCCCCACTAAAAAAAAAGGAAATCCAATCTTGGCCAGAGCATATTAAATGCCAAAACGCTTCGTTTGTTGCACGATAATGAAAATTAGATGAAAGAAATGTTCGGTTTGCAAATATGAGAGAAAGAATGTCCACGCTTAAGAAATGAGAGTCTTCTGTTGAGCGAAGTAACTGTAATTAAATCGCGCTGCAATTGAATTACAGTGAAGAAAGAATCTCATGAAGATCAAAGTGATCGTCCAGCCAATATAGTTGACAAAGAAATATTATGAAGCAAGTGAATTTTATTTTCATATCAGATTATACAGAGTTGATAAACAAGTGTGGAACAGTGGGTGAAATGACTTATTTGTATATTTTTAAATTTTAAAACAGCTTTACTATTGTATATTATTTAGTGAATAGTTTTGTCTATGTCTATCTTTTGTCTATTTTTATCTTTTTTACAGTCTAAATATTTCTGAATGTGTGCTATAAAAGATTGTTTTCTAGTTATCTTTGATGATTTTTAAATACATTTTTATGTTTGTTTGATGTTGCGTGACATGCCCATGTCATATCGGGTGAAGGCTAGACTTAAGTTTAAAGCTAATTTTTCCTCTTGGATGTTATGCCACGGGCAACGCTGTGCGAGTGCTACTAGTAGATCATAAACGGAAAAGGAATTGTATTTATTACTTTAATGAAATTGACAAGTTAAATTTTAGTAAGTATAAAAATAAATATGCTATAAGAAGCGTCCAATAGAAGAGTGGAACTGATATTTTTTTATAAAAGATCTATTCAATGCTTCACTTTTATTTCAAAATTTTCACAATTGTTAAAATAAATTATAGGAAGACAATTTCCTTCTGTGTACATTGCTGTAATATTTGCGTGGTCTGCATGATATAAGAAGTTCGTATCTATCTAGTATATAATTTTAGATTGGAATGTCGTAGAAAAAGTAAGCGAATTTAGAAAAAAACCGTTAAAATAGCAAAACAGTACATTCACGAGTATCTTTTTGAAAAGAAATATTGCACATTTCCTTTTTATTTTTAAAACTTCTATAGTGTTAAAATTGCAGGAAAACTGACTTCTTTCGCTTAAATTGCCGTAATATTTTTTCATAGTCTGTCTAATTTAAGAAATTATGCTCACGCCTGTCTAATGTTAATGTCTTAAGGTTGACATATAGATATATCTCGTTGGAAAATGTTCTAAAGACTGAATTAAAATCAGCAGCCGTTAATGTATTGAAGATTTATACGTATCTTCTTGTAAAGAATTATTGTTCCCTTCCTTTTTATTTCTAACATTTCTCCATAGTTAAAATTATATGGAAGTAATCTCCTTTAGGTCACAATGAAATGTCGTAGAAAAAAAAATGTCATGATAGCAAAGTCTTAGTTTACCTTATCCCGAATCCCCCCTCCCTCCCAAAAAATGTCGATTTTTATATTTGTACGCCATTTGAGTAAAAGTTCCTAAAATAGAATCAGTTAATTTTTTTTTTAATTTCGATTCAATTCAATAACATTTTTGATCAACTATCTGTGAAAAGTTTTATCGCAATGAAAGGTAAAATATACGGTCAATTTATATCTGGTTCTAAATCGCGTCGATAGTTCATCCAGTGAAAATTGTCTGTTAAGTTAATGATTGTCAACCAATCAATTCTTTCATCTTTTCCGAACAACCCCTTCTTAACGACGAAGATTAGAACGCTGGATGCAGAAGACCCATTATCAAAGGTTCAAAGGCTGTCGACCCTGGATGCGGCACACCTGGTACCATGTGTGAATGCAGGTGCGAAGGAAAATAATGAGGGGCCACCCAGGGCGGGAAAATGAAGGAGGGAGGGTAGAAAATATTCAAGGGTCGCGTGGCTTTCGCGTGTCTCATCAGCGCGCATGCGTCGAAGAACGCTCTGTCGAGCAACTTGAATATCGTTACGAAACGCACATCAAAAAAAGGCCCAGAAAAAACATTTCTTACAAAGTTTGCCGTAAGCATTAAAATGCTACTATAATATATATATATATATATATATATATATTTATGTCCCAAAAGCAATTCTTCAGATGCAAAATCTAATTAAGGGACTAAGATGTTTCCGACAAAGAAAATCGTTAATTTGTTAATTTTATTACACTTAAATAAAAAAAGGATTTTTTTGGAAGTAAATTTTATATCTGGTGTAAAATTTAAAATATATAGAAAGAATAAGCTGTTTTTATTTATAAGACAGTAGAAGATTATTTATTTCTTTAATATATTTGTTTCCTTTATATTTAGTAAAAACATTTTTTTAAAAAATGAATGCCGCATGATTTGAAAATTTAAAATATACGTGTTATTTTTCATTATATTAGGTGCTTGCATATATTTTAATCAGCGACATTTATTGGTAAAAATTCAAAGTATCTATATAAGTGGCAATGGTTTTGGGTTTTATCTATTTACTATTACTTTATTGCAATCATTTTGAAAATTTCCCATTTAGTATCATTGAGTTATTCAGTGTTTCAAGATCCCAATCATGGAACACTCTAAATTGCATTTTCGACATTCATTGCTTTTTTTGTTTGATTTGAAGAAATCTGCTGCAGAAGCAAATCAGACACTTTTAGAAACTTATGGTGATTCTGCTTCATCATATTCCAATTATCGGTTTTGGTTTCAACGATTTAAGAGTAGTGATTTCGATGTCAATGACAAAAAAAAAAAAAAAAAAAAAATACGGTCTAGGGGACCAAAAAAATTCGAAGACAATCAGTTGTAAGACTTATTGGACGAAACTGGAAGAAAGCCTTAGAAAATGATGGTAAATAATTTGATTGATATATATTGTACCAATTTTTGTTAATAAATGCCTTTTTAAAATGAAAAAAAAAAATGATGAACATGCATGCAAGCATTTAATGTATATCCTCTTAAAATCACATGTCTGTGCAGAAATAAATAAAGATGGATTTATCAAATTCATAGTGATTGTAAATACTTTAGAATAAAATGCCATAAGAAAACAATGAAAATAATTTTTTCTGTGTTCAAAATTTGAAAAAAAATTTAATTAAATCTACGATTGCAAATTTCAAGTTATCATGTGAGAACGGGTCAAACTTTTAAAAACGTATCTGCTTTCAAAGAAACAAATATAATAATAATAATGCAATACTGGTAAAAGCAGGTAAAAAAATATATGAGATTAAAAGAAAATGATGAAAATTACCATTTATGTTTTATTCATTGCCTACACGATTTCGAGCTTCAAAACAACATGATATTCTCACATGGTAAAACATATGAGAAAGATGCAACTAAGATTATCTTTTTATCATAAAAGTCTCTACTGGCTAAATACTACTAAAGCTAAGTTATGAGCTTTTGGCTTTTCCAATCATATATTTTTATTATCAATTAAAGGTCACTATTTTATAAGACTAAAATTGAGAATTCAATCAAATGTTACCATTTCTTAAAAATGCTCTTTTTTCTTTCAAGAAAACAGAAATTGGAGTTTTTTCTTATTTGCCAAACCAGTGCAAGTATTTTCCCTAGGACTTATTTTACTTCGATTAATTAGATCCGTAATTTAATTTAAATCCACCATTTTGATGTCAACACCAAACCATATCACATAATCTACCGTATCTAAATTAAGGCAATTACATTTCCAGAAATAGGCTAACCAGCAGACAACTAACCTATTGATGAATTTGAATTCCTATGAATAAATAGCATTCCAAATTTCATCCATTTAGTTCATTGCAATTTGAATTATGATTTTCATATGATAATGGTTAGACAGACCGACAACCTTTTAGCAGACTTGTTCAAAATTGACACATCAATAAGATATACCGGTCGAACTCCAGGAAGTCCAAACATGGTGATTCATGAAAATCTAAGGAGGTCGAATTTTTTAAGAACTTCCATGCTTTTCACAAATAATTGTAGTCTTGGAATGCAATAAAATATAAAAGCATAGAAAATGTGGATATTCAATATTTTAAAACAACTTGGATTGAAATGTTTAGAGAAATTAAACTGAAAATGAACGAAATGAACGTGAAATAGATTTCACGAATTTCAATGAAAAAAAATTTGTTTTTAGAATAAGTAAAAACACAATATGTGTTTACATGATTGCATGATACGATGTTTTTATACGTATAAGATTTTTTCAAAAAACCCACGCAGTTGATTTAAAAAAAAAAAGGTAGTAGAATCTAAAAACAATTTCTTTTACATATTATTAGAAGAAACTGTTACTTTTGATACAGTCTTCTTAAGTCTTCGCCTATTTAAAATTTGTTTACGGCACTATGCCAGGTTGCCACGCGTAAATGAAAAGGCGTGAATCAACCTCCCTTCCATCACGTTTTGAAGCTGTTGAAAATTATGCTGTTATTATTTCGCGATCCATCAACATTTGGATCCTAACTACACAGCGATCGATCTTAGTAAAGCACACAGACATCATTCCATCTTAATTTTCGAAGTTAGCGAATTGTAGATGATAATAATAACCACTTCCGTAAGAGTAAATATATTAGATATAAGTCAGAGAAACTAAATCAATAGCATCACGCGCGTGAAATCTTCATTTTGCATTACTCTCCCAAAAGAATTTAATTTCTCTTTTTTTATATAAAAAATATTTTTTCCACGGTTACGGAGAAACTTTTGACTATATTTTCCTTTCAATTAATTATCTACTCGAGGTCCACAGCAAAATGAAAAGATATATAATTTATATGTTATGGAAATCCAAACTACAGAATAGGTTTTCTTCAAATTTTGCTCACAAAGGCTGTGAATTATAAAGATTGCTTTATGAAGGTCTTTGAGCAATTCATTTGTAAGTTTAATTTTTATTATTTAAAAACTGTAACTAATATAATTATCCACTGTATCACCAGGTGACGCTTACACCAAAATTAGAAAGTCAACTCCGATTGTAAGACACACTTACATGAGAAATTGCAGGTGATAAAAAAAAAATGTATTTTTACATGAATATAATGTAATATAATATAATGTCAAAATAAAAAATATATATTAATAACTATTATTAAAAATATATATTACAGTTTTATTTTTTAAATATATTATTTAATTTGTGATTTCCAATTTTTTCGAGTGCTACTTCTACTTATTCACATATAGCATTAACGCCACATAGCCTTCCACAGCAGATTTGGAAGGCAAGTTACAAAATGCTATATGTAGTTGTTATATTATTATGTACTCATACTTTGTTCCCAATTACTAAATCATCTTAGGTGATTCTAGTGAAATTTGGTGAAAATTATTTAAATAGATAATCATTTTTATAAATGAAAGTCATGAAAATATTTCCATTTTAAACAAAGCAACTTCATCAGGTAGCTAAAAAAAATGTCATTTCCAAACTTGAACATTCAATACGTTTATCTAATTATAAAATTTAAATAATAATAATAAATGCGTACATTTACAAAGCTCGATTTCTACGCTGATCAAAGAATACTTTATCAATGGTAAAAATCATTGAAATTTAGGCACAAATTATTTGTTATGCTACTAATCATTACCTTACGGCTTGAAACGGAAGATAAAACAACAACAACAAAACAAAAACATTTGGTCTATGTCTCTCCTCCCCTGGCTGCATTAGTTAGAACCATTTTGAGATAAGTTATATCAAAGAATTCAGTTTCGTTCATATGTTAAATGGCTGGCTTCTCGAAGTTGAAATTCTATCGTCAGCGATCAAAAACCTAAGCTATGAATGAAATGTTTTGAACATGATTTTTTTATTGTTGTTTTCAAGTTATATTTCAATGACAAATATTCATAAAAACAATTTTCTATAGTTACACTAATAGACGAACATCCAATATCCCTACCCATGAACATTTTAGTTATTCGAGTCTTTTACTGAATTATTTGATTTAATGAAACTGCATATAGTACATTTCCGAATATCCGGCCTAATGTGGCATAAGGGCTGGCCGTATAACAAAAAAGCCGGATAGGCCGGAGTTCTATGAATTCATTTCTTTGTCCACCAATATTAGAAGACAAAGTCAATGTTGAAAAACTTTTTTTCACTTCTTATTGAGTACTAAGTCCTCCATTTATCTCAATGTGAACGCAGTTGCGGCCCGGTGAATCATAGAAGCAGATGCCTGTAACTGTACTGTAGTTTATATGCTGCACTGCACGTTTCAAGAATTTATTACAGAAAAAATAAATTAGAGGATATAAACTGCTCTCATTTTAACATAAATTCTGTAATGCCCAACTTAAAGGCAGGAAATATAAACAAAACATTAACGTAAATCATAAGCCTAATTCGTAAGAAAATTGGCCCAAACTGGTTTTATTTTACACTGATAAATGATTACATAGATATGAAAAAGTAACCCAAAGATAAAAGTCAAAACTTACAATTTTTAGATAGATGACTTAATAGAAGCTTTGTCTTCTTCATTTAATCATGATAGAAAACTAAGCCGGATAGTCGTGAAATGGATACTCGGGAGTGTACCGCAGTTACCTTCATCTTTTGTATTTTCGTCATTTTTCAAATATAATAAAATAAATACGAAAAAAATTATTATTAATGATAGGAAATAAACGTTTTTTTTTTTTTTTTTTTTTTTTGTAAAATCACCCATAGTATAAAGAATCTTTTTATTTGAAATTCATTTGGAGATAAATTCTAATTTTATAAGCGATATGCTACGGAAAATTGGAGAATTACAAGACCATTTTGGCACGGAGGCAACGTAATAAGATGGAATATAGACCTATATTTATGACACGTATCTCAACATGTCGAAAAATATCTGAAGTATGCAAGCATACATTTAAAAAATTACTCCAAAATTCAAAACAAATTAATTGTTATATCAATTCAATTGAAATTTGTCATTAATTCTGAATGATAAAATAGTCAATGAAGTGTTTAAAACCACCGTGGCACATGAAAACATAATTGATTATCTTATTCCCGCTAGAAAACATATTCTGCACTGTGAAATTTGTTGTTTTGGGAAAACATTAAAGAATTAATTGAGATAAACAATTTGTTTGAATAAAGAAATACTTATCCTCCGTTGAGTTTTCATCATTAAAAAGAATTAATAGTTTTAATATGTAAATGCAAGTAATTCTTTCAACATCGAGCAAGGGTTTAATTTCAAAGTCCTTTTTTGGAAATTATGCTAATGTAGCATATTAATTTTAAACTATTCATTTATTTCATGTAAATCTAAAGAGTTAAACAAACAGTTTTGATATTTATTATTTATTACATTAGCTATTACAAACGGTGCATTCATTCAAAAAATATATGTAAAAATCAGGTTTCGTTTTCCAGTTCATAAATCATAGAAAAGATTCTTTTAACCTTTTAGGGTGAGATGATACATATGCTTTATCAGCCAGTGGCGTAGCGACCAAGGGGGCAAATAGAATATAGATGCCACGGGCGCCAACTCAAGATATGCTATAGTGACAAAACAAATACTTCTGATTCCTTCTTTTCATCCAATATGATGAAGAATCAATAAACCCTTTCAGCCTCGGAGCTCATTTCGCACTTGTTAAAATACTGACGTTAAATAAATGAGGGCTCAAAAATTAAAATTCCCTCAGGCGTCGTCTCGTTTTCTACCACTCGGATCTATTTTCATATTGTAAACATGGACGCACACATCACAAAGACATTACAGTTTAATTATCCTTATCTTTTGTACAAATGTCGTACTAGCAGAATTTTCCATAAGTACGGACTGTACAGAAGTACAGACATTATTTAACTCTCCTAGCCATGCAAATCTACAGGCTTTCTAATCGCCCTTTATAATCCCTTTAGATAGTTCCATTCCTATTGCTTTGCATTTTGCGTGATTAATTTATTAAGATTTCTAATCGTCCTGTAGATCGTGTCATTTAAATTGTTCTACAAACTGAGTGATTAATTTATTAGGCTGTCTAATCATTCTGTAGGCCGTTTCATTCCCATTGCTCTACAATCTATATCATTAATTTATTAAACCTTAAAAAAGGGGAACAAGACTTAATAACCCAAATTTGTTATTTAGGTACTTAAAACGACCTCTGATGAATTTGGTAGTAAAAGTTAAGTAATTGAGCTCGGGACAAGATTTTCTATTTGAATAATTAATATATTGATTCGAGAAAAGGGGCATTCTTGTTTCTCATAGCTAGAATCAAGGTGCATAGTTCCCTAAGAAAAGAAATAATTATCCACCCCTTACCAATACGCACTTGCACATTCACATACATTAAATTATTCTTTGTATATCTTTGCATATCTTATTCTTTGTATATCTTATTCTTTGTAAATCTTATTATCTTTATATATCTTATTTGTATATCTTATTGATATTTTCTCTTTATATGGTTCGTATACGATGAAATAATTATAAAAAGAGCTTCACATTATTGCAATACATTGGAATTTTAATATTTTTATTTAAATTAATTTACCTTTTAACGGGATAATTAACTTATATTTAACTCTTTTCTCATTGAAATATTTAGTCATACCCGGTTAACAGTTTAATACAATTCAATATTAATTTTACTTTTCGATCACATGACTATAGAGCACACTTTATAATCGATCTTTAAAACTAACATCAGATAGAAATAATTGTTTTGGGTGATACTGTCAGTCTTCGATTAATTAATCTTTGGTCCTTAATATCCTTGGTTTAAAAAAAACGATTGTTATAGAAAGAGCATTTTATTATTCCCTAAACAAATTTTATATGGCCAGAAAAACATCGTCACACCTCTTCCTAGACAAACCTACCAGTTGCTATTCTTGAGTCGATTCAATCATAATCCTATTTTAGTGGCCTTGTTCTAGAAATTGAACTGCATTCCTCTTCACTATCATTAGAAGGAGCTGACGTTTCGCTATGATGGATGGAGTATGTCGCCAACCCCTACTTCCGGTAGTTGACAACAGCCGCACCCCCTCCCGCTTCTCTTAATATTTGACAGTTGGAAGGGGGAGGGAAATGACAATCCAAACACAGCTGGACCTGCTGGAATAGGAACCAGAGAGAACTAGCACCTAGTCCAAGTTGTGTGTGTTACAGGTTTTTGCCTTCTATTTCTGTAATATTTAATGCAGTGAAACATGACACGACATAAACAAGTTTTTCATGTGCCACACACGAGTCTAATTATATGAATTTTATTAATGCATAGGGTTATGTTTTTTTTTCATGGGCAAATAATGAGCTTTACTCGCGTGTAACGTTGACGATATAACTAGTATGACAGTTAATGTCTCCTCATTAGTGTCAGTATGGCTGTCTTTTTTTCTGTCGTATATCAAAAAAGGTAATACATTTTTAAATAAAAGACAATTTCAATAGAAGTGATGCATCTGCTATGGTTATGAGGGTTTTTTTTAAGAAATAATAATTGCGTTTACAAATATGATGAATACCGAATCTAGTTTAATCCCTGTAAGTCTAAAATAATTATTTAATGTTTTTACTTCTCTGCATATGAGTTTCTTATCCAAATGCAGTCATTTTACTTCTCTTTCGCTGTAATTGTATTGCCACTTTAGAGCTGTAACTGTGTTTCT
>JAPMOR010015393.1:285809-367674 GCA_026543865.1 Argiope aurantia
CGTCTCTATTCTATGCTTCAAACTAAACTCTTGAAACTCGAGTACCATTCGAAACATCATCCATCTTCGTCGTAAACTATCTGTCTCGTGTGTAACGTCTCTATACTAGGTTTCAAGCAAAACTTTTGAAACTCGGGCACCACTCGAAATATCTTCCATGTCTCAACCATCACAAACTTTCTGTCTCGTATATAGTGTCTTTATTGCAGGTTTGAAACTAACTTTCCTATTTGTTCTTTGTCCATGCTAGAATCAGAAAAGCGAGCTGCACATTTACTGATGCACACAATGCCATGTGTCTAAATACATTGATTTATGATTCTCTTTGGGATTTTTTTTTTCGATTGCTATTTGTTGGAGAATTTATAAAACGTTTTAATGCCTCTTTTTATGCTAAAGTAATTTTGTTTCTACTTGATACTCTTATTGCTTTTCACTTCAATTCGTAGAAACGTTCATTTTTAGGAATACTAATGCAATTCGATGGAGACTTTCTTCAAACTCAAAAATGACAATTCTGTCTTTGTAATTCAATAATTATATTATGATTGATTTTTTGCTACTTTGGTGATATCTGGCAGCCTATTTTAGAAGAGAGCAAATTTAATGTATATGTGGAGTTATAAAAACTTTAATAAGAAACGTTTCGGTCAAAAATGGAATCTTAAAAAAAAAAAAAAAAAAAAAAAAAAAAAAAAAATTTGCGGGGTTTTATCTAATGTGTTAAAGTAAGGGGGTTCTTTCACCACACAAACTGAAAGAAAATAATCCAGTTTTCTTTTATGCGGACATTTTTCTGTAAAATAATAAATTGAATTTCCTATTTTAAAAAGTAATGCAGCTTAAATTATAAATGCTTTCATCCCATTCATTTCTTTCATTTCATGTTACAATTCAACAATAAAATAGTATGAAATTCTTATGAATGCCCAAAATATTATAAAAAAAAGGAACAGTATCTTAAATGAAGATTCAAGAGTTAACGTATCATGAATTTGGATTGTATACACAGAAATAATGCGTATTTCGGTCTTTAAAAAAATCTTTTTTGAAAAAGAAAAAAAAAAACATTAAGAAATACAGAACATATTAATAAAATTGCAGCAAAAAAAAAAATACAGCATATTGTTACGAGTTTGTAATATTGCTTTCCTGCGTGGTTAGTCTAAAAATAAGAAAGAGAGTTTTACAAAGATTTTTAGTAGTTGCTGAATAGATACTAATACAAATGAACAATTACCCATTTTGTGTTTTGACAACAAACTTGGTGAAACGAAGATTCTAAAAAAAACAAGAATTGCGACGATGCGACGATATCTTTATTAGAAGCCGAGATCCAAAGATCCTTCTAGAAAATTTTACATCCTGTTGGAAAACTATAAAAGACGAAGCGGCCATACAAGCAACTGATTCTCTCTTTGGAGTGTAAAGGCACTGCAATCTCACTAGCTGATTGCGCTGAGCTGTTTTCTATTTAGGAATCTAATGTTTGCATTGTATCGTTAGCTACTGAAAGTGCTCTTCCTTGAGTATGCGTCCATGGGTTTTTTTACTTGTATGATTGTGGTTTGTGTGTGTGTGTGTGTAACATAAGGCATTGTTTTTCTTTATTGACCTTATTAGATTTGTTGCTAAACACTCTCCAAAAATGCCATAACAATATGAATAAAATTACATAATTCATCTTGTACGTCCAACTCAAAGATAAATAACTACATCAAACTAGAAAAAAAGAATAAGAAAATATTTATCATATCTTGATATTCATTTCTGTTAATTATTACTAGTCCCGTTTTGAAAATTTACAATAGAAAAAAAAATAAAGAGCTTCTGTTAAAAATCTTCCGTTAAGTACAGAACCAATTTATTACGTTTTCCAGACTGAAAATAAAGTTAAATGTGCTCTCACCTCTACAACCCCATTTATCAGCGATAACAGACGAAATAAACAAAACCGATTCGTCTGGTTGTCTTAATTAAACGACTCTGCTTCCAACTCCATTTCACAGTTGATTACATTCTTTAAATTTAGTATGACGCAATTACAGGCAGAGCAAAGAAGTTAAGAGATGACGTGAGCAAAGAGAGGTCTGTATTTTATATGCGAGAAGTGCGAGGCTTATAGACTTTGATATAAGCAGGTGGTTCAATTAAGAAATAAAAATATTTCTGACAGACTCCAAAGAATGTAAATGGTTGTATGTATCTCAAAGGACTGATACGGCAATTGCTAAATAGAAAATCAATAACATACAATGGCTGTATTATAAATTTATCTTTTGTTAGGCTGTAACCATTTATTTGCAATTAACATTAGTAAATGCCAGGCCTATCAATATAGAGTAGATTCGTGAAGAGAATGTTACAAACCAAATTTTGGATTTGGCTGGAAGGAATTGGTTAAAAAATTTTATCAGATGATGAACATATTTATATTTACTATACGGGATATTTAGGTTTAAAATATCCAAAGGTTATGGCTTATTATTCCCTTTTCTTTCCTGTCCTTTAAATAAATGTTCTTTTTATTATTTAAATTGAAATAACGTCTCACCAAATTTTAATATCAATATATTTACAATGTATGCACTTTTTGTAGCACAACAAATGTTTAAACAATAATCAATCAATCTCCAGGTGTTTCGTAGAATATCAGAAAGTATTAGACGAATTGCTTGAATAGGCACCTTCAAGTCATCCATAGTTTCAATTTTTTGTTTATATCCAATGGATGTAATGAATCCTCCAATCAAAAATAATTAATACAGTCAAGTCTAGAGACATTGGCAGCCAGACAATCGGATCCACTCCCAATCTAACTTCCAGAAACATCATATTAAATATATATAATAACATCTACGTGATAATATGGTGGAACAATATTTAATGGAAACCCTATGAAGTTTAGTTTAGCTATATTAACGTCCCATTTTAAAGCAACACTAGAGCTATTTTTGGATGGACATAATTTTGAACCGCGGTCAGATGACGAGGACGACAAATTAGCTGGCACTAACCCTTCACATCACACCAGCGGGAGGACGTTTGGCCCTGTTGGATTTTACGTGCGACGATTGGATTTTACGTTACCCCTTACACGACGATTCTTCGGTGGAAACCCTATGAAATTTGTGGGACAACAAAGTTGTCTTGCTAGTAAAATTAAAATTAAATGAAAAAAATTAATTCAACTAATTAAAAAATTAAAAATGAAACTAAAATTAAAATATAACTAATGAAATCCGTTGGGCAGGATTTTTTTTTTTTTTTGCTTCCGGATGATAAATGACTAATTGATAACGTATATGTGATTACAAACAATCTCGGTAGAGTTTCCAATCTACGAAAGACAAGTCTGTTACATTCCTAAAGGCAGATCCATAATAATAAACCATAACTAGCTCAAATACGCAGTATAATACTACACATAATATCATCAATGAATAGTTTCATAATAATAAGCTATAAGTTTGGGATACTTTTATAAGCGTAATACGCTATAACTTTCGGATCCTTTCCCCGGATACCCGGGATAATATTACACTATCATACAATACTATCATAATAAACTATGATATTTCTACGAATGCGAGTAGCTGCTACCAAGAATAATGCGTACACAGTTAAAGCAACTAATAACAAATATTATATTTATAAGACAGCTGCAATTCAATTATCGGATAGACAATGTCATATTCGATTCAATAGCTACATGTTTAGATAATTTTTAACTCAACTCTTATCTTTGTCCCAGACAGACAGATAGTCGGAATGGACATTTTTCAAACTCAGTGAAGTCTAAAACGCGGAGATTCGTCAAAATCTCGATTTCGAATTTTTTGACGATTACTGACGATTGTCTATACGAGAAAGTAAACAAACAAACAAACAGTCATTATTCATTTATTTAATCTCCATGTAAGCAGTTTTTAAATTTTTGGCGACAATATTACATTAAATCTTATTTTTGCAGAAATTTATACACACAAATTATATTCAGAGACAGATTTGGCTTTCTAAATCAGTTGGTTATTTTGTTCAGAGTTTTATTAGCATTCCTGAATGCATAATCGTTAAATATTAGTAGCAGATATTTATTATATAATGTCATATAATGTTGTAAAATATTGTGTAATACCATGTATATAACTGCATGAGATGTTTGATGCCCCCCCAAGTTGCCATAGCAGAGCATGGCCGTAATCCTTTAAAAACCCAAACTAAACCTTGAAGCCGAAGCTTACTTCTTACCTTTCCTGTTTGCAACGAGCAGGCATTTTGTTGCAACACACACTCAAACAAATCCATTGACTAAAAGATAGAGAACCTTCTGATAAGTGTGGAGGGGTCATATCCGGTTGGGTAGGAGACTTTATTTTGGCAATTCTTATCATTCTGGGTGCGACATGTTTATGAGGCCGGGAATGTATTCGGTAAGCTTGACTGTTTTCTATAAGTATTTTCTGCCTTATAGGGTGCTGTTTGGCCCTCTTTTTCACAGTCAGGTTTGAACCGACGATTAGTCACCAATTAGTGCCGAGTTAAAAATATCTTAAAAATAATTTTCGTGTGTTTACGTGGGCAGAACTTGCGGATTTAAAGTAATATAAGAAATTTATGGCTTTCGAATGTCAAAGAAATGATGTGGAATTGGAAAAAATTATACACACGGTTTCTTCCAGCTTTCATAAAGTTTTAATTCCAGAAAACCGTTTTGGAAGTGAAATAAATATATAAGATATATGAGTGAGATATAAAAAAATAAGAAATAAAGAAGAAAATATTTTAAATCAGAATCCATTAGAATTAAATATAAACAATTTGATTCTGATCAAATGTTAATTTGTTGCAAAATGAACCTAGATCGCTTTCTTCTCATACAAGCCAAATATTTTCAGTCAAATTAAACTAGGAATATATATTACATGCATTCTTTGGGGATGGAAAAGAACTTGACTTCACAGCAAACTACCCTTTTCCAATAAAATGGATTAAAAAGAATGCACTTTAAAAAAAAACGCCCTTCCCTTAATAATTTCATTCCTTTGTTCTTATGGGAACATCATATGAACTCTCATAACCCTGCTATTTATTTAGCGGTGGATGATAGGGTTGGTGAAGGTTAATTTTCAGGGACATGGCGAAGACAAAATATTTTTATCTTGTCTCCAGAACCGAATTAATAAATAGGGTGCCCAGGGACAATACGGCTTCCAACTTTTTTTTTGTTATATTTTTATAAAAATTTAATGGACATGTTTTATATTCTTCAAACAAAATCAAGTATCTTTTAAATTTTGGAACGTTGTTCCAGTTTAGATTAATTATTAAATATACTAGATTTATTATTTTTGCAAATCTTTTTAGCTGGTCGTATTAACTTTAAACTGATATTTTGCTTTATATTTTTTTAAAAAATGATTATATAATTAAACAATATTGAGACTATATTAGAAAAAATTGTCATTTTTTTTTACTTATTTTGCTTAACACTCCTTTTAAATTTTAATTTTAAATTTATTATAGACAAATTCTCATACTGAAAATAACTTTCTTAAAAGGGACTCAGAATTCAAAGCTTTCTTTAAATTTTCAGTTTCAACATTAATTACTTGAAATTCCTTACCTGAGAATGAATAACAAAAGTACCCGATTTTGAATTGTGGGGTAGGGGTAGCTTGCACTGCTTAAGAGCACCCAAAGGGCATCATCTGATACTGCTCGTGTTTTAAAATCTCCTTATATGAGGAAGGAAGTGAAGATTTCTTTGCCTCTGGTGCTAATAACTTACGCATGCTTATGATGCCATTCGGGCTTTGGAAAAATAAGAATAAATCTTCCCCGAGGGAAAATATTAAATCATCCCTTTTAGACTTAGCTGTAAAATGCTATATTAATGTACGAATATTCTGTTTTCATGGTCCCCTCCAAGAGTTACGCCAGGGGCTTCTTTACCCCCATTGCCCATTACCCCCATTGCCCATGCTTATATGTTTAAAAACAAAACGTAGCCCACGCGTCAGGCGCCTAACAACAATCGCTTTAAAAATCCACTTTCTCTTTCTTTCCGGGCAGTAGGAAGTACTCATTTCTCCATCACTTTATTGAAATAAGAGGTACTACTACTACAAACCCGTTTAGCTGCTTCGTGCGAAGAACTTCCTGCCCACCATTCATGAACCTTCTCTTCTTCTTAATGGAAGACAGCGGGAGTAAGAGACGGGGTGGGGGCCCTTTTCAGGGGGCCGCTGGGATTAACGTCACCACAGCTATGTCAACAATCCTGCAGCATCAGCAGACAGGGTCTGGGAAATGGGCACGCCGAATTCCACACGCACTCCCTGTCTTCAAGTTCCGCCATTTAGATAAATCCGGAATTTTTGGCTTTCCAAGGAAAACGAAATTTCTTCAGCTCTTTCCCTCCACCACCCTCTTCTGCTGCTGCAGAGTGTGATGGAAAGGGGGGGGGGAGATTTACTAAGCACTAACATTCCGTCTTTGAGAGTCTCTCTTCGCAAATTGTTCTGCTTAGAGATATGACAAATAAGTTGGAAAGAATCGTTCGGGAGTAGGCGTCGGTTGCTGTGAAGTTGGTTTTCTGTTCACATTCCCTCATGTACAATTCTAAATCTTTAAAAATATATCGTTTTGAAATGCTTGGAAATATTAACAGCACAAAAGAGGCATGTTTATAGCAAGGCATCTTGAATATGCAAGAGTAAGTGTCCTCTAGTGTTAACACAAATGGTTGAAAGCTGATTTGGAGAGAGTTAGAAATAAAAAATATATACATTGAAAAAGGTAGATATATTAAGAATATGGGAAAGACATCAGAAATTGGCAACATTTCTTACATTTTATCGCACTCGTGATCAATTTTGATTTTAAAATGTTCCACAAACCCATACACGAAGAAGAATTTACTGGCGGCGACTTCATCTATAAGCAAAAATATCTTCGCAACTCACACTATAGAATAATAAAAATGACAATCACTGATTTGGATGTTTGATGAACATCTGATTTAATGTCATGTAGAATCTGAGGATAGAAATACTATAGAATTTGGGACACTCGGCACGAGAGAATTCCAGTATTCGTTTGCAAAGTGATCATCGTTTAGCGTCTGCTGGCTGTCTTTCTGCAACAATTTCTAGAACGATCGTCCAGGACGATATTGATCATATGTGCAATTCATTTTTTTAAAACTTCCGCATCAAATCTCTTACAGCTTGCACTGAAGAGGAACCTTGTAGCTGGTGTATTTTACAAAAGACATTCAATGCCTCTTCGGTATTCTATCCATTCCGAAAATATTGCTTTATTATTTCACCAGGATATTTCGTCAGAAGAGACATATTTTTCAAAGCAAGACATAACGCTAAAATTACTGCATATTCGAGTAGGATGGTGATATCAGACGTTGTGTTATCGTTCGTCAGAGCAGGAAGTACGTATACTTTCATATCTTCTGGTTTTGAGTAAAATTCATTTCACCTACGTTCAGAGCAGACGTCAATGGAAAAATAATTGGTGCTCGGTGTCAAGGTGGCCACATCTAGCGTTGTCATTTTTCGCATCAAAAATATCATTCCAACTTCCATTTTAAGATTTTTGATTTTCAGAATGATCTTGGACGCATATCGTATAATACATACATGTAAAATTTTATTCCGTTCGCTATAGCGGTACGCTCGTTAGGGGAGTTATGTTAGAAAATATAACTTCGTATATAATCAACTTGTGTACATGATTACATGGTTTAGGACATTAAACATTATTTTAACATTTATTATTATTTCATTATTATCATTTACATTTATTATTACATTATTTTTTTAAACATTTTTTAGACGTTATCATTGATAATGCAAGAGAAAGCAAATTCAATTAAACCAGTGGAATTTCTCAGTAATCTAACAAAAGTAAAGTAATCTACGGAAAAACATTTTCGAAAAGTAAGAAATTGAAAGAATTTTCAAACACAACAGGATTCTCATTTCTAATAGCAAAAATATACATATAAAAATAAAATTATAGGAGAAAAATATAATATTTATAAAACCTAGTAAAATTTAAAGCATTCTCAATAAAGATAAAAGTTAATCGCATTCCCAATTCTTGAATGTACATATTTTAAGTTCAAGTATCTGTGTTCAAGACTATGTCGAGTGACTGAGTGAAGCAACAAGCAAGAGCAATGGTCATGATAATATCAAATCTTCGTTTCCGACAATGGGGGGAAAGAATGACGAAGAAAAGGATGCGAGAGCGGGAGTGGTCTCCACGAAACTTTCTCGTATACTCTCTGTTCAAGTTTTGTCCTAGCTTTTCCCTCAAAAAATTGAGAATCTTGTTTAAAGTAAACATTACGAGTGCTCGGATTTTCATTCACAGTGTCCCGTATATGAGCGATTTGTGCTTCGTAATATAATGAAGATATTTTTTCTTAGACTTGTGTATTAACTGAATCCCAAGAATTAAACTCCAAAAATAAAATCGTCAAAGACTACAAGATAAATTCATTAAAATTACTAGATTCATGTCAAAGATTTATATTTCATAATTATTGTTCACCAATGCTATGCAATTCAAACGTGGATTTATCCAAGACCTACATTTTTATGTTGGGAGAGAGGGATAATTTTTTTTCGATATTATGAAGGTTTTAAGGATGACCACTACCGCTGGTTCTATTTTAAATCTCAGAAATATGCCGTTTCTGAATATTTTCACATCCAAATTAACTCTTTTCCCCATTTAATTCACACAATTTCAGTTTCCTTGTAAAATGCCTTCGAGCATCCATGATAATGGTTTGCAATACTCTTCTATGCCTCTATCGTTTATTTTTATAGGGTCAATCAATTTCCCTCAGAGACCACCTATTTATAAAAACTGACCATAAACAATGACCATTGATATGCCATTCATTCTATCTCTTCACTTATCTAAATACGTATATTTTAATTTCAAACATTCAATATTAGTAGAAAAGAAGAAGAAGAAGAAGAAAATGGGCATTCCTTTTTAATCCAAAATATTGTCAAACGTTTCATTGAATTCGGTTCCAATGTTTTGAATAACGTACAATATTATAAAACATTGTTAGACGTTTTATGTTTATAAAGTTCTGCTAACATTAATGTTAGTGCCATTGCAAATAGAAACCATGACAACAAAGTGAAAAATATTTAAGCATCTGAATTGTTAAGAAATAAATTCAACTCATTTTCATCTGTAAGTCATATTTTATTTTAAATCATGTTACCAATAATGAACCATCCAATTTATTTAAAACCACCTATTATCCATTAAGCTTTCACATGATTTTCATTTATTTATTTCAAAACCACTCGGTCCCTATCAAAAGTTATGTCATGTTCGTAAACTAAAAAGATAACATTTCATAACGACCTGCTGATTACTCGACTTTAAAAAAAAATTATAAATTCAATGATAAAAAAAGTCACGTTTCTTTCAATGACTTAAAAAAATAAAGAAAAAAAGAAAAAGAAGGGGGGAAAAAAGACATCCCACAGATCGCATTCGATAACGGAGTGAAACAACCGACAAAATAGCATTAACATACATCTTGAGTGAATGTATCATTCATAAAAGAGAAAACGCAGGCGCTAATTAATCATCTGAGTAGGGAAATTTATAAGTCACGACTCTTCATTAAGTGGTTGCTTATCATGTTTTACGTCCTTGCAATCGTAAATATGAGGATTGCATGGAGGTGCGTGTGTAACTGGATTACGCAGGTGGAAGTGCAAGAAGAGCTCGAATTCTTTCTCCCTTGTTGCTTAGCAGCTCAACTTCACCTGGCAGCGCCATCTCTAGGACAATACGGTCTACACACAACCAAGCAGGATAAGAAATAATTCAAAGAGGTTAAAGGAGGATGACTATAAAATAGTTTATAGTTAGTTCAAAGCGGCATTTCAATCTTCAAAAGCTTGTTTTCCACTTTCTGGTATATTGATAATACAAGAAAGAAAAAAAAGTACTAGAATCATCAAAAATTTTGAAACCGAAATTTTGACGAGTCTCCACATTTCAGATCTCCTTGAGTCCTAAAAACACTTTTTTGGAACCATGCCTGTCTGCCTGTGAACACAATAACTCAAAAAACGCTACGAGTTCAATGGGACAAATTCGGTATATAAACTAAACACAAAATATGTAGATTTTTGTCAAATTTTAAAGGAAATTTACCGAAGTATGTGAAGCGAACACGATATTTATAAAACATGCAGATAGATAAAATTTGGTACATAGATTTAGCCTCTAAAATACAGATATGTATCGAATTTCGAGCCTTAACCATATGCGGATTAATTGTCTTCGATTTATACATGCGCAGACAATTCAGATAATTTCGGTAACTCATACTTCATTCGCCGCTTTAACATCGAAAGTGTCGATTTTTATCGAATTTTGAAACATATCAATTTAAGTCGATTGTCTGTATTTTCTGCACGCATGTAAACGCAATGACTTAAATAAATGAAATTTCCTATGTGGTTTTGTGATTACAAAACTGTAATTCTTTGCCAAATTTTGGCTTCAGTCGCTTGAAAAAAAAAATAGGTACATATTCGATTTTCTGATAGTTGTATATTAATTGTACGCTAGGGATTATCGCCAAAAATCGTCGAAAATCATTTACTAGTTTCGATAAAAACGCCAAATTCAAGCCAAAGGTCGATCTTTCGTAATGATTTTTCTCCAATAACACGTAATTAGTACATAAATATCGATAGGTTTATCTACACTACGAAGTAAACCAACTCACATATGTGGAACTTTGAAAATAAAAACCTGAGCTGTCCTGGTATTCACAGCCTTGCGGAAGATCCGCAGTTTTATTATGGTGGAGGGTGATAATACCTTGATTAAAGAGTATTCGAAAAAATTTCGGGAGGATCACTCCTGCTAGATTAAATATATATTTTGAAATGTGTTTTGACCTTCATTTCTTGAAGAAATAAATCATTGAATAATTCTATATAAATCTTTTTTTTTAAAGTATGGTTTTTGACTAAGACGCAACTTGTTGCCAATCGGCTACACTACTTTAAATGGGGGGGGGGCGGATATGGTATTAAATATAGCCTAAATACCTTAGATTTTAGGTAGCCTTTTTTATTTCTACGTTGCCAAATAAAATATGGTATTCTTAAGCAAAATGGCTCTGGATTAAGTGAAAAGTATTCCAGAAAAGGTTAACCAGTTAATCGATCTGTTCGGAAAATGCGTATCTAAGTTGTCATAAACATATTATATATCATAGAAATATAATAAATAATTAATTATAAATGTAATGTTTAAATAATTATTATATAAATATAATAACTCTCATTGAATAAATTTTTCATAACGCAAATGTACTTTTTCCAAGATTATTTATAATTATTTTTAAAGTAGTATAATAATACCTTCGGTGTGAAGGGAGAATGTTAAAATTTCGAACAGATTTGTTTATTTAAAAATCTAAAAAATCTTTTCTTTGTAAACACTTACTACTCAAGAAATAGCTATATGTCGAATTTGGCTGGACATGGGCGGATAATTTGCCTTATAATTTTTAATGATATTTACTATTCATAAATGGTATCGAACCTATGAACATTAAAAACATTCCAGTACTCACCACTTCAGAGCCTTCAGTTTAAGAATACTGACTTATAGCATTGCAATTTAAATAGGGATAAATTTGTGGCTTCTTTGTAAAATTTTAAGATGAAAAAGAATATATTAATATAAGGTGAAAGTCTTGATTATATTATTGTAAGAAAATACATTCATTTCTCAATAAAAACTATCCACTTATAAAATTGCATTAAAACAGATCCTTGAATCTTGCTGGAGAACAGCCAAGATCACTTTGCCAAAAAGGTAGTTCATCCCGTTTTCTCTAAGTCTTGTACATTTAGCTAAAAGCAATTTTTTTTCGTTCTTTCGCACTAATTGTTTGGAATGTGATAATTTGGTGAATGAAACCATTTTGGTTTCTTCTTTGGTTTTTCTCTTTTAAAAAGGAAATCTTTTTCAGTTTCCTTTCTTGCGCGCGGAAACAAGTGGACGAAAAAAAAAAAAAAACTGGAAAAATTAAAATAATTGTCTTATTCTCCTGCGACAGAACAAATCCAGAAGATTTTACGATTTTCTAATTACTCGAGATTAATTATGCCATAGTTGTGATGGGTTGCTTCAAAATTTTTTTGAACACTAAAAGTAATTATTGTTGGCACGACCAACTAAAAAATATTTTTAAGTGTAAGATTGTTTTAAACGCAGTGACGGTTCGTAAGCAACAATTTACTTGATGATTTATATCATTAATATTTTTTCTTTAGTTGTAGAATTCGGCCTTTTTCCTTTCTCGCAAGCAAAACATACAGCGAAAAATATTATATCTTAAAAGTTCCAATCTAAAGATTTGAATATATCCTCGAAACAGCCATTTTTGAAATTATCTGTCTGTCTATGAATGCAATCATTCAAGGGTAGGAGAGCATATTAAAGATTAATTTGATGCCAGCATGATAATAATAATGAAGATAGACAATTGAAATGAGTTAGGTCTTAATTACATCAATATTGAAGGTTTCAATAAAATGAAAGTCTAGTTCGCTTACATCGAAATAAGATAATTCAAAAGCACAATGAATTGAATAGATAAGATTTGGCATATGATTTTACGATTAGAATTAATACAACCGCATTAAATTTTAGTTTTGTTTCGTTAAATGATTCACTGTCTATATTCCTGTCTATATATAAGTTGCTCAGCTGCATGATTCACAAACGGGCAAGCCATGCTATTTTAAGCTATAATGACATACGATTTTAAGCTATAGTGACATGCGATGCATATGACATGCGATCTACAAGGCGTGCGGCTTTAAGCTATAGTGACATGCGATCTGTATGACATGCGGTTTTAAGCTATAATAACATACGATTTTAAGTTTTAATGACATGCTATCGATATGACATGCAATTTTGAGCTATAATGAAATACGATTTTAAGTTATAATGACATGCGATCTTGAGCTATAATGGCATGCAATTTTAAGCTAAAATGACATGCGATTTTAGGCTAAAATGACATGTTATTTTAACCCTTTAAAGGGTCATTTTCTTCTAGTCATATGTTAAAATATTTTAAGACTTGAAATTAGAATAAGAAAAGGGATTCCTTTAGCTTATTAGATAAACTTAATTTGATTAATTGATTAATTTGGTTAATTAATAATTAAGTGGCAACCAAGACACATCATTTTGTGTGAGATAAAGAACTAAAGCATCTAAGTTTCTGTCTTTCTAAAAAAAAATCTCTGAACTTATGCCAACCTACATAATTTCATGCAAAGATTGATAAATTTGGTGGGAAGCATGCTTCCCACGGCCTTAGAAAGGGTTAAGCTATAACGACATGCGATTTATGTGACATGCGATTTTAATTATAATGACATACGATGTATATACATCATGCGATTTTAAGCTATTATTTAAGATATGATCCCAAACTGCAATTAAATTCGAAAAAAAAAAAAAAGATGAGTGTTTAACGATCTATTTATATGTTAGTTACGCAACTCGATATTTCATTAACACACAAGTCAGAGGTATGAAATTCGACATATCATTTTAGCAATATAATTCTAGATCCGATCTAGAAATGGAGGTAAAAGGGTTGATTGTCTGTTAATCTGCTTATTCATAAGTTGCTCTAAACGACAATTCAAAAACGTACAAGTCAAATGTATAAATTGCGATCAGTGACACATAATTGTAAGTGATTTTTTTTTTCATTAAAGAGTTCCTTGTTTAAAGGCTTATCTATATATAAGTTACTCAGTGCTATGATTCACAATTGCGCAGGCCATGCGATTTTAAGCTATAATGCCACGAGATATAGATAACATGCCACTTTAAACTATAAAGCCATGCGTTATAGATAACATGCGATTTTAAGCTAAAATGACATGCGATATATATGGCATGCGATTCTAAGCTATAATTTAAGATATTCAAAATTGCAGTTAAATTCTTAAAATGGTTGAGCGTCTATAGGTCTATCTGTTCGTATGTTAGTTACGCAATTCAATAATTCAAAAAGACACAAGTCAGAGATATGAAATTCGGCATATAATTTTAGCACCATCATTCTAGATATGATCTAGAATTGCAAGAAAAATTAATAAAAGGGTTGACAGTCTGTTAGTCTGCTTATTCATAAGTAGCTCAAAAGGAGAATGATTTATATTAATAAAATAATATAATAAGACCACCTTGCAAGATCTAACTCAGCCGTGATTGAGATATTACTGTAGATCAAAGTTTTTTTCCCACTATTTTCTTACACTTCAAATGAGCCAAATAAGGGCTCAGGAGTCAAATAAAACTCATAGTTAAAAAGCTGAAGAACTTTTATTGTAAAACGAATCATTCACCAATCGAATTTTCTGATCTTCAAAAATTGAATCGTACGCAACATATGATTTACTCCCTCTCTCATCCTAAGTTACCAAAAATAGCACGCTAGGGTGAAAAATAAAACACAGAGGGAGAAAAAGAAAAAAGGAACGAATTTACATAAAACCTTTTTCCACGCACCAACTCAATGAGTGATGTGCTATTTTCAAAATCGAGAGGCTGGCGGAATAGTTTTCGGAGATCACGTAATACCTCGCGAACTCCAAAGGTCCCGCCACCTTCTAAATAACGACGGTGACGGCTTTATGGTCGATGTAACACTCGTTTCAATTTGTTGCCTCCCCTTTAACCCTTTTCACCCGACGAAGAGTGGCATAAGCAAACGCGTCCTGAAAGGAGTCCCTTATTTGCATGCAGTGGAAGGCGGGAAGTGGCTCACAAGGGAGAGTGTATCTTTGAAGAAAGCAAGCGTTTTGAGGATCCTTTTGTGACGGCTTTTAGACGGAAATGATTTTGCTGAAAGGCAACTCCAGGACACTCTAGTGAGTCGAAGATTTATTTTTGGAATTAGTAATATCTTCTATATTTGGAATTGGCTTTCATATTTGATGAATTTTTTTTATGGTGAAAAAAGATTATGTCAATCACAGCGTCCTGAATATTTTTTTCTGGTTGTGTGTAAAAAAAGAGGTATCAAAACAGGAAAATAAAGTAAAGAATAATTCTAAAGAACAGCTAACTCATTGACTGATTGTTGATGATTAAAATCCCTTATAAGACATCGTAAATCCATTATATAACATTAATCTTTATAGGGATGTTAGTTGATTATATGAATCCATATAACATACTTGAATTAATGATGTGTTTCAGTAACACAAGACGTATTATATTATATATATATATATATATAATGTAAACGGATATTTTTGAGCAGTTTCGTGGCCGAAGTGAGAAAACTGTGGAATTTTAAACTTCACTTTTATTCCATCCCCGGGAGGCATAATTTATGTAACAGAAAAAAGCGACTAGATACGTCCATCTACAGCACGACATAAGAGCAAAAAGAGAGCGAAATACTTTTCTCTGGGGTTTTATACTTTGAGATTCTGATAGGGATTCTTTGACACGTGTAGACTTTGGAAAGCGAAATATAGGTATCTTTTAAAAGAATTTTCAAAACATGACAGATATTTATCCCTTCACGCAAAGTGTGGGAACTTGCCAATTTCAGCAGTTTTACAGAACTCATGTAGCATTAATTAAATAAAATGGATGGAATTGAATCAGGAAATAAGAGACCATTTTAGAATTTTAATATGGGTTAAATTAGGATGAAAATTAGAGTTTAGATTTAGAGATATCATACACACACATATTATATAAGAAAAGGTGAAAAGTAAGAAAGAAAAAGGAAGAAAAGGATAAAAAAAGAAAAAAAAAAAGATAAGGTAAGATTACTAAGACATTTTTAAAGGTATTATGTTATTAAGGAGGGAAAAGTGGAAAATATTGGCTACAAATATAAAAAAAGAACGGTTTTTACTAATAAAAATTACGATTTGTGTTAATAACAATAGGATAAATTAATTAATCGTCATAATCAAGAATAATAGCAGCTTTAATGCAACTAAATTATAGCAATCGCAATTAGTATTAATAATAATCGATCAATATTAATAATATGCAAAGATTTACAGGTTATTATTAATAATAATCGATTAATCACAATAATCTTAGCATATATGTTTTGTATGTTGGCAATATTTTAACATCTTCTAGCCTAGATTCCAAACTAATATTGGGAAGATCAATTTATTTCAGTTAAATTCAAGTGTGAGGTCTTGTTCAAAGACTAGATGAAATCAATTCAGTACATCTATGAAAATAAAAAGGCTACAATCACCTTTAAATCATAACAAACGCGCCCACACACGGAATGAATATCTTTCATTTCATCTGTCCATGTTTAAAATATCAGAAAGTCTCAATCATTACCGCAATGATCAAAAAAGTCGCCTCAACTTCTGCCTTCAAATCCTTTTTTCTCGGCTAATAATAAGGCGATGAAAAATGAATTTGCTTATGTCATACACGAGAACACTGCTATCTCGCAGTTGATGAAACTCTGCCATCACAGCTGATGCGACTCATCCTTCAAGCATGCACCCGAAAGAGCCCCTAATAAGCATGAGCTGCTAAACAACACATCGCAAGTTCTTTCGACACGGCCGGACTTGGATACAAAGAGCTTTGTAAGATACGGTTAATCAAAGGCTGGGGAAAATAAATACAGACAATTTGCCTTGTTGAATTGAGAGATTTTCTCATTGCCGGTCTTTCAGATAGCTTAAATATTTACGAATGCGATATCTCCATTACGAAATTGCAGCAGAAGTTCGAAGTGGTTGCTTTTTAGTATTGGGCACCTTGAATCATGGCAATAATCGCCTGTTTATTTTAGGATAAGTAAATTTTGGAGTACGTACACAATGGTAGAAAAATTTTTATGCTTGTAAGACATTAAGTGAAAGGATATAAGGTAGGGATTTGCTACAGCTAAATTTGGCAATATCCTTTGAATAAATCATGTATTTTTTAAAATTTTTTAATTATTTATTTAATTTATAAACAGCGATAGATTTCCGAGATAAAGACTAGCCAGTTGGTCAGGACCGGTAAACTTGTGGAGGGAGGACACAGGCAGGTCGATTCAATAAATGTTATTCAACTTAATTATTAAGTAATTAAACTTTTTGGGAAAAAATAAATTCCATTATTAATGAAAATTAAGATACTATTGGTTTATCAAGTATCATTGGTCGGTTCTTTTCTATTTCAATACGTTGACTCTGTATTATAGTATTTATAAATTTTCACTTTGTTCACTTATACTTATTATTTGTTCACTTTTATTCACTTTGTATTATAGCATTTATAAATGCCAGGCTTCTGCTTAAATAATATATATCGAAGGAGTTCGAATGTTTAGCCAGAATGTGTCATAATTTCAATCACTTGCGCTGGAAAGATGTTGAAATGCTTTTGCCCCACTTGGCGATTCACTGCAGTGAATTGTCACAGAGCACGAACAACGGCAAGCAGATGTCAAAATGACGCTCGCGACTCGTCAACTGAGATGGCTTGCAAGAGCACAGTTTTTAGGTCACATTTAGAAGATAGGTTTTTTTCCAATTTCGATCAGTTAGTTGGTGAATCAGAGCTCTAAGTTTGAGATATGAATACTTTCTATTACACAGTGGGGTATAAATGCATAGAAAACTATTGAGAAATACATAGCACTCATTTTCACATTGATTTAGTTGTTTGGAGACAATTCATTAATAATATACAACATTAAACCCTTAAATGTGTGGATTTTTATTTTTAATAATTAGAATTTGAAAGCAACGGGGAAATGAGTGTAATTAATGGGAAAAATACAAAAGAGTCACATACGAATATATAATACCACGTAAGAATTTTTTTTTTTTAATTTTCCAAAAAATATATTGATGTATTTCTACATCATCACGAGCAATCATTCACTGAGTTCGACAAATCTACTGCGTACAATAATAATAATACGTACAATATAAATATTATTCGTTATTCTTACCTTGTTTCTATCCGAAAACAATTTTTCCTGTATGTTTTTATTACTTTTTATATAAATAATCGTAATTCGCAACACCCGTCAAAATGAAATTGCACTCATATAGCGCGCCAACAATAAAATATGTCGCATATAAAGAAATAAACTCCGACAGATTCTAGTTCCTTTCGGAAACAATAAAATAGTTCCGTTAAAATAAAAATTCGCTACACAAAGGTTGCTACAAAATGAGATATGAGGTTTTAAAAAAACGATGCAGATCTACATCTCTATGCATTTAAGAGGTAATAATTATAGGTCATTTGTAATTCATTACAAATAAACACGACTTCTTTTGTGAAAACGACGACGCTATAGCTCAAAAATAATTCATAGTTTACATTTAGAAAAAAGCATTTTTCTACGCATCTCTCGAAATTAAGAAAAACAAACCTGTCTTTCTGACATGTTTTATTTTTCCGATATCCAGTAGATCAATGGTTTTCAATTTAATTTTAATCTATATATATAAAAAAACCCATCCATGTCTTTACTGGAACTAAACATCTCGCTTAATCGAACATCATCTGTTTCAATGAGGTCGGCTGCAATCGATAAGAACTAGAAGATGCTGAACACGCTTCTCCCGGCACAGACTTACTATTTTGCAATACAAGCCCTCTGGCAGCAAACAGAAACATACGCTCTAGAAGCAGTGCATTTAAGACAATCCAAATCCATTAGCGGGGTCAGCGGAAAAACCATTTCCTTGCATCCCCTGAAAAGCGCCGAGGGAAATGAAGGGGTGGTTCCCGCAAAAAGGAAAAGCTGTCGGGATAAATTCGGGAGAACTCCTTCCTGGCCCTCTTGAGACAAAACGACGTTGATCCTGGAAACACGCCGCCTATTTGTTCCACAATCACTTCGGCATTACTTGTTTTGCTCTCAGAACCCCTTTATTTTAACCTCTCGGGGACTTCTCTGATTTGGAGGAGGGCATGGTTCATAATCATTCAGTCTCGGTGATTTGGAAGAGATAAAAGTGGCTTCTAAAGGGTCGGTGTCGGTGTATTAAGGGAAGTGAAGCCTCGTCGCATGCATTGGCACATCTAACGTAATTTTTTACTTTTTGGATGTGTAATAGTGCCATAATAATTTGAAAGAGAAGAACGTTTTTGACATATTTAAGCATTTTATAGGCCTTGCAAGTTCTTATATGGATAAGAAAATTAGATAAATTCTAGATCATGTGAAAAGATAATGATCATCTTAAAATAAATCGGTTAGAGTCAAAAAATTAAATTACATTATACGTTTAACTTTTAGGTTTAATTCAGTTTAAATAAATAAGAAATAATAGTAAGTGTCCCAAAGAGAATGAATATATCTTCTAAAAAGGAAGTTAAATAAATTCACTGATCAATGAATTACCTTCAGGCATAACCTGTTACATCTTACAAAAGGACACCGATCATTAAAAAAAATTAATAAGTTATAATCAAATATTTAATTTAATTTAATTTAACTGAAAGGACTCGGTGTCCTAGAGGAAAGATCTCAACTGCCAGATCGGAAGATTTTAGGTTTGTAAATAGAATCCATCAAAGAACTGCCATGTATGTGATGAAATCAAATTGTGTAAACACGGTCTGGCTTATATAGAGATGGAAACGCCAATTGAGATACTTTCGGTGTCGATTTTTATCATCTTACTTTGGCTTAATATCACGCGTTTCATTTCACTATAGCTCTCGTTTTGTTTCCACAATGACCGTAAGTATAATGAGACTAATTTAGACAGATTTTTGTTCTGTTTAGCTGAAACTAAAAGGCAATCTCTGAAATCTCTCATCATTTCGAAGAATAGTCAGATGACGAAAAGAATATCGGAACCAACGCCATCCCCCCCCCCCAAATTTTTATACAACTCCTGCAGGGGTAATACCTGTAGAAAATAATTCGAACTGATCGCTTTTCCTTCCTATTCCGTAAGAATTTAAATACTTTTATTGAAGTTTTAATAATGTTACTAAGCTTTCTCAAGTGTAATTTAAGATGACTGGATGTGGAGAGAAAGGTCAAATCACTGGTCAGTTGACTACTACTGGTCACAACAAATTAGTGTTAATCCAGACAACGCTCAAAGCGTTTTCAGGAATTGCAATAATAAAAGAGATAGATATAATTCCCAAAAATGAGTTTTTTGGAATAAGAAAAGCCTGAAAGTGAAGATTCGTTAAAATCTCTTGTTCGAATTTTTTGGCGATTATAGTATTTTTTATACTTCATATAAGGGAAAATAAAATATATTTGTAAAGAATACTAAAGGTTAGTCAGATTAGTAAGTGCCTTAATTCTTTGAGCTATTTTTGCACAAATAGCAAAAAGGAAAGAGAGAGAGATAAACCTTGAATTCATCTTGTTTGTAAACATGACCTGTTTAGAAAGTAGGAGACAGTGTTAACTTTTTAAATGCTATTTTTAACGAGAAAAAAAGACATAAAGGGTTTGTTTACTTATTTGTTATTTACAATGCATTATAAATAGCATTCGGTTATTTTTAAATAGAAAATACTTCTTGCGAGCATTCAGCTAAAATAAATCAAGCATAGAAATGTCATGAAGCTTTGCACGACTCAGTCATGTAACCGCTTTTCACTCTCTCAAGTTCGAAGTATATAGAAAATACCAAAATTGGCAAGAATTTCGAATTCTAGATTTTAACGATTCTATTTGTTTCAAATATCACCGAGTTCGAAAACACATTTTTTTTTAAAATTTAATCTCTCAGTCGGTCTGCTCGACGACAAGGACAACTTAAGAATACTTTGAACATGACAGCTGAAATTTGGCATGTAGTCTTTACCTAAAATTTTGAGTAAAATCCATTCAGAGGAAGTCTGTCTCTCCGAACATATAACCCAATAATTACAAAACGAAGAGGGCTAGATGGATGAAATTTTGTACAGATCATATATAGATACCTATCAAATTTGAAACCCCATCTGCCCAGAGGTTGTCTTTCTGTTTTACAAGCATGTAAAAGCAATGACTTGAATCTATGAATTTTAATGGGATTTTGTGACTGCAATTGTAGTTCGGTGTCAAATTTGGTTTCCCTCGGTTGGAAACAACGCATTTAAATTCGATTTTTGTGAATCTATTGCTAAATGGATTAATCGCCAAAAAATACTCGGGGATCGCCAAGAATCATACAATAGATTCAGTATGAAGATTTAAAAATTAAACTTCATTTACAATTGTTCGCCAATGCCAAGGCATTGGCGGCCTTACCCAAATCCATAGCTATATGTGGAGGGATGGATATAACAAGATTATTAGAGAATATATAAAAGAAAATTGGGGTGAATTCATTCCCTCAAATTGAGTAATATATTTTGAATGCCCCCCCGCCTCGAAAAAACCCCGGATATATAAAAATGCATAGATATTATTGTTCTTAAGTAATTAAATGATATTAATAAGATCACTGTAAGCAAATTCTCAATATTTTACAAATGATTTAATGTTATTAAATTAATTATTAAATACGTAGAAATTGATCAGTTTGCATCTCTTATTGTTGAATATTTTTGATATGGGTAAATAGAAAGCCAAATAAAAAAAAAGACGATAAATTTGAAGTTTAAATTTGTCGTAACTAAACAATTTCAGGCTTTTATAACTGTACGCTGAGGAAAGGGGAGAAAAATAATTATGCTTTAAGTTTTTACGATTCTATTTAACATTTTTATTAGAGTTATCATTTTTTATTTTAGTTTTTCGAAAGAAATAATTCAATGCTCCTTTATTACCTCTAAAATTTAGAAGGCAGATAAATTTCTTCGATAATTTATTAGTTCGAAGTTTTCATATCGAAATCGTTTGTATTAAATTTCACAGTAACAAACAGAAGTTTTATAAAATAAACTAAACCAATTAGATTTGTTATTATGTTTCTTTAGTGTTTTAAAGAAAATTGTTTGAAGTTTTTAATAATAAATTAAATTTAAAAGTTCATTATTTGTTTAAAATGCTTAATTCAATGAATGATGAATAGAAAATGAAATGGCGTACGTAAATTGAGCCAATTCCTGATCTGGAGAAATCAGTTTTATTGAATGATAAGTGGAAGTTTTTTAAATTTATTTATTTAGGGACTTCAAATCGCTTAAACTTTATTCTGTTTTTATTATTACTTTTACTCGTGTATAGATATAATGGAGAAAAGAAAATTCAATAAAAAAACGTTGTTAGTTTTCCGTTCCTTAAAAAATTCAATGACAGAAGATTTTTTTTATTTCAATCTATACTTATAATAAAGCTCAATGTGTGTGTGTGTGTGTGTGTGTTGGCGCTCTACAGGCCAGACCATTCAACCTACAGCTACCAAATTTGGCACGTGTATACCTTGGAGGCCGGAAATGTGCATCTGGGGTTTATTTTTTCGAATTTTTAACTAGAATTTTATTTATTTAAAAATTAAACGAAATTTTGACGTGTTTCTGCTATAACTTCCGAAAATATTACCGCACAAAAAAGATTTTTACATGAAGTTAAAGATCAAAAATTTATCTTTTAAATGATGCTAATGTTTTAATCTTAAAATTAAATTTCTATTTTTAATGAATTTTTAAATAAATATTTTAACTATGTTTTTCAATAATTTATTTCGTAAATAATAAAAGTTAAGATTAAGCACGTTTCGCATTCATGGGAAAAAATTAGCTATTTTCAAAGTGTTGCCATGACATTGATTAAAGCCCCAATTAAAAATAAATTAAATCTTTTTGGAAATGAAATCTGCAAAAATATAATTTTCGGCACGTGTCTGTAGGAAATGAAACAAATATGAAATATTATTTTTTCTAAAAAATAAATTCAAGAAAAATTATTTTATGATCTTTTACACTCTCTATACAGGGTGTATATTTAGTCCCGGACTCATTTTGTTGTTTTATGACTATGCATTTATTGATGGAATAACTCATATATTTTCCTTTTCAGGTTTGAATATTTTTACTTTTGTAAATATCGTCTGCGCGTGTTTTTAATTTCAGATAATTTCATTTTCCAGTCTAAATATCTGTACTTTTCTAAATATCGTCTGCTTATTAATTGCATTTTTCTCTCTTTTGTTTTTGGCAACTATTGAAATGTTATGTTTACTTTTGATGTATTTGTTCTATGTACTACTTTTGTATGTGATATTTTATTCGAGCGTATATTAAGGAGAATGCATACACCACAAGAGAAAGCACAGATTTTATGGTGGTCATAGAGTTAATTTCCAATCAACTAAATCACTGACTTTTAAGAGTTAATTTCCAATCACTTAAACTGACTGATTTATGAAAATTTGAATATCACTATTCAATAAAAAAAGGATAATTTTAGATTTTCCATCGATCGCTTCAAAGAAAATACGCCAATCAGCGCTCGGGTTTCTCAAGATTAATTGGCCTAAGATAATGAAAATGGTGAGTTTTTCTAAATTTTTAACATTTAAAACTTCATAAATCAGTCTTAGTTGATCGTGGAAAATAGAAACATTCATTCATTTATTTAAAATTTGGTGTGTCCAGAATATTTCTCAGAATATGATACCTTACTGCATTAAATTTAGACTTCATAATTTTTGAAATATATTTATAGACAGGAACAAAATATTAATATTGATTTCATTTCAATCCTTTTGAAAGCAAAACTAAAAACTGAATTTTATGCTGAATCTGAGAAATTTTTGTTGAATTATTTTTTGAGATATTACATAAATTATCAAAAATATTTTGTAGTTCACATAAGACTTAAATACCGAGATATTCTGTTTGCAATACTCATATTCAATAATAATAGTAATAAATAAATAGCAATAAAGATGATAAATAAAATAAAACGCTTGGTTTTATTAAAAAATATCTTTATATTTATTGCAATTTCATCATTTTCACTTTAAATTAAAGTTGACGTTTTACCGGAAATGACAACAAAGTAGCAAAATATATAGAGTAAATTGATTGAAACGATCTAAACAACAGTATAAGTTTGGTATGACTATCAAAATTTGAAGATTAAAATTGTTTTGCTTGAGAATCTATTAAGAGACCAGTTACTTAAAATATTTAATTGAAAATTGTAGCGAGCGGTAATACTGGCGAACCGGCTGGTCGCTAAAGGCTGCTAGTGATTCTAATAAATTAACCATAACATGCAAAACAAGTAATATATATGTATAAAAAATTTTAAGTCAATTCCTACTTAGATCACCATTTTTTTATTTTAGTTACTTTTTATTAAATAATTACAATTAATATAAATATGTATATGCATATGACAGAATTACAAAATTAAGTGGCAAAATAGAAAGCGAATTTCACAAACTTGGCGACATGGCGACTTATTTGGCGACCAAATAGAAATTTCTGGACACATTTATTTAATTAATTAATATTTGAAAAGAAATTGGATTAACATCAAGTGTCATCCACTATAAGTTTAAAAAAACGTATTTGAACTTGAGTGGATGAATGAAAAGTATTTTATTAAGGATTGAAAATTTGTTTTTTGAGATACATATATATATATATATATAGAGAGAGAGAGAGAGTGAGCTAATAGTAGGAATTGAAAAAAAGGCCTAAATGATTATTTTAATAAAAAAACTTGTTATTAAAGGGGAAAATATGATCATTTTATATGTTTTCTATTTCCAAAGTGTATTCCGACAAGTGTAATGACATCTTATATCCGCAGAATGTATTCTTTTCTTCGAATTTCCATTCCACACTAAAGGTGACCGTCAACTTTGTTTCAGACATGACTCAACGTTTGTCGTTTTGTCTAGCTAGATATCAAATTGAGCTGTCTATCTTTACTTAATAATACCTAATCTATCAAATTTTGAACGAAATTCACTGGGAGGAAATTTGACTGTCTATCTGTTTAAGAACAAATGAACATAATAACTACAAAATATAAAGAACTAGATGGATAAAATTTGATAGAAATATTTAGACTCAAAAATATAGATTTGTATCAAGTTTTGAATAAAATATATTAAAAGATTAACCTTCCGTCGATTCCAAAATGAAATGAATTAGATAATGAAATTTGTTGAAGGATTTTAGTAGAAAATTTGTAGTTCGATGTCAAATTGTGATTTCAGTTCGTCGTAAAAGAGACTGAAAATGCAGTTTTCTACTTAGCACTGAATATTCATATGAAACTGTGAAAATAAAAATATGAGCACTCATAATATTTACGGCTTAAGTCCACAGTCCGCAATTTTTATGCTGGAGAGAGGTGGGATACTCCTTTGTCCTTGAAGAATATTCCCACTTTTTCTGACCACCATTATTTATTACAAAAAAGTTAGAGCCAATAATTACAGATACAATTATTTTCAGTCATCATGGAAAAAAGATGAAAACTTATTAGTCGCAAGCAGTCTATGCTTGTTATTGATCGAAACCACAAGGATGCGGCCTCAGTGAACGCAATGCGTTGAAAAACGGAGCCCTTTATGATTCATAAGCATTTCGCAAGACACAGAAAAATAATCTTGCGTAGTTGTGAGGCTGGTGAACTGCCAGTGGTGCTGTAAACAATTTTTTGTTCCTTTTGTACCACCATCCAAAGAAGATTCTAGGTGAAAAACATCAACTACTTAGCGGCTGAAACAGAAACAAACAGTTTTGAAACCTCATATGTTATGCATCTCTTTTTCCCCACATGATCATGAACCAACTCTGTTTAGAAAGAGACATAGAAAAGAGAAGGAATGAAAATAAGACAAAATAATTTTAAATTGTTCCCAACAGAGTGGCATCTCGTGGAAAAATTTCATATTGTAAATATTTAGCAACAAACTGTAGCCCCTCTTGACTTGCTCAATAGAGCAATGGTAGATTTTCAACTGGCATAAAAAAAATGACCTCAGACAGATCTTTTAAAAGAGATATTATTAAATTAGTTTACAAATAAACAAATTTATAAAAAGAAAATTTTATTAATTATAAATTAATATAAGAATATTAATAATTTGTCAAGTATAAATGGTTAGTTCCTCATCTTTTAATTCCCTTCCTTTAGTTATTACATTATTTCATAAATGCAGAGCACCTCCTTAAATAATGCTGCGCAAAAACGTAATTGCCTAGCAGATATCAGTTATAGTAATAAAAAAAATAATAATTAAACATTTTCACAAAGGCAAAAGTATTAGCCAAAAATAAAACATTAATATATTAAATAAGTTGAAATGTGATAATTTGTTAAACGGGAATTGATTTTTTTCATTAAAAAAAGATATTATAATCTACATTACCTAGGGCATTGAAATGCTAAAATGCTGAAATGCGTTACTGCGAAAGGATTGCTGGTGGAGGAACCTTCAAATCTAGCTTTTTTTTTTTTTTCCTCTAATTTCTCATAGAGGAATTAAACAAAAGAAAACTATAGAAATCCACAAAAAATTCACTGAAGATCTTTCACTATTTTGGGGAATCTTCAATGTTTCAAATCACTTGTTCAAATTTTTTTTTCTATATTTCTTTCTTTCTTTTTGGGGGGAGTGGGGGTGGGAGAGGTAGCAGAAATCATGTATGTCTGTCGGTCTTTCTGATAGTCTCGGAGCAGGATAACTCATATGGTCTTTCCGTCAAAATTGTGTATTTCTGTCAAATTTTGAACGAAAGTCGTTAAAGGAGATTCTGACTGTCCATCCATGAACGAGTGAGTACGATAATAAAACTACAACGATTTTTTGACAAATAGTCGAAATCAGTGCCTGCTCCAATCATATTAACTAGATCAACTGCCTACATAATCATTTCTTCCTCTAAGATCTTAAATGCCATAATTTACATTCCAATCTTAAATTAAAATTAAAAGATAATTGAAAATAATAAAGATCATTTTAATTCTTAATTAAGATCACAAAGCAGATTCCTGTTCACCGCATCTCCGATTCATCTTTTGAAAAAAAAATTCTACAAGCTGTATAGATTTGGATTAATTATTCCATTTTTTGGCTGACAGTAGAGAACGATGATTTTTAAGTGAAGGATTGAGCTTTATTGCACTTGTTTGATCGCACTTTGGTTAATTGGGTAACGCCGAAACTAGTTAGAACATGTTATTATCAGGATATTTTTACTTTTGCAATTTATTCGGCAGGAAATAGAAGCTGATGATCAAATAAATTAACACAGAACAACTTTCTTCTTAAGGCTTCAATAAAAATATTAATAATAATTTCAAAATGATCTAGATGAAACATCTATTTTTCAATGTTATCAATTTAAATGACGTCATAGTCATATGACAACCGTCATTGTGTATATCATCTACACTTGTATAGTTCACCATACAATCAGGCGGAAGTGGTTTCCACAAAATTTTCTCGCATACTCGGTACATGGTATTAGTATATAATAGTTAAGAAATATGCATTTGGCGTGAATTTAGCATTTTTACTAAATCTATTGTGTTATTTATTCTTGGCGAAATATTTGGCGATTCATTTCTGGCATGCGTAATAGTATCCAAAAATCAAATTTATGTTTTAGACACGTTTTTCTTAACCGATTGAAACAAATATTTGGTTCAAAACTGCACTTGTAGTCACAAAATCCCACACCAAATTTGATATCTTTAAGTCACTGCATTTTAAATTAACGCGTGTATTCATTTCTGAAAGTACAGACCGACAGACAATCAGCCCTTTGTTGTTTTTGGCTTAAAATTTGACATGCGTCTACAATATAGATGATAAATTTCTGTGGCAAATTTTATCTATTTAGCTCCATTCGCTCTTTAATTATCACGTTAGATTATATTCGAACAGCCGCACAGATCGACTTTTTATAAATTGATTTTACATCAAATTCGGTGTAAAGCCCGTATAGCAAATTTCAATCGTCTAGCTCAAATCGTTTTTGAGTTATCTTTGTCACAGACAGACGGACATTCTCCAAAAATGTGTTTTTCGAACTCGGGGAGATCGAAAACCTGGAGATTCGTCAAAATCTGGAGTTCGAATTTTTCGACGATCTCTATACTTCATCGATACTACGTATACGAGAAAAAAATTCTGTTTACGGTTTGTGCAATCTTTTTTGAGGGAGGAAAGAGAGAGAAATGTTGGCTTTTTCTCTTATAATGTGACGAGGAACTACAGATTCCTTAGTAAAACAGTTTTCAGATTTTCATTTAATAATTCTGAGCTGCACAAAAAATAGATTGAAAAAAAAAATTAAAGCTAATTTTTTAAGTATCCTTTAAAAGTGAATTTTTTAAAATCTTTCTCTATTAAACAATAATAATATTAGCAAACACATTGGTATGTAATTATACATTTAAAAATCCAATCACTGTTATATATCAACTTAATTAAATATATTATGATTGCACAAAATATATTCAATTTAGTACAACAACATAAGAAAACGCGCATACCTTCTATGTAAACAGAAAAAGATGATAGAAAAATTACGCTGTTTAAAATTAATAAAAACAATACAGAAACTATTGTATTTTCAAGACTCGAATTAAAATTTTATTACCTAGGGAGATATGAAGCAAAAGAATAAACACTTATTTCAGCCAGTATAAGAATATTTTTTCGCCGCCAAATTAAATAGTTCTGCATCCATTTCTTACAGATTTCGAATTTATTACTATATTTCAACAGAATGTTGTTTAAAGAACCAATTAGGGAAATTCTACGCAAAGAAGTATTATTTAAAAAGAACGTATTTTCTTACAGCTAATTATATAAACAATAAATGAGTAAACAGACGATTGACGTCATTGCTTGTGACGTAGTCATACTTTTCTTTCAAATTTGGTTGCCACCAACTAATTAAATAATGTTTATTAATTTTTAAAATGTCAGAATCAATTTATTTGTTATTGCTATTCAATATTCACACTTTATTTATTCATTAAAAACAATATTTCAGTTTAAAATTAAAATTTTTTTTTTCTCAAGAAGATTATTATAATTTTTAAGAAGGCATATATGGAAAAAATGTCTACGATCGTTTCGCGGTTTTTCTATTTACATCTTTGTCGTCATTTGTTATGCAAAATGTCAAAACGAAGAGCTAATTTCAAATATCCATTTGTATAGTTAACAGGTTTATTACTATTTTAATTATTTTGCAAATTAAAAAAAGATATTGTCACAGAAATATTTTTCATTACTTTGTCAAATGGTTTCTTTTAAAATTATTTTGCTGTGATTTTCAATATAGGGCGTAAAATTTTAAAACCATTTTTCTAAATATTTAAAAAAAGTACTCCTAAGCATAGACGAAATGTGTTTTAACTTTTTTAAATATCGCAATTTTTAAAAAAATAAACTGAAAAATCAATACATGATGAAACAAGAAATTGGTTTAAAAATAATTGTTTCATATTTATTAGTTATGCAATTATTCTTAAAGAATTATATATGAAAAAAATAATATGTTTAGGAAAATCATTTAATTAGAACAGGTAAATATGCTGCACTCTTTTTAAAGAACAGTTTCCGGTCCGAAATGGAGTTGTGCAAATTAAAGAATTGCTGAAATAACGAGTTACGTCCTTTGTCTAAACTCAGAAAGAAAAAAGTTAATTCAAAAAGTCATCGTAAGATATATCTCAAAAAAATTTTCTAAACAAATTCTTTTATCGTCAATTAATGCTTCATTTTTTTTCTGTTTCCTATCATATGTGTATGATTCTTTTGTATTCAGAACATTTTTGCTTGTGTATAAGCTAATTGCAGACAAAATAGCACAGCGAATTTAAAAAATTAAAAATGATAATAATAAATTCTGTTTTGATAAGAATTGAATTCGATTCCCCAGAAGGTCAAAGAAATAAATCTGAATTATTAATTTATATATTTTCTTATAATACCGTTATATTATTTACAGAAATATTATTATGTAATATTCGGTATTTGATTTTTAATTGTTTTTCATGCGATGTTTCTCTACAATTTTCATTTGGTTTCCACAATTATATTTTTGACTATTTTAAAAACTTATTTTTGGCAATTCCTTGGAATATTATTTATTCTTGCTAAATCATTAAAACAAATAGTAAAATGCCGGTCTCCGGGCATAGAGGTAGTGCGTCCTTCCCTTGATCTGGACGTCCCGAGTACGAGTCCCATTTCGGGCATGGCTGTTCTTCAGTGTTCTATCTGCGAAGTGTGCGAATGTGCCCCCCCCCCCCCCCCGTAAAAAGGGGCTGTGCAAGCAAATGTGACGCATGAAGTAGCTAAGTCGTACGCTTGGCCTTAGTTGGTGCTACTGAAAAAATAAAAGACGCTCACTTGGTTTAAATCGCTGACAGATAATTGTCAGCGGGCTTGTAAAGTGCCATAAGTCATAACAACAAATAGTGGAATGACCAAATGGCTCGGATTTGCTAAGTATTTCAACGGCCGTTCTCTGAAGTTACAAAATCTGGTCACTTTAGATAAAATAAACAGATCTATTATCCTGGATTCGCAGAACAATCTTGCCTTTCGACACATTAACCGAGTGTAAGCTATTAGATTCGAATATCAACTAAATGATATGTATTGCTTATAATTCTGCTTATGAGTATTTAATAGCATAAAATAAAATCATATATACAGTATATAAAAAAATCTATTACAATTATTTAAAAAATCAAGATTTGAAAACCTTTCTTTTCCTTGAATTTTGAACAAAATGGTCATCCAAATTTCAGGAATAGGCATGATTTAATCTATTAAAAAAGCATGACTCAATCGATTAAAAACGATAACCAAAATGTATTATTTTGTTTTCTTGACTGTTTTTTATTAGTATTTTATTCCTCAATCTTTTTCATATACTTAAGATAATTCTTTTATTTTTGTTTTCTTCATTTAATTCCATATATTCTGGTATTATCCCCTCCCCCCATTTTCAGAAAATCTTGTCAATTTAAATAACAGATACCAAAATCACCGATCCAGAAAACCGGTTTGTCAGATTTTTTTTAATTCTTTAGATAATTCTTTTATTTATTTAATTCCATATATTCCTATATCATCAGATACCAAAATCGCCAATGCCAGAAAACCGGTTTGTCAGACAGGAAACAATTTTCCTAACAAACGAGTTTTCGTAAACCGCCAAACCAACTCATTCAGAGCTAACCAAATGAGTCAAATCTCCTGAATCAACGTTCGTTTTCCCTCCACCCTGGAAAATTTCTTAATCCGTCTATGAGTAGTGGGGGGCAATTGGGAAAAATATCTGACGTAACAAAAAAACCGCAATTCGGGTACTTGACGCCCATAGCGCTTAAGAAGATACCACCTACTCTTCCCAAAACCGCTCTTATTTTAGACCCCGGCGGTAAAAGACCCACTTTCTTATTTTATCCATTCTCTTTCTTATTAACTGCACTTCGACATTTTGTTTATTACTATTTTTTTCCATGTCCCCGCCTAATTCGCAAATGGCTGCTGTATTTAGAAAATGGCGGTAAAGGTCGTAAAGAATTCGACATTTTTTTTTTATCCCAAACGCCGAGTTTGGTTTGAAACACGTGAATCAGCGACTTCAGTTTTCGTTTTGTTTTTATTATTTTCTTCTCTTTTTTTTTTTTTTTTTTTTTTTTCTCCAGCTGTCTCCCGTGAGTCAGTGATTTTTTTTCCCTCTGTTTTTTCCGGAACATCCGTCATGCTGAATTTTCCGAAGTAGACGGTTCTATGTATATTTGAGTAGATCAGGAAGACGTATGATTTTATCTGAATCGAGAGGCGCGATTATATGTCGGCAGCAGACTGGAAGGAACAGTTTTGACTTTTTTCGAGCCAAAACAATCCCGAATTCTGTTCGGTTTTAATGGTAAAATCTATAGATCTTATTTTATTTATGCTTGATTTAAAATGCATAAATTACCGAGGATGAAATTTTCTTTTGGGAACCTTGCAGCCATCCATCAAATAGCTTTGGAAAAAATTTAATACCTCTTTTTTCCCCTCCTCCTTTTGCTTTCGGTTCTCAGACTGAATCCATCCGCTTTTGAGATAGTTCGTTGAGTAAAGATGAAAACTATAGATAAGTTTCCTTTCTTTAGTTTGCATGGTCGAGCTCGTGTTATTCAGTTTCGTATTTGAAAACTCCTTGGAATGGAATAAAATAAACGATTTTTTTTTTTTTAATTTCTTCTATAGTTCTGCCATTTGATGAAAAAGATCTCTTCTGTCAGAACCCGTGGCATTGAAAACTTAAGAGTTGCATTGAAATTAACTCTGCAAAAATTAATGTTTCAATAATAATTCTTATTTCCACTCAAATAACAAATATATTTGTGTTTCTTTTGGCGAGAAAAAATATACAGCTGCTTTTTTTAACAGAATTTTTTGTGGGAAAAAAATAATCGAAATGAACAATGATTAGAATTTTAATCACTAATTCAAGATTCTAAGATTAAAGTAACCAATACAAGAATTTGCTAGAAATAATTAATAAATTTCTTGGCAAATTAAAGGCAGGTCCTAATATTTTTAATTATAAAATGCTTACCTAGGTCTTCGATAAAATAGATACAAAAATGTATGTTAACTTATAATACTGTATTTATCTGGTTGACTCGTCTGTTCGTCTATATTAATATGGAATTTCCATGCAACGAAAGGTTTTGTTTTTCAAATAATATGAGACGGATGCACGATGATGATCATTCTAAACTCTGATTCAAGCTTCAAAATTAAAGTTACCTATACTCGGATTCGCTAGAAATAAATAATAAATTTCTTGATAAGTTAAAGGCAAGTCCTAATTTTTTTTACTATAAAACACTTATTTAGCTGTTTGATAAAATAGATACAAAAAGTATGCTAAGTTGTAACACTGTATTTAGTTGGTTGATTTTTCCGTACGTTTACATTAACATGGGATTACCAGGCAATGAGAAGTTTGTTCTTTTCAAATAATGCATTTGTTATTATTCTCTCTCATGATCATGTATCCATTATTATTCTTTCCAAAAAAGAATCTCATAATATTTCAATTAACCATTTGCATTATCTTAATTTAGAAATCATCATACTTTAAGTGCTTCCAAATTTAAACTAAATACATTCCACTTGCTTTTAACGGCAAAAAAACTTGTAGAATACAATTGCAGATCCACCTAATATCCAGCTGTAGAGAACAGGAAGTGGGGAAAGTGGAAAAATAAAGCAAGAAGTGAAAAGAAAAGGAATATATATATATATATATATGATGGAAACAACAAAATCTTACCACTTCGGTTTTGGAGGTTGCTAATAATAACACCATGCCATCTAGGAACCCTTTCCATTATCCATCCCATAAAAATAATAAAGAAAGGAAAGAAGAAGATAAAAGAATCATGCTTTCGGTGCGATGGCATCAGACAATGGTCCAATAACACTCCCGTTCGTTTTGAAAACGAAGCGGCATCCCACCTCACTGTTGGGCTCAGATAAAAGAACCGGAGAGAATAAGAATTTCTGGATCGGAAGTGCCCAAATGAGAACATCCGTTCGATGTTTTTATACGAGGGACGGTAGACAAATAATCCGGAATGAAAGGAAGATGAAGAAGAAATCTGGGGAGGCATTCGTTCGAAAGTGGTATCTAGAAAATCGTTGTATGAGCGGAATGTACTGCCCCTCGTATTGTATCGTCAATTCAGTGTGCGTCATATTTTTGACCATTAAATATCAATAAGATTATAAGAAATATTTTTTGCTGAAAAAGTTTGGTCATTTTTATTTGTTAATGTCTAGATTAATTTTGTGGTTACTTTATTCAGCTAGCTTATGAGGCGCTGATTATTATCAGTTATCGCAGTAGTCATATTCTGATATAATGATTTTTCTTGATGTGGTAACAGCTCTTTTCTGAATTTATTAAATGATCTAACCCATTGGATTATTCTATGACATTAATACATAGTTATAACGATAAATCCTTATAATGTGGAACACTTTTTCTGTACTGACCCTTTAATGGCTGGGAAAATATTATTATTAGTAGTAGAATTAATAATATAATTTAAAAAATTCCTCATATATATGAAGGCAAGCAAACTGGAATGAACAAGGAAAAAATTCACTGTTAATCAGGAATTTTTGGAAAAAAAATTTGATATGACAGAAAAATAATGTATTCTACCAGCATTTTAGATTTAGTGCATGTATCATTTTTAAGCCATCAAACCATGTTAAGATTATAATGAAAGATTCATTCAAAAAAGATTGGGCATATTGACTTTTTGTGTCAGATATAATTCATTGACTATTATACGACTATTATAATTAGAAGACCGCAGCTTTATGATTTCTTAGTAATCCTGACATGATAATTGTATTTTGAAAGCTTAAAATAACTCCCTGTTACATTTTCTCTACGACACGATCATGTTATTGGAACGAAAAGACATTCCATTCTTATTTTTTTAAAGCTATTGCCTCTGGTCCGTTAGAGCATCTCATGAATTTTTTCAAAATTATTCTTCTCTGACAATATCCTATCTAATTCTTAAACCATAAAATAATTTTTTCCTTAGTTTCCTTCTAGAATACAGCTAAAATAAAGAAAATGATAAAAAAAATGCATATTTTCGTTTATAAACTTCAAATCCTTCGAAAAAAAAAAGCAATTAAATATTTTATCAATAAAAAAAATACCATTAATAAAATGGCATAATGAAAAATATCTTAATTTGTAAAAATCCCTTTTATTAGTTTTACTTGCTTAGTGTTAGAGAATCTAGCAAAAATAACATGCGACTATTTTTATCACTTCCAGATTGGAATCAGGAGCGCTATTTTTAAAAAGTAATTCAGTTAAAAAAGCTATTCTTTGAAATACAGTAAGAATGCAATATGCAGCTAGAAGGAAAAGGGCAATTTTCCCCCCCTTTTGACAAACATCGGATTCTCCAGAGAAAAAAAAAAAAAAAAAGACGAAACGCGAATTAATAATTTATTAATGAAATGTTGAGAAATTTAACAAAATGACTTACTAAATTGCAGTGAAATATTTTTATTTGTAATGTTCTCTACTATTAGTTTTATTTGCTAATGCTAGAAAAATCAGAGGAAAAATAATTTATTAATATTTTATTTTTCTTCTTTAGGTTAGAATCAGGGGCAATAAGTCATATCACTTACTCTCCGACCCACCCGAAGGCACACGGATAAAAATAATGACCATACCACCTCTACAGTAACACTGGCGGGAACCGTGGTTGAGTCCTAAGGGCCATCATCGGCTACGGTACAACCTTTCTCTAAGGAAATACGTCCCATCATCGATGGGAGGAGCCAGATCCCCACCTTATCGTGTACTGTTCTGGGTGACGAGAACCAACCACCATGCCGGAAACTTCTCATCCTCATTTCGAGGTGCTCCCCAGGGGGGTAATCACGGGCAATATTTTAAATAGCTCTGTTGCAGAGAATAACCAATAAAAAGTTTTCATACACTTTTCTTCAATGTTCAGAAAGTATTGAAAAAATACTCCTTGTTTATAAAACAACAGTTATTTCCAACTTTTTACTTTTAGCCTATTTTTCATATCCTTAATGCTTACAAATAATTTGTTATGTTATAATAAATGTTTATAATTATAATAGAATTACGAATATGGAAAGAAATAATACACAGTGTATGTGGCAGATGTCTTTTTGTCTTCCAATTTACATCTAAAGATAAAAAAGTAAAAGAAAAAAAAATATTTCAATTTATTAAACCGCTTAGAAAATTGATTGGTATTCTGTCATATGCCTTCTAAACTGATTGCTTGCGAAATATCATTTTTAATGTATTCAAATTTTATGTATTTATATGGATATTTATTTTTGTTCCTTTTCAATTGATGCTCTCTTTCACCCGTATCGGATGCATTATGACAAAGCAATTTCATGTACTGCGGAAGAAAAAAAAATTACATTGCGACTAAATGATAAAATAACATAGGTGATTAAGATGTCATCACACAATATTGTTGCAATAAGGTGTAAAAGTAAAAAATAAAGGTATTGAACTATCAACATTTTCTTCTTTGTTAACATTATTCTAAAATGTTAATAAAGAAGAATATGTTATTCAGATTGCGTCATTTCAGTAAAATCGAGCATGAACTTTTTTTATGCCAGCGCGGGGGGGGGGGGATTTATTTTTAACCGTAGTCAAAATATATTAACCATACTGGTAGAAATCAATTATCCATAACAGAAATAGGGTTATTTATTTTCAATTACTCATAAGTGATTGTGCATTCTTAAATATATTTGAATTCACAATAAGGAGGAATTCTTCTATCGATACTCCAGTTGCCAGGCGACAGCTTTGTCGTTATATTATATCCGATTTCATTATAATATTATTACGTATGAAATTAAAAGTACTGTTTAAACCTCTTTTTAAATTTATCTTACCAGTAATATGATAGTGTATATTAATAACAGATAATTGCCTTATTGAATGAAATGGCATTAAGAAATTGCACATGGAATAAAAGACCTGTTACACATCGCTTGCAGTTTAAATTATCTTTCCAATTATAAGACAAATGCACATTAATTAAAGATAATCTTATCAGATTATCGATTAACTTTATCATATTATAAATTGAACATTGATATTTTAACAAGAATATAATTTTAAGTTAATAATAAAAATGAAGTGGAGAAAAGGACGTTCATTTCTTGAAATGAAAGTAATTGTATTAAAATTTTCTGCAAAAACTTTCTGTTTTAATATCATCAGGTCAAAAATGTGACATAAAAATATGTTCAACCATGAATTAATTTTCACCATAACTGGCTATAAAGCATTAAAAAAAATTCTTAAAAAAAATGCAATTTTCGTAAATTGTACCCCTTTCTTTCTGCTACTTCTTCCAATATTTGTTTTAATAGCCTTCATTAAAAAAAAATTCATATATATAAATTTTTTCCTTCAGTGGTTTTACAATGAGATTTCGATAGAGATTTCTTTGCTACGTGTAATCTTAGGAAAGGGAAATTTAGGTATCTTTAAAAGAATGTTCCAATCATTAGATATTTTAATCCTTCGCACAGAGTGTGAGAAAATGCTGAAGTGAGCAGTTTTAAAGAGCACTTGTAGCATTAATAAAATAAAAAGTGGGAATTGGATCAGAAAATAAGAGACCATTTTATAATGAAGTTAATATGGGAGAAATAAAGATGAAAAGTAGGAAATTAATTCGGAGTTAAATTAGATTAAGGGATGCCATTACATATATATATTCAAGTTAATAAATAGAAATGTGTAAAGATCAACACAAATCTGGCAATATTGTAACTATCATATAACCGTTCTATTTTCCAGTAGTATCGGTTAAAAAACATCCAGTTTTCTTTTATAACAGCTTAAGGAAAAAAAATGAAACATAAACCTTGAATGATCAGCATTTATGCAGACAACAAATCAATAGTGGAAACATCTGGCAAGTTTCCAAATGTAATTTAATTTTTGTATATAATTTTTCAACACGTATGTGCTAATATCATCTATTAACTCATAAATATTTATATGCTTGACTTTCATAATTTTTATTCCTAAGATGAAATGGGGAATTCGGATATCAGAATAATTTTCCTCATTGAATCAGTTATTTTAAATAACCGGAGAATTTTATAAAAACATTAAATGACCTACGAAAGCATTACAATCAATAAGTAGAATTATAACAATGAATAAATAGAAAAAGAAACAAAGAAATATGCTTTCATTTCTTTGTATTCCCACTTATTTTTATTTCATTTATTTGTACTGTTTGTCTGAAAGAAAGGGGAGGAGAAGCGTTTTTAAAATATAAAGAATATATCCTTTCTATAAAAAAAAGAATAAAAATGCTTAGTTCAGGGGATATATCTTAAAAATTCACTTGAAAAATAACAGGTTGGTTTTTATTTATTTAACTATGTTTTGCAACTTTTATTTAATTTCAACAAAAATATTCATTTAACGAAGATAGTCCGAATAAGCAGCACTAAAAGATTATTTGAAGTATGCGCATCTCCCAGGCCATCCTTAGATATAAAAAATAAATAATAAAGAAAAGGTATCCTCCGAATCGCACTTGGACACTACGCCATTTCTCATTGAGACCTTCCGGTTTCTTTTCCTTCCCAAGGAATGTGCGAGGAGGTCGGACAACCCTTTTGATCCAATCACATCCTACTATCGCGACCCTACATTCCTGTGCAAAGGAATGAATGATCGTCGCCTTCTTTCTCAATGAACAATACGGAAAACGGCTACTATACGCAAACCCGAGGGTCAATCCAGTCCAGCAGAGAGGTAACGTACGCGAGGTATGCGTTCGGTCGGTTCTCGCACGCAGCCGGTATCGTTTGCGTGTTTGACCCGCTATTTCTTGGAATACTGAATGAAGAAAATGGCGGTTTGTTATTGAACTTCCGCTTTCAGAAGATTTAGATAATCTGGAATTAGATAAATTTGGTATTTATGTATAAGGGATTGAATATGGCTTGATAAGCGATTCTTTTCGTGAAGCCGATACTTATTTATTTTTAGTTCATAGCAATTTTTTGTTCATGAATATCAAACACGCAGACGATGTTTTTTGTATTAAATTTTAATTTGCTTTACCTAAAATTACTTAAGAAAATATTTAAACTTATTTAAAGAATCAGAAAAATTTAGGCATTTTGTAGTCCTGAGGTCATTATGAGATCTCTAAATTGGTTAATTTAATTTCATATTTCAGAATATTGTTTATTTAATCAATATGTTAATGATTAATTTTTTATTTCATTAAGTTTGTGAAAGTGGGTTTCTTTTACAAATGTTTATCATGTTTGTAATAAATATTACTAAAATAAAAGTTCGATGTACTCTAATAACTAACTAATTTCGCAATGAAACGTTTCGAAACTTGATTTATATTTGACAAAGTGTTGATATTATACTAATTATTTATATTTAATTAAATTTGTATTTTTTACAAATTTATTTAACAATTTTACTACCTATTTCTGACTTCTCAATCTAACGACCTAGGCAGCTGCCTAGTCATTACGAGGTCTCTAAATTGGAAAAACATGATAATGACTGATTTTTAATTTCACTAAGTTTCTGGAAATGGGTTTGTTTTAAAAATATTTACCATATTTCCAATAAACACCACTGAAGTAGAAGTACGGTGTTTGTAAATATTGTAATAACTTACAATTACGCAATGAAACATTTCGAAATTTGATCAATTATATTTGACAAAGTGTTAATATTATCCCAATTATTTATATTTCTTCGAATTTGTATATTTTAAAAAATTATTTATTTAATAATTTTACTACCTATTTCTTCTTCTCAACCTAACGGCTTAGCTGCCTAGTCGCAGGTCTTACACTGTTTAACATATTACAAAGCAAAAGCAGATATTTAAGATTAGATATTTGTAAGGGTTCTATAAAAGCCTTTCTTAAGGGGCTGGGGATGGCGGAAGGCAAAATGTTAATGCACTTATCAATGGTGCTTAAATGGTCCCTAAGGCCACAATATTATTTCTGCAGTCCTTCTCTCTAAAATCGTGAAAAAATACAACATGAAATCTGTAATATTTCTTCTTCGAGATGATTTTTTCAGTTTCATCGATAGGATGTTAAATAAGATGACGGGGATAATACCTGAGCTGGCATCGCCCTCACCAGACATCCACACAGCAGCCGAATGTACCTTTGATGTCAGATTTAATGAGTATCAGGCTCATGTATTAAGAGGTTCTTTAATGGGATCAGATTTCTTTCCTAGAATTTTACAAATCTAAACTTATGACCAGTCTAATCGAGTCCTGTCTTAAACAGGAAACGACTGCCATACGATTTCATAGAACTTCTTCGGGGAAAGTTAGGTCATTACTCAAATTGATTAAAAGAAATAATAGCAATTATTTTCTTCTTCTTTTATTAAAAATATGAACAGTGACATTTTTTTAATAACTACCTGGAGTATTTTTTCATCGGCTTTTTCGCATACTTAGACAATTTGAGATCTTCTTTTCCTTCTATCCTTTTCTGCATCCGCTGAACATATAGCGGTCTTGGAGTAGTGTAGAGAAAGAGTTGGCAAACCCTCAAAGGTCACAGTGATCCGCAAGCATAAGACTTTCAAGAGTAGTCACACAATATGACGCATTTGATGCTTTATAATATAATAAGAAAATTGAATATGAATTTTGGACTTCCACCGACTGGATCCAAAATTTGCATCTACCGACAAAATTTGCACCGACTGGTTGCAAAATTTGCACCCAAATTTGATATAAATCTACAATTTGGGCACCAAGATTGTATACTGAATTTCATTGTTCTAAGCCATTGCATACTGAGTTTATCGCCTTTCACATAAGCGCGAATTGACAGACTGAAGGACATGGAATTAGGGTTTATACAAAAACCGGTTTAATAACAGTTAAATAACAGTTTTAGCCGGTTTTCGAATTTTTGTTAAAAAAATGAATAGGGAAAAATAAAATATTTTTCTCTATTCTATTTTATTTTATTTTAATTTATATAAAATAACAAAAAACGAAATCAATATCAAAGTCAAAATATAAAAAACAAAATTAAAGATTATATATACATATTACTTACACAAAATAACGAAAACTCAAACAAAAATTTCAAATAATAAATATATTATTTTCACTCATTTTAATGTCTCCTAAAAAATAGGATTTTAAAAAACATAATATCTACTGAACGGTGGCTAAGTCTCGTTCTTATTTTGGACACAATATTGCCTGAAATTGAAAATACTCGTTCACTAGTTATTGAGTTTGGCATCAAATTACAAATCTCAGTTTTTTGTTTTTTTATTCGTTTGTTCAAACAATGAAAATTCATCTTTCAGTGTCTTTGGATTTGTAAGTTTTTCTTCAGGGTCTTCAAGAAACTAAACACTTATATTATTTCCGACAATTATTTTATGAACTGCTTTCAAATGATTATGTAGATTGGTCGTGCATGATCCTTTTCAGCTCGACATTTTATTACAATGATTTCAGATTGCCTTGTCTATTCCTAACTGTTTGAAACTATCCCAATCTTCCGACTTACTCATTTTTATCTAAAATTGAAACTAAAGTTATTGAATAAACATTTTTGACGTTTATTTGACAATTTTATTATTTTAACTATTAATATTAATGCAATTTAAAATAATCTAATCTACACATTTTCTAGGAATTTTGAAAAAAAAAAAAACACTTCTTAATCTAATTCCAATGTTTGCTAAAGACATAATTTATGTTTAAACGTTGCGAAAGAAAATATGAAATATTTTAACACCCTGTGTTTTATTTAAAATTCTATTAAACAGAAGTCAGAGCTTCTTATTTTACACTAATTTTTGATAGAAGAAATTTATATAATAAAATTTAAATTTTAAGATGTAAAATAGAACCTTCACCTTCACAATATTAAGCAAACTTGTCGTGACTCAAGATGGATTGGATTCTGAGACCACATTTCGACAATTCCATTTCAATAAGGGGTGAGATGGGGAACGATGAGCACATTTGACCTTGGATTTCTCACATTAGATACTTTTTTAGTTCTATTTTTTTCACGTGTATGTGAGTGTTATGTCATTTCTGACAGCATTTTATTTTAACTGAATATTTCGTATTGATATGGCTAGTTCAAATGGTGTAAAAAAGCTTTCAGGAGTGGTACGAAAAAAATTTTATAAAATATCATTAAATACTGTGATCAAGAAGCAGAAAACGAAGAATTATTTATTCCTTTCACACATTCTTCGAAACGAGCCAGTCAAATTGCTGACGTTTCTATGAGCACCGACTTCATACCGATAGACAAAAACATCCGACGAGAAGCAAGAGATGAACTTTATCAAGCTTTTGTTTCACCTAGAAAAAAAAGTGAAAAGGGATGTTCATGAAAAACAAATTGACGCATTCGAGGTGCAACTGTACAGTGCACAAGCACTGGCCAACGCAACTTGCAACGTTGAAAAAATGTGTTTGCTGCCCGTTGCATAAAATGAATAGCAAATGAAATAAGCTCAAAATTAATTTTTGCATAATAATATGAATTCTTAAAACCGCTTTTCTTTATTTAAAACCGCTTTTCTTTATTTAAAACCGGTTTTCGAATGCGACACATTTACTTTAAAAAGTCGGTTTTTAAAACCGGGTTTGAAAACCGTCAAACCCTACATGGAATCTTTCGACGGATTTAGTTCGAAATTTATTAAATAATTACTATTGTATTGATAAATCTATAAACGAAATTTTGTCTATATTTCTTGTAGCGTTTTTAAATGATGGTGTTCACATGCATCGGACAGAAAGACGAACTTTCAGTTACTCTTTTTGTCCGCATTTTGATACAAATCGACAAAATGGGTGTCAAGAAAGTAGACCGAATTTAATCTTTTTATTTGGATGCGTTTTTGAGTTATTGTTTAAACCGAAATACATAATTCCAAAATTGAATTTTTCGAATGGGGGGGGCTGCATGAGATATGTGAAGATTCGTCAAAATATCTAGATGTCATTTTTTGACGATAACAATAACTTTTTTATAAATTTCGTAAAAAGTTAATTTTTTATTAATTGTGAAAATATATTTATATATTTATAGCCTTAGAATAACTCTTAAATAGTTGTGAGGCACAAGTTTAACGTTTTCCTTTCAAAATATTCCCAATACATGAGCTTTTAGCTTTTATCAATTCTTTGAAATAAGCTCCAAATACATGCATAAACTGTCTTACACCTCCCCTGCATATTTGCTGTCATCAGAAATTACTTAAGCGAGTTTTGCTTATACGTTAATAAATTTAATGGACCGAAAGGTAGTCAACGTCTTAAAAGAATGAGCTCTTCAGTAATAATTATTGCTTAAATAATTCACTTACTTCAGCTAGTTACCTCTCAAGATAGGCATTACGTATTTAAGTTAATCATTTCGTAACCGATTACCAGAATTAAGGTAGCTTTCATTTTCAGGCATGCGTACACTCGGGAATTCTCTAAACGGACGCACCCAAGCATCCAAAACCTGATTATGCAAATATCGGCTTTTAACGAATATTTGTTTTATTTTAAAAATAATGAAGACGGAAGTAGAATTGAGTCAAATGTTTTTATTTGTCACTAATAAAATGCTGATTTTCAGCTTGCTTATGTTTGAGAGAGTCATTGATTTAAACGTCATTGATTTAACGAGCATATCTTAAGTAGCTTTAATGCTTAAATTCACATGTGTGCGAAATGGCCGATAAACGGTGAACCATTTCGGTCATTTGACTCACATTTTGATAAGGATCTATATTTTAGATGCTAAACTTGTGAATCATGTTTTATCTATCTTGCTAGATAAAATCTAGAGAAATGTAGTTATCGTGTTAACTTATACTTGGACAGCAGGACAGACAGACTCCCTATGAATGAATTTAATTCAAGATATATACAAATTTTGCATAAAAACTATAAATCAAATTTCCTCTGTCTAGCTCAAGGCGTTTTTGAGTTAATTCTGTTCCTAATTCCACAAATGTATTTTTCGTATTCAGGGAGACCTAAAACATGAAGATGTGTCAAAATCTTGAGTCTGAATCTTTTAGTCACTATAATAATATTTTCTCTTTGTATTTCGTATACGAGAAATTAAAACTGTGTTCTAATAATGTTCTTAATAGCGTGTTGTTCTCTAGATTAAAAAGACGTAGGAGTATAAATACGTAAGACGCGTCAATTTCGAAGATATCACGGAAACAAAATATTAATATTTATTTTTTAAAGCCAAATATGATGATTGGATAAAAAAAAAAAGCATATATTTTTGCACCATTTAATCTTTTTATTCCAATATCCCATAAACATTCCTATGCCCTATAGGTTAAACAGTCTGAACAACACTAGCCTATACTTTCTTCTTTGTTGTTAGTAGAGATTCTACAAGATACCTTTGTTGCACATTAAATATCGAAAATATTAGCAATTTCTGAGAAACTCAATGAATGCGTATAATTATTTTCATTCACTAATTCATTATATAATGACGTAAGTGATTCAAATTTTTTAACGGTAGCACGCTGATATGCTTATCTTTGAAAGCAGTCTTCATATTTTTCTAAATTTTTCTGCGAAGTAGCTTTATTAAGTATTAAATGTCTGAAGTATTAAATTGCGTTTCTCAAGAAAAAAATGGTTAACTTCTTAAATGACTGAGATCATGTTTACTGATTCAACTATTATTTACCTAAAAGTCCATTAACTTTGTATATTCATACTACCCATTTTCTTTCGAATGCAAACTCCAGAAAACCCAATAAATTATAGGTCATTTTACCCCATTTATTTCTTCCAGCTTCCTTTAACGTTATCGTCAGATGAAAACTTTTAACAAGTTCTCTGATGGAAAACCACTTCACTATTGTCACTGTGCAGTTTCGATTGATTTACAGCGAGAATTTCCGTTCCACGCTGCATCTGAAATAACTGCAGTCTGCCCTGTAACACCTGCTGCGGTCATTCCCACTCCAAATAAATCATAGAAACCTACATCTACCGCCAAATTCAGAAACAAAACCCACAATTTTCCGCCTTAGTTTACAAAACCATCCGATATTAGGAATAAATAAATCAACGTTTCTAATGAGAGATCCACCCTGGTTCCCCCTGGCCCCTTTGCACAAAATGGGGAGGAAAAACACCTTAATGCTAACATCACGACATCCGCCGTTTTGGAATTGCAGACGATTATATTCGCAAGGGCGAATTAAGAGTTTTTTTTTTCTTTCTTCTGTATTTTAAATGCTTTCATTTTTCAAACGATTTCCTTTTGGTACAAAAGTAATAAAAGTGACAAATGTTTTCTTTTTCTTAAATGTGGGACTCCTCTACTTTAATTGATCTGTGTTGAGCCGCTTTATTTTTATTTAAATGGTTAAATTGTTTGCAGAGGAAAACTAAAAATAATTTTTAACAAAACAAGCCTTTTTCAAATATGCTCTCATGCTGACACTGTCATATAGCGCCATCTCGAAGCAGATTTCACCCTGGTAAAACTGAGTGTAAGCTCTACAATATAAATAATGATATATAAACTGTAAAATAAATACTGTAAGATAGCTGATTGTTTCGAATAATATTTTTAATTAAGTGCATCCATGATTTTTTTTTATTTAAATGACCAGTTCACATGCAGGTTCGAATGAAAAGTATTCATATGTGATCAACATGCGATTCGTATCTAAATAATTTTTTCAAAGAAACAAGATTTTACGAAAAAACAAGCAAACCTGCCGAGCGAAATTCGATAAGATATAAACTTAACATTTTAAAAATAATAATAATCTATGTTTAGATGCCGAAATATCCCGAATTGATGATATAAATTGAATATCAGTTATTATATTAAGATTTGAGCTAAATTTAAAGTATTGAAATGGAAAATGTTCAAGCGGTAAAGAAATTTTGGCTTAATATATATCATAATATAATAAACCTTATGATATATTTCTATGAAATTGCCATTGTTTTAAAGGCATTTACCTTATTGAAGACAGAATTTTTTATTGCCGATGTTATGGACTGTCAAAGACCTAAACCATGAAGTTACTGTTTTTAAGCACTTCAGCATTTTAGAAATGCATTCTTACGATAAATTCTTTAAAAATCAGTAAATAGAGCTGATGTGATAATTATTTGGGCGTATCACCTGGTCTCATGGTCCTTCATCTCTGAGACCTTTACAGTTAATTTATTTGTACTAGTAAGAATTGATTTGAACCTAGACATTTTACTACCTTTCTATTGTTAATAGAGATAACAAGAGCAAACAAAGATGAAAACACCGCCCCACTTGCAATGTTGCTACCTTTGATCTGTTGCTGCCATCAATTAACGTAATTCCAGCATACAATCCCTTCCAATACGTCCCTTGGTTTGGATAAAGTACCAAAGTCGTCAAAGATTTTTTTCTTCCGTTGGATCACACTTTCAAATTGACGATGTTTTTTAAAAAGCAGTATCTTCATGTCTTCACTTGCGATGTCATGTATTGTTGCTCTATTATGTATTGTTGTTATGTATTGTTTTTATATTATGTATTGTTAAAAGTTCAAATTAGCAGCTTAATAGAAACAACGATACATAATATAACAATATAGGGATAAGCAACACATTGATAAATAGTTTTCACTTGCACGCAGCGTGCTCGTATAAGTTACATTTTATTTTGATTTTACATTTTTGAAAAACAGAATAAACTGGTTTTTGACAAATGTGTAGATAAAGTTGTAAATCCAACAATACACAACATGACACATTCTTTGGTTGCAGATGAATATAACAATGACCTTGAAAAATCTCGTGACTCGTTGCTATAAACAAATTACAAAGGTGATTATGTAGTAATGTTAGATTTAGTATTGTTGTAGATAAAATTTTGTTTCAGTATCTCTTGTTTTTGCTCAGATATTACGGTCTAAATGAATTTCGTAATTAGTATAGGCAAATCGAGCACGGCAGATTAGTTCCCATTAGGATCCGATTTGGCTGAGAATTCATTAACAATACCATATATTTTGAGGAATGCTAATTTTTGAGACAATCATGGCTTCATTTTTTAAGGATGCATCTTTCTATGGAAAATAATATACATGAAAATCTCTCTAGTCTCACTGATTGTTTCATCAATTCGCGGCATTCTGTCAAAACAAAGCAATGACTCACGAATCTGCGTTTAAAAGGAAAATTATTTTTAAAATATGGAAAAAGAATTTCGACAAATGTTACAGTATGTGATTTTTTGATGAAGGGATCAAGTTTCGGAAAAATGTTTTAAAATACTTATATATATATTTTTAATTCTTCGTAAAATAGATTAAAAAAAAACATCCATGAAAAAAAATATGTAAGTCAAATCCAAAAAAGTTTTGAAAGCAAGAAAGAATGTATTTCTAAGGGGGGTGGCTAAAAAAATATAAACAAGAACGTTCAACTTTTTTAATTTAAAAGCCCATCGAATTATTTGTTGAAAATCTTCCAGATAACTTAAGAAATATTTTACCCAGTTTCTAAAATTAATAAATATGCAATATTTCTATCCAATATTCAAATACTGGAATTCGACTGATAAATAACATGAAATTTACAATTGTTTTTTCGCATAATGGAGCATTAAAAAAAAGCGTAAAAATCTTTTTAAAAATTCTTGAACTTTAGAATGAGTAACCATTTTGAGAAATCGCTACACCAAATTTGGACAAAAAACACGCATTATATTTCAACTTATGAGTTTTTCATAAAATTGTTTTACCAATATTTAGAATTTGGAACAACAGCATTTAAAAATGTAAAATATCATTTAAATGTAAATTATACAAACAGAAAAAAGGAATCTAAATTCTTCAAACAATGAATGATTAAACAAAATTTAAACAGTTTTATCAAGAAAAACTTCCAAAAATTAAGAATGTCAAATGAAAAAAGAACATTTGATATTTTCGTCAAAAATCTACTTTTCACCACAATAATTTATCCTAAATCGCTCTTAGTATAAATTGCCTGTGAACATTCTACGCTTGAGGTTGATTAAAAAAAATGATGCTTTTCAAATGTAATATTTTTATTGGACTCAGAAAAATTTGATAGAGATATAAAGTAAATTTCCACATTAAAAAAAAGACAGAAAAAAAAGCATGGAATTCATCGCAAAAAGAGATGTTTATTTTAGCGAACAATGATTTTTACGATGCACATATTTAAAGTATCAGTATTTTTTATATTCAAAAGAATGGTAAAATTTTAATGAAGATTGCATAGAATATTGAATGGAATAAATGAATAATTTGTAATTTCCGAAATAAAAATTTCCTGAATACTGATTCTTAATGAAAAGAAATTTCAATTGTAATCGCAATATGTGTCAATCCATTTTCATTTTTGCGTTATAATCATATGTGATTTATTCAAAAGAAATTTTCTGAATATGAAACAATAAAAATTCAATTGAATAATTTAAAGATAAATGTACATTAATACTTACCACTTTTGACATATTCTAAAGGATAAATATTTCCTCCACCTAGAAACAAAAAGATAATTATTTTTACAATATTAATACTAAATTTTAAAAATATTTCAAGTTAATGACTATCCATTTCCTTTTGTCGATCAATTTTATATATGCACCAATGAAGATAAAAAACAAAAGCAAATAATTCCTTTTCCTTTTTTTTTAAATAAAGCTTATAAACGATAGTAAATAGTCTTTTAAATAATTTTTTTTCAAATAAAATTTGATATGAAATGCAGAATCAGTTTAAAAGAACCGATAGTCATTTAAATGCAGAAAAAAAATATTTTAATCTTACAATATCACTACAAACAGATAAAACATAAATTTGAAATTGTCAGATGGTGCTTATCTAATGAACGACTAGTTTTAATTAAATGAACTGCTAAATTCTAAAGTGAAGTATTCAAAGCAAAAATAGACATGACCGACACATGCAAAATGTATGTTAACTGAGAACAGAGATTTTCCTTGTTTGGAAAATGAAACTAAATAGCTAATAGATGAGCAGTTTAAAATGATTAAAATTGAAACTATTAGATTTGGTGAACCTCGGATAATTTGAATTTATTACATACTAGCCGTCTTTGGCGGCCAGCTGGTTCACCAATCTTAATGTTCGTTTAAATTTTAATAATTAAATATTTTACGCAATTCCTACTTTAATAGATTCTTCATCAAAATATTTTAAAACTTCAAATTTTGATAGTCATATAATTCACTCATAATATTATAAAAGCCTTCAGTCATAACGTAATATGTATTTCTCTAATTTTCTGTTATCTTTCGTAGAATTTCTGCTTTAAATTAAAGTGGAAAGAATTAATCTGCAATTAATATAATAATATTTTTTTTACTGAAACAAAGCATTTTTTATAATATGATTACTGATAACAGAGTTACTGAGCGTTTAAACTTTATGGGCACTAAAGAATATCTTTCTTAATTTATGTAATATTTCAAGAATTTCTCAACAAAATTTTCTCAGATTCACCATGAACAGATCGATTAATTAACAATGTTTAATTTTAAATGCATCAAACACTAAGAAAATAAAACGAATCGTTTAAAATAATCAGTCGAAAACAGGTTTTAAAAAAAAAACTACTTAAAAAACGATGTACTTAACACTATAAGCATATACAATAAATATATAACTAACATAAATACAATTTAATCACAAAAGCATGCAATTAACCTAAAAATAAATTAAATCATCCGTTGATAATGGTTGTCATGTCAACAATCAGAACACAATGCGCATGCGTGAATTTTCAACGCCAGTTACGGTAACGCAAATGCGTGAGTTTTTCTACGCCAGTTGGGGTAACGGTATGCAGATTAGAAATTTTTAATTTCCTTTATTCTCTTTTATTTTAATTCAAAAGTACTTCAGAATGAATCGGAAAGATCTATTAACTAACAATGTTTAATTTTAAATGCATCAAACATTAAGAAAATAAACAGAATCGTTTGAAATAATCAGCCGAAAAATCTTAAGCCTACCTCATTACTGTTGGAAAAAAAAAAAAAAAAAAACTGAAGCCTTACTCATTTGGCGGTGGGGAAAATGAAAAGATTTTTTTTAGCGGGAAAGTTAGTTTTAATGAATAATTAAAATATAATTAAAAATTCAAAAAAGGGACCCCAGGTGCACATTCCCGACCTCTAAGGTATACATGTTCCACATTTGGTAGCTGTAGGTCAAATGACCTGGCCTGTAGAGCGCCAACACACACACACACATTGAGCTTTATTTATAAGTATAGATTTCTGCAACGTATACTAATCTAAAAATTTGAGCAAATATCTTAAAAATTAACAAGTATTTTAAAATTTAGTTATAACTACCGTAAATTGAATTGCATGCTTATTCCGAATTGAATATGTTGCAAAAAATATTATTTTGTTTAAAATATATTCTGGAATTGGTTTATTAATTTACAACTTTATTCGGATTAAATTGTGAGTGGTCGGAACTTTTCAATCAGTAATATGGCATAGTGATTTCCGATAAATTTATTTTCCAATTATAGAGATGGACCCCCTCCTTTTTTTTCAAAAACTTTATTTGAGAATTTATATTCTCATAATTGTCAGTTTTCAGTGAAGTGATTTTTTTTGTTTGTTTTAAACAATTGCTAATTTTTAAATTAATTTCAATAAAAAACAAATCATATATAGAAATTATTGATTTATTATTTATTATTTTTCACATACTTTAAAAAATATTTATTTTTTATTTTCGAAGAAATATTTATTTTTATAAATCATATTCATACATCATAGCCGACGAAGGTAAGTGGTTTAAAGAATTTACTAAAACTTTCAATTTAAACATTAAAAAAAATTGAGAAGGAATAATTAAATTCATATTAAAATTAAAAATAAGAATTATTGTTGTTTCCAATTTTATCTAATTTTTTTTATGTCTGATAATTTTTTTTCTAATTATAAGTATACTAATCTAAATCTCTCTTTTTTTTTTCATGAATATATCTTAAATAAGGAATATGGTGATTTTTCTTTTATTTGTAATTTCAAAATAATTCTAGAATTTTGGTATTTTTCAAATAATTTCAGTTTGTAATATATTCTGAATTTTGAGCATAAATCCAAAACATACAAAATTCTCATTAAAATTAAAGGCTTGTGTTAAACTTGGACTTCTAACATTCTGTCAGTTTGTGACTCCTTATCGGAGAAAGAGAAGTGAGACCCCAGTTCCCCAAGACTCTCAAATTTCTAAAATAAATAAGGGAATGAAGCATTAATTGCTGGCATCAAATAAAAAAATCAATAAAAAACAGTTTTTAATTGAATTTTCCTTAATTTAATGGGAAAATTGATAACTTTCTCACAAGTAATGAAAGAAATGATTACATAATTTAAATGAAATCTTTTTAAAAAGAGGATTAATTATCTGCAATCTAAAAGATGAAGAATCTGAGAGAAGGCATTATGAGTTTTTAAGAATCAGTTCTTTTTCTGCATCGCAGTTTAAGAAGATATGTGTTAGAGAAATATAAATATTTCATTTGAAATAAATAATCGTCATTTAATAACAATTTTCATTTGCAATAACCCGTTTATCAATTAAGTGTCTAATATTATTAATAAGTTAAGCATTTTACCCATTTATCTTTTGGCGACTCATTTGCTCACCAAGATTATTAAATTATTTGATTGTTAAATGATGTATAGAAAGCACTTAAAAAATACTTTTCACTTGTGTATTTCATACGACTGAAAAACATCAATTCAATTGAAGCAGCTTATTGCCTTTAAAAAAAGTGTATATAATATAAGGCCGGCATAGCCTGGTTGGTAGGGCGTTGGATTCACATCCCTTGGGGTGTGAGTTTGAACCCCGCCGTCCGAAAACTCTCCGTGTGTGTGGTGGCAGGCGCACGTATAAATCGAATGTGGTCACAAAGTCATCCATGCCGAGAGTAATAAGACTGGGGGTACTGTTTCAGAGGTGATCGTTCTCTGATTCAGATCTAAATGACGATGAGTGAATGAAATGCCCAGTGAAAAGGGTTGTGACGTGCGAGTGGATAAGTCGTACGCTTGGCCCTAATTGGTGCTGCTGAAAAAGCAAGAGACGTTCATTCGGCTTCAATCGCTGATAGATAACTGTCACTGGATTTGTAAAGTGCCGTAAGTCACGACACAACAACGTATATGCATTATGAAATTATGGGGGAAATAAAAATTCTCTTATGGTTATAACGATCGTTAAAAACACACGATTTAATGTTTTGATGGATGTTTGATTTCCATCATATCATTTAAAACTGAATATCAAATTGAATTAAAAAAATTAATAAAATTAAGGAGAACATTTTATGGAAATGAAATTGATATCGTTAAAAAGGTAATTTTTTGTGTCTGAATTCAAAGACTATTTTTGTAAAATAATTGTTTTACAAGATATAGACATCAAATTTCATAGGCAATTATTCATTTTACGATCGTTCTATCTATTTTTGCCCTGGTTTAAACTTTCTGTTTGAAGCCTGTTGCTTGATTTCTTTTATATTTTCTTTCCTCTGAATTAATGTACTTTTTAATGACATGACAAACCATCTTGGAGAATGCTTCTACTAACATTTTGCAACTTCATTAATGAACTGCGCGAAGCGCTGAATTCAATGCAATTGTAGAAAAATACAGAAAAGCAGTCCTAAATTCGTATGATAGTTTGTTTACGTTTGAATGTTGTCATTCGATGATAAGAAATAAGAGCAATTTATGTGCCACTTACGTTAGCGTTTTATATAAGTAGAATATTATATATATTGTTACGAAATTTCGGGGGTTCGTTTGGATAGTGGAAGTTATATGGTGTGGAGAACGCTCAATCAGCAGGCGGCAATAGAAAAAGAAACAACGACGTTTATTTACACGAAGACACACAGGACAGCACAAAAACGACAACTATATACAGCATAGAAGACGATTATCTTCAACCGAGACGTTCAGCATACAACAACATACACAGCAGCATACAACAAGACTCTACTGCAGACACTAGCGCACAGCTTAGTTCAGCACTAGCTTGACTCCATCGATGCTTTGCTAATCCCTGGAAGAACGGTTCTTCACCGTCGATTCCGACTACGACTACTACTACTCTAGCAGCTGCGGTTGCCTCCTTTTATAGGTCTCAGGAGACGGGACTAGAAGCCTCTCAACCAATCAGGAACGTTCGAGGCGTATCCCGGTTCCTAATGGACGGATCGGGAAAATTCTCGATGTTTCGAGTATAATCTATTTTGACGCCAAAGTTTCCAAATTCGTCGCCAAGTCGCCAAATGAACGCCAAGCTCTGGGACCTCCAACGCGACACCCGGACTCCTTCCTATACCGATGACTTTAAAACAGTCTTTCTGATGATGGAATAAACTATGCTGGGAAGCCGAATTGCAGGATTGTAGCAATATATATATATATACATAACAAAAAATAATACCTGTTGGATTATCAAATAGATAAGCAATCAACTGCTTAGGAACTCTGCAATTATAGTGGACGTCAGACAACTAACTCTGTCGAGGGGCCTAGAGATATTTTCAAGACAATACAATTTTATGCTACTATTTTATTCAAAAGACTATATTTTCGAATTATTGAAATTAAAATAAAATATCTTTTAAATTCCAGAGCATTATGCTCAGGATTTTATCATGTTACATCATTCGATTACAGATCATTTTGGGTCCTTTTTTCGTAATTAAGGGAAGGATTGATAGCTCAATAGCCATGACAAACCTTTGTATTTGAATATTTATAATACGCTAAAAGAAATCGTAACTTTTAAAGTACTTTAATTTGAAGTTAGTTTGAAATTAAAACTTTTTATTCGTAGAAAATAGGAAAACTAACTTTTTTTTAAAGTGATCCAGAAGGAAATGTTTTTTTATTCCAGTTTGTCGTAATATTTGCTATAAGAAAACTCTTTGTACATTATTCTAATTCTGATCAATAATTATTTTTTAAAAAAGAAATCTGATTTTGGGAGTTTAAAAGGTGTTCAAAGCAGTACCTTTAAACTTATATTGCATAAGAAACTCCGCAGATTCACCAGAGCCTTAGGAATAGAGATTCTATGTGAGCTACATTCCGATATGCTCCAAAACTGGTACACAAAATTTGGACCATTCAATAGGTTTAACTTAGTTTATTTACATTAATATACCTTTTTGACACTAGCTCTTTTAGGACACACATCATAAATTTAAAGCATGGTCCAAAGAAGATTACGATATCTGAGCCAGTTTTATTTAGAAGCGTATTACTTAGGAAAAATTTTACTAGGAAGAGAGAAATTTATCTAGGAAGTTTTTTATTTGAAAAACTTCCAAAAATTTTCAAAAAGCTTTCAATTAAGAAAACCTATATTTTGCATTGCTTTCATTAGTTTTTCTTCAGATTGATTTATCCACAATGGTTATAGTACATTGATTATATTTCTTTTATGGCGGCATTTGAAAAGATTTCTTTACATACTAATTTTATTAATCTTTTTTTAATTTGAATTTTTAATTGAAATTGTAATCGGGACAATCTTTCAGTTAGGATATAGAACCGAAAATCAGAATAAATCCCAGTCAATCCTAAATATCTATTTCATATGTATATCGGAAACTGGGAAATTGAACTTAATCAAACTTTAAAAAATAAATCCAGTAAATATTCTTAAAGATTAGCTATTAATTTATCAGTAAAATTTAGAATAATCTGGGGTATTTTATCAACTTCTGGGTAAATCTTTGGCACTTTTTCCAATGGGGACGAAGGAATAGGAAGTGTCACTATCCCAGTTAATACGGGACATCTGATCACTTGAGCGTCATTCATCTTAAGATAAAGTAGCAAAGCACTCTTAATAAATATTAATGAGATGAAAATATATGATTCGATACTTTACTACAGACTTTTTTTTTCTAAGCAATAAAATATTTCGCCAATTACACTGCTCTCGTTCAGATTTTGCATCTATCCACCATCTGCTGCAGACGCAGGTGCACCTAAGAAAGAACGAATGGTAGGAGGATTGGCGACGGCAATTGTTTCTTTGACCGTGAAAACCACCAAACTAATCTGTGCAAGATTTGAGTAATTCCATCGAAGGATACTAGAAGGCACCATTGTTTCAATACGAAAAGAATAGTTTATTGCATATGCTATTTTTATTTGCCAAAATTTTTTTATGCAAACAGAAGGTGGCCGCCATTTCATTGAAGTTTTGAAGTGAGATCTGAGTAAGACAAATCCCAAACAAGTCGTAATTAAAAAAAAAAAAAAAGAATTTCTCATGCTGCCATAACCAAGTCTCTGTTTCGAGAAAAGAGGGTTCAACGTTGCAAGCCAATTCAGTCAAAGTTTCGCCCTGTAAGTGATTTATGTACATAAAATCTTGAATATCGCTGTCAAACGTTCTTATGCTGTTGATTCAAAAATTTGGACAAGGTTTTATTACAAAATTAGAAATTTTTTCCAAAATAGTCCTTATGTTGCTTTAAATAGAAATGTTAATTTAATTCAAAATAATTAGGTACGTACTTTAAAGAGATCTCGATTTTTCCGAAATATGTTTTAATCTTATGTAACTAAATATTCGTCTAATAGACTACCCATGTCCTCCAGGTTTGCGAATTCGAGATGTTCCTTTATGAGCTCACAGTACCTTCATAACTGATAAGATCAACCGGAATGGTCTCTCTTAAACTTTCTCGCATATTCTGCAATAAAGGGCTTGTCCTTCTCCGCCCTCATAAAATTATGGATCTTGGGAAAACCCGCAAATGGCTTGTATGGCATGAACGAAAAATAGTTATAAAATAGATTACTGGCGTGAATCTAACATTTATATTGAACCTATAGTGTATATGTATTTTGAATGCCTTTTGCTAACCGAATGAAACGATTATTTGACAAGGAACTACTGCAGTCACTTAATAACATACCGAATTTCATGGATTTAAATCATTCCGTTTATGAGTTATTGTCTTTAGACTCATTCTAAAGTGCAGAATGATAGACGGACAATCCTAAGACAGATTTGATTCAAAATTCGATGAGAATCTTTGTTTTAAATGCTAAAACTGAGTACCAAATTTTATCTATTTATCTCTTTGTGTTTTGAAATTAATGAGTTCAATGAGAATTGAAAAGTCAGCCAGATGGACTTCTTGTGAAGGGATTCCTTTGATAGAAATCTACAAATTTTATCGTAAGTATTTATACCAAATTTCAATCTCTAAGCGGATTTAAGCTATTCACATGTTGTTGTTGCTTATCCCCCCTTGGATTGAACACCAATTCAAACCAAGTCCAAGAGATTGAGGAAAGAGGGGTGAAGTAGCTTCGGAGGATAAAGACCCCTGAGCACCCGAGGGCAGAAGTCTGACTTTAGCTCATACGAAGATGACACTCACACACACGCTTGCATAACCTCTTTTTTACAAGGGGCTCTTTTACACACCTCACAGATAAAACAGGCTAAAGTACAAACATACCTGCACCGGGGTTCGAACTTAGGACTCCCAGGTCACGGGACACCGGCACAGACATATATAATGTCAATAATGTGCTTTTCGAATTCGTGAAGATCTGAAACTTGGAGATTCGCTAAAATCTCGAGTTCGAGTTTTTTGACGATAACGATGCTTCCTTTATGCTTCGTGAACGAGAAAGTAATAAGTTATTCTAATGTGATAAAGGTAGCTGTACACTTGTTATATTTCAATAATACTCCTCAAATAATACCACGATCAATTATTCTAATCCAAAAATATTTTAAGACGAGTATTATTTAGAACCAAATTAACTAAAAGTTCCATGTTACAGAAATCGAAATTTTTGTCAACGACAGTTCGATTACTTGATAATGATTTCTGTTGGAATTTTTACTTCTTTTTCAATGTGATTGACCCATATTATCGCTTCAAAACACGAATTTACTGCATATGAAATGAAATACTCACACTTCTGTCTATCTCTATCCTTTAAAAAAAAATCAATTGTTCTAACGGAACATTCAGTTCGTTCCCCGATTGCGTGCCACACGAAACGACGCGCTTTATTCCGAATTTACTTCTTATCATTCCGTGATAAGGATAAGTGGCCATTGCAAGCGGCATAATTTGATTGAAAGGGGCGTGAGAGCACCTCTTGGATGTCTTATTATTAAGTCCAACTCGCTGAAACTTTATAGGAAGTCTCATAAGCGTAATGATGAGCTTAGAATGTCAAGTAGAGCGTTGAGAAGAATGAAATTATAGGTTGGTCCGGCGCGGATGAAAATGCCGCAGACGTTACGCGATCTTTTTTGCTGCATCCGGTGATTGTGAAGTCTGAGTCGTGTGGGACATTTGAACCAAAAGGGTTGCCGCCTTTGGCGACTTATGGGAAAGTTTCTTTTGGTGATTAAAAAAATCACGAAAAATGTTATTTTAAACAATACAATAATTAAAAATTTATTTAAATTACTATTGTATAATCACACAGTTTTAGATTACAATTAATAAAAAAAATTGTCCACTAAATTGGATTCGTCATTGCATTTGAAATTGTCTTACTGCTCAAAGGAACTATTAATTCTTAGATATACGAGTTTATATAACCTCCCTAATAGTTATTTGTGATACTGATTGTTATTTCAATAGAAATATTGTGTCAGACTGTGATACTTAAACATTTCAAAGTAATTTTTGTCTTTTAAATTACTAGCCGTCACCGGCAACCAACTGTTCTCTCACCACATTAATAGAGTCAATTGAGTTACGTTAACCAATTTTAATGAATTACATCTTATCACATCAAATGAAAGTAATATTTTAAAGTGTGCTTGCTTGAAAAATAAACATCAGACATTTTGATTGGATCGCTTTGCATAAAAAGTGGAGTGATTAATTTGCGAAATCGGCCCAGTTATTAATGCTGGGACCTGTATCAAGGTTTTATTTTGCTATATTTTTTTTAAAATGGAAGACGGAGGTTGTCAAGTGAGCATTGATAATTTTTTAAGAATTCATAAACTCTCAAAAGAAATCAAAATCAGCAGAATCGGTGCAGTGTTTGGGGTTGGAAAATTGTTTTTTCCCCCTCATAGAGAATATACATCGAAGTAATTCTTTTGATATTGCTGTTGAAAATTGAGAGCAGGTCACGGGACTCCAGATGACGCTTCTAGGAGTCCTGTATTTTTATATAAAAAATATTATTGAAATCCATATGATGGTTGGGGTTGGGTGACAATGACAATATTTTATTCATAGAGAATGTAAGCAAAAGAGCGTTTCTGAGATTTCTCTCTAAACTGCTTGATATGGGGAGGGGGGGGGGGTTAAGGCAACCATTGGGGGGGGATTAGGTTTAATAGTTTTAGCATAAAAAAAGATCGCATACTTTACTGAAAATATATTAAATAGTCAAATACAAAGAAAAGAAATCATTAGAATAATATTTTGAAATTTAAACCATACTTAAATTCTTAATTTGAATAAGTTCGAATACTTGGCATTTTTAAACCATTCGGAAATACAAATTTACTGTTCTGTACAAATACTGGAACGAATCTAAAGCTTTTGAATCCTTTGAAATTGCTGACTTTGCTTACCTGGACAATTGGCTATTTTATCTATTTGATAAGTTTGGCCAAGTGTCCTTGTAGATATTGCTGTCTTTGTGATTTACAGAATATCAAATTTAGCTTGTTTATATATTTCATATAAATGCAAGTCAGTAAGTTTCCTTCATTATTGTGTTCAAAAATTTACATGATGCCTTTATTTATAAGGGAGTCATGACATTTTATAATGAGTACACAAGTTTTGTATCACCCTGTTTAAAAGAAACGAAACTTTGATATTTTCATTTTTTAATCAATACTAATTGATAGTTCAAAAGTAACTTCGCTTTACTGTCATATTGTATGAATTAAATCCGAGCTAGATTGAAAAAGTTATTTTCAGTGACAAAATTAGAATTTTATTTCACGATTAAAAAATAAAACTGCACGTTTTTAGTTTGTTTAGTAAGTAAACAGTCTTTAAATTTTATCCATGAAAGATGGAATAAAATAAAGAGATGTTTTGATAACACTCAACAGATAAAAATGAAATCGGAAATAGTGGTATTTCAAACCACTATTTCCACTCCATTCAAACGGAAATAGTGATTTTTATGGAATTATTACCGTAAAATTCTCAAAAAAATTACATTCATTCTCTACCGAAATACAGGGCAATAAATATTTCAATTTTTATTCACAAGTTTACATATTTCAAGCAATTCTGTTTAAAAGAATTGGAAACAGCATTTATTTCTAATCTAATGTATTTATATGAAATGATGTACATTATTTAAATACATTTTCGGAAAAATAAATATGTATCATAATTGGCTCACAAAATATTTGATATCGTAAAAACTATTCAATAAAATTCATTGAGATTTCTTATGCATGCGTCAAAAACTTTAGAGGGTACTCTCCACGATTACGGTATAATAATCACACATTTTAAAATAGCTTCATTTATTCGACTTTCAATTCAAAATACAGATTCATTTTGACAAAAAATTGTTAATGACAACTTCAAATATTCATAAATTATTTTTATTATAAAAACAACTTTTATCTTATGGTTTGTTACATTCTAGATACTTTGAGAAGTATATATACGGAATGAAAATTAAATATGTCCATTAATTTTCTAATTATGCAGTATCTTCTTAAGTAAGCAGTTTTTTTTCCCACAAACTTATGTTTCTATATAAATTTTTTCTCCTAGTTTTGATCTTTTAAAATTATTTCAGTTATTTGGCACAAGGAAGATATTTCATATATCAAATGTACTTTTTAAAATTGTCTCTAAATCTAGCCGGATACTTTAAAAATTTCACAGAAATTCTGGATACGAAGCTTGGGGAGACTTACTTCGAATCGTAAGTAAGCCTCCTCTAGCAATAGTTTAAAAAAAATTGTAAAAAGTCTGTTGCTCCTCTTAAGATAAAAGGTGAAAAATGACATTTTATCTCAGTGACAAACAGAGGAAGGGAGGGTCAGGGAAAGGAAGAACTGAAAAAACGACACATACATTCATCCAAAAAAAACTCTTAAAATTTTGGATTAAATTATATAAAAAAGATAGAAGAAATTTGTCTGAAAAGAAAGTTATATATTAGAAAGCTATATATGTGTGTGTGTAAGTTTATAAACAAAAAAAAAAGCCACGGAAATGTCTGGTAAGTTTCCGTTAGAAATTTAATGCGGAGGCTGGAATGTCAGGTCGAAGTCTAACAAAAAACGTATGTCTCTGTCGGAAAAAAAAATGTAAACGGACACCCCACCCTGACTAAAAAGACAAAGAAAAACACTTCACTTCACCCGATTTCTCTTTTTTCTCTTTCGAAAATTTTTATATTTTTAGTGGCAGCTGCCAGTGGAAACAAAGGTAACAACAGTTAGAAAAAAAAATGAAAAAAAAAAAATCCCACCACTCTGTGGTACTGTCGCTGAAATAAAAGCAGTTTATTATCGTCTAGTTTATTCAGTCATTTGGCCTCTCGCATTACCAGGATTTTCTAGAATTGCAGATGGTTCGCCTCGATTTTTTCGATCAGTCAGGAAAGGGTTTGGTTTTGTGGTCGGACCATTTGGTCTGCCAACGAACATGCTCGCCATCTGATACATAAATTCAAAAGATAATCGTCACGTTATCATATAAGAGACTTAAATAAGTGACTCATTTCTGATGAGTCACTTATTTTGGGAATATTTGAAATATGGGGGGGGGGGAATCGCGATTTTTCCATATTTAAAACTTTATACAAGTTAATCTATATATTGAAAAAGATTCTTTAAAAAAATTTGATATATAAAAATTTAAGTATACACAAAATATTATTACAAAATTTTCATCGTTTTTCTTCTTTTTTTTGTAATATTAATTTTTAGTTAGAATTATACATAGTTGCATTTTTTAGAATTAAAGAAATCTTAAAAGAATAAGACTATTAAAATTTATTTTGAAAGCTTATAAATAATCACAATTTTTCAAAGTTGTTGATACAGTATTTTAAAAAATTTCAATTTTCTTCTCTGTCTTTTCATTTGACTCCACTTTTTATAGTTTTTATTAAGGCGGGTGACTATGTTTGAAAGTCGATTTTTTTTTGGGGGGGGGAAATTATAAATTTTTTAATTTAATATTTTTAATGTTAGAAAAGTCTTCTTTATAAAACCGTTATAATTTTGTTTCCATGTTTCCAAGTCCATTTTTTCGGGAGTTTTTTTTATTTGTAACTATTAATGTTATTTCACATCTTTAGATGCTTTTTTCTCAAATTCTAATCTTTGATAGAATTTCTTACGAAAAAGCACGTGAATTAAAATCAAATGCACTTTTGTTCAAAATTGATGTAATAATTTCTCAATATGTTCTGCAGTTCGCGAATTAAGAATAAGTAATCTGTTCATTTAGAAATATTTTGTGAAATACAAGATGAAAAAATTAAAATTTCGTGTTATTTATCAATAGAACCCCAATATTTAAAGAATAAATAGGAATGCAGATTTTTTTTAAATTCAGGAAATGGATAATATATTTCTTAAGCAATCTGCTTAAGAAATTTTAAGCAAATTATTTGATAAACCTCTAAACTAGAAGATTTTTGCTTTATACCTCTTTTTAAACAAAAATATTTCTTAAGAAAAAATATTTTTATAAAAATTCGACACTTAACTGGTATGTTTTGATTTTTTATATTTTTTTCTCAATATTTCTTAGGTAAATATTCAAAAATATAGGTATTTTCGAACGTTTTTCAAAACATTCATCCCGAGCGTAGTTGAGCTTCTTCGTACTTTTGTTTTGGAGATCTACTCAGTTTAGATTTTTTTTTTCTTTTTCGAATTAGTAAACTCTATTGTTGCCATTGCGATTCATACGTACTTTCTAATTAGATAATCCCTTCTCTATTATAGTAAAACATTTACTATAAAAAGTGTAAGTATTATAATTAGTAATATGCAAAGTAACCAGACATTTTAAGTAAATCAATTGGAACGGCTCGTTTTTGACTTTTTATCCCCGCTTGACAATTTTGCGTATAACAAAATAATTTTGTGATGAAATTGTGGCCACTTTAACTCATTTTAAGCATTTTTTAAATTCAACACCAATTATTCAATTTATGATATTTTTTACTGCTTTACAGGAAATAAAGTGCCATCTGTTGTTACATAAAATTTACATTGTTTCAGATTTAGAAAGTGCGAATCAATTTTCATTGCAGTTAAACCACTTTGTGAAACCCATTTGGATGCTTGAAGTTTTCTGTGATTTCAGACTTTATCTATAGAACGCAGCTAAAGTGTTCTTTATTTCAATATAATATATTTTAAAAATGCAACAGATTGCACGCAATTTTTTTTTTATCATGCTTTGTGATCTATGTGATAACAGTATGACATCAAGCATTTGCCCTACCCTTCCGTTTTCCATGATTGAAAGGGCTGTCAAACGTTCTTTCTGATATTTACTTTCCAAAAATTTGAATTTCACACCTGTGATGACTTTTGTATGTTTATTTTGTGTTCTCCAAACAGATCTTTCAAAACCTATCTAATATATATAAAAAGAAAAGCATAAATCATTGCGCCTTTTTGAAATGCTTTAGGATTATTCGAAATCTTAAAGCATGTGTATTTGATATCAAGCTTTCTAAAATTTATTCAGATTTAATAGAGACTTGTTGGATTTTAAAAATTTATTTGAATCCTAAAATTAGAAATAAATAATTTTTTTTAATTTCTAATTTAAAAAAAAATTTAGCAGATAGTTGAATCATTGTAGGTTGATTTCCGAATTATTTTTTTTCTGTAATTTCCACAAATTAAAAATATTTGATTTTGAAATTTTTTTTGGTCAGTTTACATGCAATTAAATATATAATACTATCGTAAATGAAGTGGCAATACAATGGCCTAAAATAATGCACAAAACCAGATATATGTGCAAAAAAAAAAAAAAAAATACCCCTTTCGTTAGCCGACTGTGCCAAAACTTTATACGAATCTACTGCTTTTGCCCAATATAACATGCTAACTTTAATCAATCTAGTTATTTTCATTTTTGAGTTCATGTTATATATGTATAGGAAGTTACTTAATGCATTTCAACACATAATTTTTTTCATAACTAATGAGATTTTAAACTTCAGAATTTATCAAACATCACATGTTATTAAATTTTTGGAATAACTTTTTTTTTCATGTTTTGTATACAAGAAAATAATAAAAACTCATAACTTTGAAATAAAGAGACGATTTTTAAGCATTGAATAAATCTATAATATTTTATTAATTCGTTATATAATTATATTAGACAATGGCATGGTAATAAAAGTAGAGTTTGTATAGCTTTCTGTTGCCGAGCTTTTTAACATTTGCAGAATGTATGTATAATATTTTTTAAACATTTGCATATGTAAGTATAAATAGTTTTGATTCAGTTAATGTTATTATCACATGTTATTCTCTATTCATTCACGAACCCAAGCCAATACATTCATCCGTAGGATTTAAAACATTTATGAGCTGACAGAGTGAAAGAAACTGAAATGAGAAAATATACAAATAAGAACCAAAAAATATATCCATAAATAGAAAATATAAGCTACATACGCTCGTATCATAGATTCATTCAGTTTATCCGTGTCTCTTCAGGGAATTGAAAAGATTTGTATTCTGAAAAACAAAATACATCATATGATTACAAATTGCTTATTATATATATATATATATATATCAATTTTATTTTTATAAAATAAGGAAAGTTTTACCGATTACAAAATGTATAAATATATGTTTTGGAAAAATCGAAAGCTCACATTTCAAAAATGTAATTAATAGGAAATTTTATGATAAAAATAATACAGATTTCTATAATTTTTTTTTCAAATTTTGGTACGAATATGTAAAATTATTACGAAATTCATATGAAATTGTATATTACAATATGTACAAGCATTGTTAAATGATTGAAACAGTATTTATTAACTCGCTTTTTGCTCTGCCTATTTGTCTGTTCAGTGCAAAATTTGCAATTGATTTTAAACTAACTTCTTGATGCGCTAAAGACTTTAAACGTAGTTCAGAACTGAATGACAATGCAATATTAATTCGCTTTCTAATTCGTTTGTTTATTTGTCTATTTGGCATACAAATTTTAAAATCGATTAAAGACATTCGCTATCAACAGATGGCGCCGTGCAGAGTCATTATCTGGCTAATCAAGAAGTTGATATAAAATCGATTGTGACATTTTCATATGCAAGACAAAAAGCAAAATATAATCGTTTAAATAAAAATATTATGTACCATGTCTTTATTATTTTATATTTAAGGGGTAGTAAGTTCATTGTTGTTCTTGAAGTTTTTAACACATAAATGCTAGTTTTGAGTTGATTTTAATTTTTTTTTTTATCTATTTGAGATAATGAATTTGCACATTATCTCACCGCAACACATTTACAATTCGTCATTAAAAACAAATATGCTAAGAAACAAAGATTTTTATACTATTCTATAATGAAAACAACTCATTTTTTCTATACGTATTAAATTTTGCATTATATATAATATTTATTTGGTAAAAAAAAATCCTCTTATTTTATACTTCAAATTTCAAAGATTTTCTTACTCATAACATAAAAAAATGTAAAAGCTATAACTTTAAGATGTGGTTTCCTTCAATGCCCAAAATCAAAAGCCGTATTTAAAATTTGACATAGCAATTCCTTAATTCAGTTTCTAAACGAGCAGAAGCTCTTTGTCAAAAACAATAGACGCTTTGCCAACGTTATTTATTCTAAAATTTCCTTTCTTAGGCTAATATTACTTTTTTTTTTTAAAGAGCATGTCTCGAGTACATTTTAAACGCCTTCTAAAAGGTTAAATTAATCTTAAAACTATTTAAAAAATATATTCCAAAGTTAAAATTAACTTATTTTCGGTTTTTATGAAACGACTGCAGCTCCTTTAAAAGATGTGTAGTGAAAGCTTATAAGCCAGTTAATTGCTACGCTACCAGAGCAATTGCTTTTGTATCATGGTCATATTACTGAACTGCGAACCACAAGGTCCCAGGTTCTATCCTTGCTCATATCAATCCGCCACAGATGTACCTGCCACATAATTGAAGCTTGTATTACATGCATAAATTACCACACACAGATATTTACTTTTTATAGATAATCGCTGGATTTAATAAAGAATTTTTGATTGGATAGAAATTTTGACATTTATTTAGTAAGTTAATAATATCTTCGGAATTCATATCTGTGTTCTACATCATCAAAATACTCGTTAGATGTCCTCTCTACATTTGTATCATCGATGTGTTTGAATTGCGTAGTTTACAGTAAAATTTAGCAGAAACCAATATGATTAGTGCAGAAATTTCACTACGAGAAGCAGTTCTACAAGATGCATGCAGATCAGCTATTTATGGTACAGACTTCGGCTATATAATTAATTAGCGTTCTGGTGATTTGATTTTACTAAGGTATTGACTAGGTGTAATGAAAGTTAGTTAATATTCTATGATGTGTAGTAATTAGCGATTTAATTACGGATGTATGGACTTGAGGTGCAAACTGAATTTTAGAAAATTTCCAGTTAACAAGCGTCTGAATTGCTGAATTTCATATTTACAGTTTGAAGTCAATCGTTAAATAATATATACTTTCGAATATATTTGCCATATTAAATTCGACAAATTTATAGTTGTTGAAATCAGAATATATTATCAGAAATTTTAATTAAATAATATTTTGGTTAAATACAATATTTCAATCAAATAAATCCGATATTTCTTATGTTTTTGGCTACGCATGAATCAATATTTCGAAGCATATTAGTTATAGTTTATAAAGAAATATAGTTGTAGAAAAAGGATTTTGTTGCATTTAATGATAATTTTTCAGTAGCAAGCTAAGATAATAAAAGCAGGAAAATGTAAAATTAGTTTTAAAGTATTTGTTAAGGTATTCTTATGTAAGAATTCGTCTTATTTAATCTTATTTTAATATAATCATAAGCTTATAATAAACAAAACAGCCTATATAATAAATAACTATGATAAAGAAATATAGTTGTAGAAAAAAAATTTTGTGGTATTTGATAATTTTTTAGAGGCAAGTTAAGATAAGAAAAGTAGAAAGGTGTTCAGTTGGTTTTAAAGTATTTTTTAAGATATTCTAATTAAAGAATTTTCATTTTATTTAACCTTATTTTAATATGATCGTAAGCCCTTTGTATTTAATTATACTTATTGTTTTAATATAGCAAAGACTTTTCCTATATTTCACAATAATCTTTAAATGAAAAAATTTGGTTAAAAAATGTGTTTAACATTTAACAGAGTTTAAAATTTGTTTAACATTTTAATTGTTGACATTTTTTTTTACATATTATTAAAGAGACTGATTCTAAAAGTAACTGTTTAATTATAAGAATTCAGTAGTCGCTTGTAAAGACATTTCTATCTAGAACATTATTTAAAGAAAAAATTTTCAACTTTTCCTTCCCTTCTAGGGATAAAAGAATATTAAAAAACATTTGCCGCAGCTTAGATATTTTAAGCTGCTGCAAATGTTTATTAATTTTTGCTAAAAATATTTTAGCCTTCCCAAATAAATACTTGCTTAGAGAAAGAAGTAATTTAAGTAAATTATTATTAGTGAATAATAGGTCCTGACGGAGGGGGGGGGTCGTAATTGTGGATGAGAAGTTTCCGGCATTGTGGTTAATTCTTGCTATCCTGGTGGGTACAAAAAGGAGGGGAGTTTCGCTCCACCCATCGATGATGGGACGTACTTCCTTAGGGAAGGGTTGTACCGTGGCCGGTGATGGCCCTTAGGATTCAACCACTGTTGCTATTGTAGCGGACGTTCAGGTTTTTCCGTGTGCCTTCCAGCGGGGCAGAAAAGCCAGTTGTTGTTGCGGTTACTGAATCATGTTCGAAATATTTATACGACATTTTAATAATTTTTTATTAAATGTCTGAAACAATCAGTTTTTTTTTAAAAAAATTCTACATATATTTTAAAACATAGACTAAGCAATCTACATTCAATATTTTTGTAACTTCAGAAAGGGTCAGATCAATAATTTATTAAGAGCTGACTTGAAGCATTGACATTTTTTTTTCTTTGTTCGTCCCATTTATTCCGTGCAAACCAATACAGAGTGAAATATTAAATGGAAACAGATTATTAGCTTCATTAAACAAAATAAAACTATACAAATACAACTTTAGTTTATTTTTCTTATTATTTTGTAAGCCAGGTGGAAGAAAATAGATTTCAAAGAAATTAAATATCCAAGCACGATAAATTGTCTTCGAAGCAAATATTCATTCACACAGTACTTTCCTAACAGAAAATTTCTTGAGTCAAAATAACATTTGAAATCTCTTCAGTATATTTTGATAAAATGAGTAAGACTACTTCATTCCATTTGCTATCGAGAGAGAAATCATAAGGCCACCCCATAGACAACCAGAAAATCAGACACAGCTAAAAAAATTTAAAATTTATATCTGCAAAACCAAACTACCTTTATGAGAAAACATCGTATACAAAATAAATCCACAATCAGAAAGATGGTATAAAATGTAGTGCAGGATGAAGAAACGTGGGCAAAAAAAAAAAAGAAAGAAATATCGCCAAGCAATCAAACCGTCCCTGTTTCGCAAACTGAGCTGACGAATCATAAATATGCGGAAACACAGAAAATGCAGGTTGAGAAATGCGAAATGTAATAGATTGGGAATCTCGAGGTCATTGGGAAGGACGAGTTACTGCATGAGCAAAACAAAAAGAAGTCGAAAAATTCCCGTTGACTTGGCAATTCTTTTATCTTCTTTCTTACCACTTTCTTATTCCCAATCTCACCATTCACACAGGTTTTTTTTTTCTTATAAAATAACTGAATTCCACGTCAAAGCCAGCTACATTCCAAAAAAGCAATGACCTTTCTTCCTTTTCTTTTTTTTTTCCCGCCTTTTTTTTTTTTTTTTTCTTCTTCTTCTTTTTCTTATTGTCTTATCAATGATCTTGAGCTACTAAAATATTTAAATCTCTCAGAGAATATGAGAGGCTAAATTGGCTAAAGTGAGTATGCTTTTACGCGCATTGCTGTCATTTTCTGTTGACATGGCATATCCATAATCCGGCGCAATACATGAAAATGCTTAAATTATATTTACGGCAGCGCAGGTCCGACTGAGAAAAATCACCGACTTATTGTGTGGCTTTGTTTAGGCCTCAAATTTACATTTCATGAATAAGTTTAACATTAAACTGATTGACTTCACACCTGAGAACTGCCATTTCAGTTATTTGGACGAAAAACAGCACTTTTACGAATATTTTATGCGATTTGCGTTTTGCGCTGGTGCTTTTATTTTTAGCTGCGAATTCCAATTTGTAAATAACAAGTTTTTGCCAAGGTAAACATTACTCGACGTCTGTCTCATGCGAGTTAATTAAGTGTTGTTCAATCTTGAAAGAAGTATTTTTTTATAGAAGCTTAGAATGCTACTTAATTCCATGTAGTGTATTGAACATAGTTTCAAATATCAATCTCTTCCGATTTCCTATCATCCTTTCATTTGCGTAGATAAATACTTCATGCCGAAAGATTTAAGCCGTTCAGTAGTTTAGTTTAGTTACATTAACATCCCGTTTTTTAACTAACACTAGGGCTATTTTGGGACATTTTGAACCACGATCAGATGACAAGGACTACATCTGAGCTGATACCCCTTCTCCAAACTTCCACACCACACAAGTGGGAAGGCGTTTAAACCCGAAGGATTTAATGTGCACCAGACCCTATTACACAACGGTTCTTCTATGGAATGGATCTCGAACCTGAAAAACCTCCGGTTGCAAAACCGAGATCTTACCACCAGGACATCATTGCCTAAGCTGTTAGTATAAAATACTGAATAAATATTGAACCCTTAGCTCTATTCAAGCTTACTTGAAAATTGTCAAGCGTAATGGTATTTTAATTTTATTAGCAATAGCGCAATTACCTAAAAAGATGTACAACAACAAACAAAGCGTGAATCATTTCATACAGCAAGTCCTTTGAACACTTTAAGAATTCAAAAATTTCTCGCTATTTCTACGTTCTGCTCGCCATTGCGATAGGACGATATTGCATCAATGTTATATTTTATGAAAGGTATGCAAGAATACCAAAGTATACAGATTAAAAATTCATATACTCAGTATCATTTTTTGGATTTAAATTATGTTAACAGTTTATCTCTCGATTTCAATTAGATGGTATTTCAACCTGGCACAAAATATTAGGGTGAACGCTCAACACCTAATCCGCCATTTTTCGTCGACGCTGTTATTAACACTCGCTATGTGTATGTTTTTTTTTTTTTTTTTGTACTACCTGTATATATTATTTCTTAGCAAAACTTGGAATAAAAGTATTTTTAATACATTTTTATTATTTCTATAAGGTTAGTGGGATTTTCTAAAAATAAATAATTGTACATTGTCTGGAACTTTTTTTATTGGAGACAACTAATTAACTAAAACGGTAGAATTATTATAATAAAAACACTGAGTGAAAACAAAAATAAAACATTGAACATGCGTAGAATTTTTAATATTCAGCGTTTTTAAAAACATATTTAAAATGCAAATAGTTATATTATTAGGTCGAAACTTAAATACGTGATGAAATACTAATTAAACTTTCAAAAATTAGATTTTTATTATCATTTTTTTTAATTCTGTAGAATGCCACACTTTTTACTAATAGCATTCCTAATGTCAATTAATGAGTATTAATAGACATTAAGCGTTTAAAGCTAATGTCTATTAATGAGTCGAGTCTACAAGAATGGGATATAATTTGACGAGGATGGCTACCGACGGCATCAGGTGCAAAACTATCAGATATAATTCAGTCAGTCTGCACCTGACAAAGTAAAACCAGTTATCAACTCAATTTACCATTATTTTACTAATAATGTTTCGTAAAATTTGTAATAATCTTAGTCCTGTGGCCGGTTGTTCTATTTGAATTTTGTATTCCATGAACTGTGTGTTGTGTATTTTACCTCAAGTATTTATATTTTTAAATTTTTTATTCATAAAGAATCTCTTATATCTCTTTTTTTTTACTATCGAAATGCTGGAAAATCATTTAAACGAGCGGGAAGGCATTGACTTACAATAGCTACGAAATATTAACCTTTGGCGAAATTTTTGCCTTTTACTAAATTTATCGTGTCATCCTTGGATTATCACGATTCATCTCTATAACACGGTTAATAATATACGAAAATCGAATTTGTGCTTTAGACACTTCTTTTCCAGCAAACAAAAATTTGACAGAAAACTGGACGTATAGTGAAAAAATACCATACCTAATTTGATATATTTAAGTCACTGCATCTTTCAGTTAACATGTTTTTGAAAGCCCAGACTAACAGATGTTCAACCCACTGTTGGATTGGACTCAAAATTTGATGTCTCCACTATTTATATTAAATTTATGTACCGAATTTCATCTGTAATGCTCTTTTCATTTCGTAGTTAAGAGCTGGACTTCCCAGGAAAGGATTTTACTGAAAATGTGATAGAAATCTACAAATTTTGTGTAAAAACCGTGTACCAAATTTCATCTGTCTAAGTCAAGGCGCTTTTGAGTTCTTTGTCACAGACAGATAGACGGACATTTTCAAAAAATGTATTTTTCGAATTTGGGAACGTCTAAGACGTGGAGGTTCGTTAAAATCGAATGTTTTGACGATTGCAATATTTTCTCATTGCTACCTCTACGAGAAAGTAAAAAAAATCTGCTTCCCCTCCCCCCATTTACTTGAATGGTTGTAAATCTGGGAAACTTTAAAGCCGTATATCAGACCACTTATGACGACTTTGTAACTAAAGTTAACAACAGAAAAAAAAAATTCAACACGACACTTTGTGGTATGAAAAAAAAGTGAGTTTTTCTCTTTTCCCTTTTTTAAATTCACGCTGCTAACTGGAAGCTAATTTAAAAGCAATTTATTATGTTGCTTTTTGTATCATTTTTCCTTCAGGTAGAGTGAGAACAATGCTATGTTTAAAGCAATGCGCTCCGTTCTCAGAGGGGATTTAAAAATAACTACATCAAATCAGGTGACTTTGTTCACAAAGCGGAACAAAAGCTATATCGAAGTCAAATCTTTGTCTCCATCCCCAGATTACTTAAAAGATGTCTCTATATTTGCATTTGTTGCTCGGCCGTGTCGGGTGCAATTATTAAGAGAATGTGGATTTCTTTATAACATAGTAATATTTGCACTGTTTTAAAATATTTATTTTACTTTGTAATACAAGTATAGGAATAGGAAATTTTGAAACTGGTAATTCAACATCAAAAATCTGTTCTTTTCCGCATTTTTTTTATTGTTGTCCGTTGAGAATATTATATTAAATTCCTGCTTTATTTGTTTTATAGAACTGCTCCTTCCTGCACTTTTTTTTAATTGTCCGTTGCAAACACTTGTATTAAATTCTTCCGTTATTGTTTTATAAAACTGTGCCTTCTTTCATTTTTTAAAAATTCGTTGTCTGTTGTGAACACTTGCATTAAATTCTTGCGTTATCTGTTTTATAAGACTGAGGTTTCTTTCATTTTTTTCAATTATTGTCCGTTGCGAGCACTTGTATTAAATTCATGCATTATTTGTTTTATAGACTATTCCTTCCAGCATTTTTTTTATTGTTGCCCATTGCGAACATTTGCATTAAATTCTTGCATTATTTTTGTTTTTTTAAGAATGCTCCTTTCACATTTTAACGAATTGTTCCCCTTTGCGAACATTTGTATTAAATTCTTGCTCCATTTGTTTCATAGACTGCACCTTCCTGCATTTTTTTTAAATTGTTGTCTGTTGCAAACATTTGTATTAAATTCTTGCGTTATTTGCTTTATAGGCTGCTCTTTTCTGCGTTTTTTAAAATTATCTGTTGCGAATATTTACATTAAATTCTTACGCCATTGCTCCTGTTGTATAGACTACACTTCCTAAATTGTTGTCCGTTAGGAGCACTTTTATTAAATTCTTGCGTTATTTGTTTTCTAAGACTGTTTCTTTCATATTTTAAAAAATTGTTGTTCTTTGCGAACACTTGTATTACTTTCTTCCATCATTTTTTTATAGACTTCACCTTCTTGCATTTTTTAAATTGTTGTCCGTTACGAGCACTTGTATTAAATTCATGTGTTATTTGTTTTATAGATTATTCCTTCCTGCATTTTTTTATTGTTGTCCATAGCGAACATTTGTATTAAATTCTTGCATTATTTGTTTTATAGAACTAACCAATCCCATCGGCATGTATCTCAGATATGGAGTGAGGAGCAATTTGTATGATGGTTGGTTTTCACCATCATGGAGATATTTGCAGATTTTTTTTTATCACATTTTGAGTAAAATTTGTTCAGAGGAAGCTCGTCAACCCGACTGTTCGAATAGAAGTTAACACGATAATTACAAAACGAAGAGAGCTAGATGGATAAAATTCGGTACACAGATTTAACATTTGTAGGGTAGATACCTGTCCCATTTTGAGCCAAATTCAGCAAGGGGTTGACTGTCTGTCAGTCTATACTTTCAGAAACAAGTAAACGTGATAACTCAAAAACGCATTGACTTAAATTTATCAAATTTGGTATGGGATTTTGTAATTACAAATGTAGTTTTATAACAAATTTTTGCTTCAATCTGTTGAGGAAAACGCTTCTAAAGTATAAATTTCGATTTTCGGATACTATTAATGACATGCTAGGGATTAATCGCCAATTATGATACGAGAGATTTAGTAAAAATACTAAATTCCTGTCAAAATGTAATATTTTCTGACTATTTTACGCCAATGCCATGTAAGGCAGTCTCTGACATGACAAGTTTATTAGACTAGCCGCCTTTGGCGGCCACCCGGTTCGCCAATCTTAATGTTCGTTTAAATTTTAATAGTTAAATATTTTACACAATTCCTACTTTAATAGATTCTTCATCAAAATATTTTAAAACTTCAAATTTTGATAGTCATATAATTCACTCATAATATTATAAAAGCCTTCAGTCATAACGTAATATGTATTTCTCTAATTTTCTGTTAGCTGTCGTAGAATTTCTGCTTTAAATTAAAGTGGAAAGAATTAATCTGCAATTAATATAATAATATTTTTTTACTGAAACAAAGCATTTTTTTATAATATGATTACTGATAACAGAATCACTGAGCGTTTAAACTTTATGGGCATTACAGAATATCTTTCTTAATTTATGTAATATCTCAAGAATTTCTCAACAAAAGTTTCTCAGATTCATCATGAACAGATCGATTAATTAACAAAGTTTAATTTTAAATGCATCAAACACTAAGAAAATAAAACGAATCGTTTAAAATAATCGATCAAAAACAAGTTTAAAAAAAACTACTTAAAAAAACGATGCACTTAAAACTATAAGCATATACAAAAAATATATAACTCACATAAATACAATTTAATTACAAAAGCACGCAAATAACCTAAAACTAAATTAAATCATCCGTTGATAATGGTTGTCATGTCAATAATCAGAACACAATGCGCATGCGTTAATTTTCATTGCCAGTTACAGTAACGCAAATACGTGAGGTTTTCTACACCAGATGGAGTAACGCTATGCAGATTAGAAATTTTTAATTTCCTTTATTCTGTTTTATTTTATTCTGTTAATGAATCTGAAAGATCAATTAATTAACAATGTTTAATTTTAAATGCATCAAACATTAAGAAAATAAACAGAATCGTTTGAAATAATCGGCCGAAAAATCTTAAGCCTAGCCTCATTACTGTTGGGGAAAAAACTGAAGCCTTACTCATTTGGCGGTGGGGAAAATGAAAAGATTTTTTGGCGGGAAAGTTAGTTTTTAATTAATAATTAAAATTCGAATTCAAAATTCAAAAAAATTTAACCCAAGTGTACATTCCCGACCTCTAAGGTATACATGTACCAAATTTGGTAGCTGTAGGTCAAATGACCTGGCCTGTAGAGCACCAACACACACACACTGAGCTTTATATAAGTATAGATTAAGCGAGAAAATTTTAGAAAGACCATTCAGGCTGGTTTTTGTTGTATAGCACTGCATTCTATGTGGAATTCGTTCTATAGCATAAATAAATTAATAATATCTTAAAAACTAAAGGATGGTATCGGAAAAATCGAAAGCATGGTATTTGTGAATAATTTGAAGTCCAAAATTGCAAATTTTTATGGTGTTTCGAAAAGAAATCTGCCAAAGGAACATTTTTCTACCTGTCTGTCCACCTGGTTGGATCCATTTCTTTAAAAGAAATATTTATATTTTTTTATTCCTACTTTAAAACAGAAATTTTTTCCCGTATGATATTCTATCCTGTCTGTTTTAGTGTTTGGCATCACTTCAGTGGGGATGTCACTTGAAAACTTTCCGCGGAGATCTTTGATCGGTGGGCTTAGTCATTGTATACCCGTTGTTGAATTTTCGCAATGCTCGCTACATCCCTCAAGTCGTCCCCGAATGAATAATACCACTTTCAAAAACAAATTATCGAGTTATTCAAATATTTGCCGCTGCGAAACATTGTTTCTTCAATCATAAACCTCCAGGTAAGGTGGTTGTTCCCCTCGCGTGCAATGAACCTGGAAGAGAACGCAAATAGCCGACTTTTGCCGAATGCCCAGCGCGTCTCATTACGGCAGTGAACATTTTACGGCGTTTTAATGAGCCATTAATGAACGAAATGAAAGCGAGACACGGATCTGGTCTTCGGCTTGGAATTATGAATGGGACGCCTCGTAAAAGAAGTTAGTTATGAGGGCCGTTACTACTTTCGCATCTTTCTCGTTCTATCGTCGCTAGAAATAGTTGCGGGGGTTCAGCCACAAATTGTGCCGCTTACTTTCGAGAACCTCAACTCTTTCGATTCAATTACTCGTTGGAATTGGTGAGTGTGGCATGGTTATGCGATGCTGGTGATAGGGTTGCTCCCATCCCTCATTGCTGAGGATTTTCAGTCAAATTGGGACCCTCGCCAGACCTTACCAGCTGGTCGAATAGCTATGACACACCCGTCTGCTGCATCGATTTAAGAATTATGATAAATGTATATCGCACCTAAGGAATCTAATTAAAAATTGAGTATGCACTTCCATAATAATCATTGCAATAAGCGAGTGTATCATGGCTGTTCGACCTGCTGGTAAAGTCTTGGGATGGTTCCGATTCCTTTTGTCGAGGATTTCGAGCCCAGATCCATGAATCGCGGATCATGATAAAAATATATCCCATCTGCCGAATTTAGGTGAATATTGAGTAGACTCGGCTCATTGCCATAGATGAGTGTGTCGTGGCTATTCGACCTTCTGATAAGATCCAGCGATGGACGAATTTCTTTTAGTCGAACATTTCGACTAAATCATAATCAAGTATCCATAAATCAAGCAAATCCATAAGTCAGGGATCAGGATAAATGCATATCATACCTAAGAAATACAGGTAAATATTGATTGTACTCGGTTAACAATAATCTTTGTAACAGGCGAGTGTATCATCGATATTCTACTTGAGGACTTCGAATCAAAATGACTCATGCTAAAAGGTATTAGCAAATGCATCTGAATTAGTGAACACAGATGCATATTGCTAGAATCTACATACAGAATAATAGGTGACATATCAAAAGAAAGTTTCATTATATTTAAGTGAAGAATGTGTTATAATGAGAACAAAGAGACTTAATCGAATGACCGCTGTCATGACAATGGCGGGGGGGGGGGGGATAAATTAAGTTTGAAGTTCTAAGAGACATTAACGGCCATGGAATACCTCTTTTTGTAACATGTCAGTGGAATAGAGTCAAAATGACCTTATAACATTACTATTCCCATTAAGAAAGCAGGAAACATGTCACTGAACCGCTCATTGGTTTACTAAGAGCCATCAATAGCTATGGCTCTACCCCTCTACATAGAAGGTACATCCAGTCAGTGGAGTGAAGGTAATCCGACTGGACAGCATTGCTATTTGCAATAGGAAAGTGGGAATCATATCAATGAATCTCTCACTGGTTATGTCAAAATTAGTTACATTTTCATTAGTTTTTATTATTACTAAATTTGTTTTCGGTTGCTAATACAGATGCTAAAAAATCTATTTTAAAGAATATTTCAGGTTATATATTTTATAGTACGTAAATAAGCCTTAGGCAAATAAGCATTTTTATTTTATATGTAAATCTTTCCTTTATTGTAATAAAAAATGATTTGTATTCTTTTGTGCCACACTAAAAATTGTTGGAAGAAAACTGATGACATTCGCTCAAGTTTGTCATAAAGTCTTTATATACTTAAAAACCAAAATTTTATGGCAAACACTCAGAAAGACACCTCAATTTTGTTCCAAATCACCATAACCCGAAACATAAAATTTCATTTTTCTTTTTGCCCAAATTTTCCCATTTGCCTATCGATTCTTATACACTTTTGCAATTTCTGAGTCTTCAAGCAAATGCCAAATCAATAGCCCTCTCCCGAATCTTTCCGAATTTGCTTTTTACCTTTTCCGCAATGAACCCGTTCGGCCCCATTCTCAGCGAAGAGCACTCTCTTTGGTCAATTGCGCATGCGTGGAGAAAGACCGCGCGCTCGTCTGTTCCTTTTAGAAAACCGAGTAAATATCGTCCTTTCCTGGACTTTTATGGGAGAGTTTCTCGATTCTTATCGAGCTAGGAATAAATATATCTCGAAAAAAAGGAGGGAACGCATTTTTTATTTATATAGATAAGTTTTTTTATTTTATTTTTCAAGTTTGTTTCCCCCCCTTCGTCTTTTTCGAATGGTGAGTAGGGCGGGCCTCTTGCGTTCTATAGAAAGCCTCCTCAAACGGTGATCGATTTTTGTTCTTTTATGTAGAAATCGCTAAAATTTTCTTGTTTGTGTTTTTGGCAATTACATTTTTTTAAATAAAAATGTGAAATAACCAATAAATAACATTCTTTCCCCTCCCCCCTTTTTTCTTATTCGATAACCCCCCCTTTTTTTTTCTCAATTTTTTTTCATTCAATTCTACCTTCCACTTCTTTTTCTTCCCTTTTTTCTGATCAAAGACTGTCTTCGTTTTTTTTCTTCCCCGTCCACTCTGAAGCCCTTCTTTCAGTTATACTACAAAACATGGAAGCTTACTCTGATGGGGGAGTTTACTTATTGTACTAAAAAATAAAGTTTTCGAACACCAAAATAATCTTTTCAATCGAAAGTTTAAGGTTGAATTTAATGTGTAAGCATTTTTCAATCTGTTCCACAAACCTAATAGAAAAGCCTAAATTCATTTCAAATCATGTATTGGCTTCAAAACTTCAAGAAAATTATGTAAAAAAAGCAATAAAATAATATAATTTTAATATCTTGTAGAGAATGAAAAAGAAAAATACTAAGCCTTTCTTTGAAATAACAGAAATTGTTTAAAAGAATAATATTTATCAAAATTCATATAATGTACAAAATTCCAAATTATTTCGAAATCAATTTCCTTGAGTTTGACTTGCAATAATTTCTTTAGTTATTTCAGTTCGTTGTATCGTTTGTTGTTAAGAGGTTAAATTAAAATCTATATATAAAAAAAATTCTATTTTCGAAATTGTGTAGAGAAAAAGTTTGTCGATATTGCCTATGGCCCCCAAAGACTCAAAATAACATTGAATCCGGGGCTTTTAATTATTAACCGAGAGAATAATCAAAGTTACGGACAATTCTTGCTTATTCGAAACATCTAGTCATTTTATGTAAGCATGCCCCAATAAGATTACCACATGAGCAGAGATTCACAATTGAACACTTCTTCAAATGGCATCATCATAAACCTGGTTAACACAAATTGCCGATGACTTTTACCAACCTCGGAGATAGAACAAAAGATAACTATAATTTAAGATTGCTTAAATTAAAATCGATAAAAAATATTTTGTTTCTGAAGTTAGGTAGGGAAAAGGGAGTACCTGAAATTTGCATTTAGTGCCCTACAGATTCATCCTAATACTGAATTCATAGCATTTAATTAATAGTCGGAGCAACAGTCAAAATTAAAGATGTATTTTCCTCTTATATATCAGCTGTCGTCTATAGTTACTTAGATTATCATGTGGTGAGTAGCATATAAGCCAGTTAACAAATCTTCTACCCGAACAATCGTTTTGGTATAATTGTTAAGTTACTGGACTGCTAACCACAAGGTCCCAGGTTCTATCCTTGCGCATACCGTATCGCTTCAATCACCTCAATAGCGCTGTGATTCGTATTTGAAAGTTTATTAAACGCTACTGTCACGAACCTATCGAAACATTTGTATCTCAGATTTCACAATCAAAGATGCTGAAGACAAGGGATGACAAAAAAAGCATCAAACGAGAAAAAAATTAAGGAGATTTTAATTAATTTTAGGGCATTAATTAAAGCGGGAAATTGTGCCAGCTAATTGGACATCTGGTCATCTTTTATTCTCATGTTTGGATAATGGTGCGTACATTATCACATGATAGTGCTGCGATTCAAATGATTCCTCGAATGACATCATCATGAATCTGCTAAAACAGCCGAATTTCATATTTATCAGCTTCCATGACTGAAGACGGTGATGGCAAAAACAACAAAGAGCGAAAAAAAATTAGAAGCATTCAATTAATATGTGGGGTAACAAACAATGTTCGAAACTGTCCCGTTAATCGCGATATCTGGTCATCTTATAGACGTATTTTCTAAAAAGGGTGCTTTTATTATCATATAAACAGTGCTGGGATTCATATTCGAACGATTATCCGAATATCATCATCATGAATCTGTGAAAATAGCTGTATCTCACATTTACCAATTTCGATGGTTGAAGACGATAATAACAGAAACAGCATTTAATTAATATTTAGAACAATAATTAAAGTTAGAAACTGTGCCAGTTAATTGGGGCATCTTGTTATCTTTTATACTGAATTTCCAATAATGGTACTTGGATTATCACATGAGCGATGCTTCGACTCACCTTCAAACGATTCACCGAATGTTCCATCATCATCTCAAACATCATGAATCTTCCAAAACAGCTGTATCCGCTCATTTACCAAACCTCGAAGACTAAAGTTGGTGATGACAAAAGGAGCATTTAATTAATATCTAGGACAATAATCAAAGTTTGAAACTGTCCTAGATAATTCTGAATATGATCATCTTACATACTTAAGTTCCAATAATAGATTGTCACATGAGCGGTGTTGCGATTTGAACGATTCCTCGAATATCATCATCATGAATCTGCCAAAACAGCTGTATCTCACATTTAGCAACCTCGAAGGCTGAAGACAGGGGTGAAAAAAAAAAGTGCAACAAACGAAAAGAAATTAAGTGTCGAAGTCATCATCAAAATAAACTTAACTTCGCCAAAAATTTCCCCCTAAGAATAACACTCACCGCTTAGTAGTAAACACTATGTAGCAAAATGTTCGACATTTTTTTTACGAGTTGTTTACCTTAAAGTTTCCTGATCGGCCGTAAAAACGCCTCGGAGGCCCTGCTATTTATAGGATGTCCCTGTACTCCCTTGTTGACGTTGTTTCATTGAAGGCAGCGAGAAAAAAAATTGCCCGGATGAAAACAGAGCGTCTGGCAAACGGTTATCAGACGTGGAAAAAACGATCGTAGTCTGCTGGATTTTTTTTTCTTTCTATTCGGTACGTGTAAAGATGGCATTCCTTTGCTCAGAGGTAAATGACAGCGAAGAGTTTTCTTTAGTTTTTGGGAGGGCTTAGCGAGTGCTATAAAAGCAGTGAATTGACATGAAACTAGAAAACGTTTTAGGATATAGCCATGGTGTCATCCATCCCTAAACAAAGAAAAATATAAACACCTCTTACCGGTATAAATTTGCGTATCATATGCATAGTCAGTCATTGATATAAAAAATTATTATTTTTTTTCAATTAATGATATATTTAAATAGTAAATATGAACAAAAAATTCAGTTATGTTTACAAAATTGTATTTTATATGAAAGTTGCATTAAATATTCTTGACACATTTACAATTATTGTCAAATGCAATTATAAAAGTAAGTACTTGAGTTTTAGAACATGAATGCAATGCTGAAATGCAATTTTACTATGATGGTTGGTATTTTCAGCAATCTTTTATGACGGACAAACGCCCATTGTTGCAGCATGCCTGCGATTGCATAAATTCACATAATGGTAAAATCGGTTGTAACAATCAAAACAGATTTCTATATGCAATCTCTGACTACCTAAATTTCTTAGTAGTCATTTACAGAATTTGTTGTTGATAATGATGAGGTCGTGTCCGCTTTACAACTTAAAAGTGCAGTAGCTTCCGAGGGCAAAGTTCCCCGAGCACCCGAGAGCAGGTCTGACTTCTAGCTCATATGAAGATGACACTCACGCACTCGCTTGCACAACCCATTTTTACAGGGGGGAAGGGGGGGGGCTCTTTCACACACCTCACAGATACAACACAGGGTGGAGAACAACCATGCCCGAATCAGGCCTCGAACCCGGAACTCCCAGATCAAGGGGAAGACGCGCTACCCCTAGGACGCCAACACAGAATTTGTTCTCGCAAGTAAATATAAATAGTGTTAGTTCCTATCTTTATTTATTTACCAATCCAAGCCAATAGATTTTTTTCGAAAGATTTAGAATTTTTATTAATCGCCGGGAAAAGCACACAAACATATGAAGCAATATTGTATCATATCTTAAACAGAAACACACAAGATTATAAGCATGATAAATTAAATTTATCTGCGGTTTTAAAATAAATATTTTCGTATGTGCTTTTCAAAATTTAATAGTCGTAAATATAATTATCTTAGATTGATTTTTCTTATAGCTCAATAATCGAGAGCTTCATTTAAACTGTTAATCTGCAATTTTAAAGTTTCGTTTGCCGAAAGCGATGAACTTCCATTCCGTTTTAATCAAGTATGCGACTACAATATCAAATACGCATTTGTGTTAACGTTTCTTGCTACACCTTAATTCTTACGAGTGCTGTATTTCTGTAAAATACTTAATTCGAATGCAACTTAAATACCATTTGGAATTACCTCACCCTTATCGTATAATCTTACACTGAGTAAGAGATGTATGAAAATTAAAATATATTTATTTCTGGACAAAAATTGCAATCTTTATTGAAAGTTTTGGTACTTCCAAACAATGCTTTCTTTATGCAGTGAAACATACTTCAAATCTCCATATTCTTTAAAACAACGTTAACCCTAATAAACTAAGAATTTTGACAAGATTCAATCTCTAATACAATGGATTAAAAAATTTATATATCTAATGCAGGTGATTATAAAATCTTTATGTATTTTGGTTTGATTTTTACTAATTTCACTCTTTTCTGAAGATAATCTGGAATAATGCTGACAATAGAAGACAGACAGTCATTTTTGTTTCGTTTTCATAGAAGGATTTATAAGAAAGTAGAAATTACTACTTCATTACTAATTGCACTCTTTTCTGAAGATAATCTGAAAGAATGCTGACGACAGAAGACAGACGATCATTTCTGTTTCGTTTTCATAGAAGAATGTATAAGAAAGTGCAAAATAATTTCAATCGCAAATTCAAAAAGCTAAATCCCATTAGATTGATCATCAAGAATCCAGTAAACAAACTGAAAAGAGTTGATAGCTGTAAAGGCAAACTTTATGGAAGGCCATCTGTAACATCGGAAACTATAAGTACACAATTTACAGTGCGCAATTTTGTATTTACTATTCTATTTCTACAAGAAGGAGAGAAACTAATGAATTTGGTATTACACAAACCTCTGCCAGCAAAAAAAAAAAAAAACTTACAAGAAATGGTTTTTATTTTTGAAAATAACCGAAATGGCTCTCACTACTTCTCTTAGAAAATTCGTCAATGCATTGACCACCAGATATAAGGTACAAAGAGTTCTATAAAACGACTTTTCAAAATCATTTATTTTCAACCAGCGATTTGTTTTCGTTTTTTCAAAAATAAGCACAACCTTTATTGCTGCTTATTTTATACTGATCATTAGATAAAA
>JAPMOR010015393.1:367684-395234 GCA_026543865.1 Argiope aurantia
TGCTAATCAGTTTTTATATCAAATATTCATAGATATGCTAATCAGTTGCTATATCAAATATTCATAGATATGCTAATCAGTTGCTATATCAAATATTCATAGATATGCTAATCAGTTGCTATATCAAATATTCATAGATATGCTAACCATTGTTATATCAAATATTTATAGATATGCTAACGATTGTTTTATCAATACTTACATAGATATGCTAACCTGTATTATATCAAATATTCGTAGATCTACTAGCCATCATTTTATCAATACACCTATATCTACTAGCCATTAGATACAATCCGCGTTTTATAACGTCTTTTAAATGTTACTGGTTTTCAACACCCACTTCTTCCTTTTTCTTTTGATAATGACAGAAACGTCTATCACTATTTGCTTAGAATATTCGTAGATATGGAGATACTCCCAAACAGTTATAAAATTCTCCTTACCTACCGAAACTGGTGGCAGGACAGCTCGAAATCCTGGGACATGCGGAAACACGAATCCTGGGGCTTAATGGCCACACTAACGGAACTCCTGAAACGTCCTTCCAGGCTATTTCCAAATCCCAAAAAAGTAATTAAATCCAACTTATATCCTTCCATAATTAGATTCAAACGACTTGCATAGATATCATTGCTAGATGCGCTATTTTAATGGGCCCCCTCCCGCTTATTTTTGTTATTGCAGGGGGATTTCGACTCTGCTGGAACGGGCTCTTCCGAATTACTTTTTGATCGTTCCACCTTTACAACCTTCGGATCACGAATATTTATTTACACAGGCTTCTTGGGTTCGAAAGTATGTTCGATTTTTTTTTGCGTGCGTGCGTGCGTGCGTGTGTGTGTGTTTGTGTAGATTGACGTAACTTCCTGCAATTGTGGGTCATTTCCTGCGTGTCGTTTCATCATTATGGAATTTCGATTACAATCATATAAATGAAGTACGAAGTAAATTATTAATTTTTTTAATTAAATTATATTAGAATAATATAATCTGTGATTGAATTTTTGAACCTTTCACTTTCTTGTGTACCAAATAAGCACATACAAAGTCCTGAAGTATAATGACTTCTACAGTCCACTTCGTTCTCGAATTCAACTTTTCCAGCTGTTGGACCTTTCCAAAAAGGTAAATGAGACGCATCAAAACAAATCAATTTCAAGCTGATGGCAATGACATAAAGAAAAGATTATGACTCATATTTTGAAATATTTATTACATACTAGCTACCTTTAACGACCAAAAATTTGACCATCTTATTACTTGTATTAAGTTAACAAAATATTAAATAATTTTAATGAATTTATCATAATCAATGAAGGCATTACTTAAATTATATTAGTTAACTAGTTATTCTAATCAGTTAATTATGAGTCGACACCCTGAGATAGGGGTAGCATTCTCCGTGATCAGGGTGTCCCAGGTTCCAGACATGGTTGTTCTTCTGTGTTCTATCTGTGTGGTGCGTGAATGTGCCCCTGTAAAAAGGGGTTGTGCAAGCGAATATGACGCATGAAGTAGTTAAGTCGTACTCTTGACCCTAGTTCGCACTGCTGAAAAAACAACAGACGCTCACTCGGCTTACATCGCTGACAGATAACTGTCGGCGGGCTTTTAAAGTGCCATAAGTCGAGCACACAACAAAGTTAATTATGAATGTGAAGTGACGAATTGATATGAGAAGTCAGTTAATTATGAATGCAAAGTAGATGAGTGCCAGTTTCAATGTATTTTATTTTGACCTAAGAGTAAAACTTTTAGGAGTGGTTGTACCAAAACTTTCTTGCATACTCTCTAAAAAAGATATTGTTCCTTTCCGCATCCCTATGAACAGGACATGAAATCTATGAGTGCTTAGATTTTTAGTTCCAAAGTTCTATAAGTGTACTTTATAGTACAAAAAAAATCGGTACTTGGGTATTAATTGCATGGCACTGGCGAATTATCTTTACGAAATATTGATCTTTGAGATGAATCTAAAATCTGGATCAGGAAATGGAATATTTACTTTAGATGTGGTTTTATCGTGTTATTATGTATTAGGACTTAGTGAAGTATGAAACGTGGAGATTCGTCAAAATATCGAATTCGAATTTTTGATAATTGCAATACTTTTTACATATATTTTCTATTCGAGATAGTAAAAAGAACGCTGTGAAATTTAGTCCATGGGCATTTAAAGTTTGGTTACAAAAACTACTAAAAAAATTAAGATCGAGGAGAAAAGGCTAAACAAATTTTGAAAATGTAACAGTTGACTTCAAATAAAAAATTACAGCGCAGATTTTCATAAGTTGAAGACGAATTGGCCGTGAATTAATATAAGTATGCATGCTTTCCTTCATGAAGGGCGAAGAATGTTAGACAGTTGATGATTGAGTTAGAATGATTCTTGATTTGTCTGAAGAAGTTCCCAGACAGCTTCTGCATATAATCTTCAATTTTATCAGTTTTTAAGTCATTAGTATGACATTATTAAACTACAGATTAAATTTTCATTCTGTACTTTATTGTAAATCTTTGGATTGGGCTATGTATATCAAAATGGGACGTTTACATGTTTTCAGTATATTTTGTGTGCTTTATAATTACACTTCTTTTCGGTTTCTATTTTCTAGAAGATTTTTGGATTTTTATATGACAGCGAAATAAAATTTGGAAGGGAACTGAAAAGGAGTTTTTAAGCATTGGTTTCTCAGTGGATATTAACAACGAATGACTTTTTCCTATCTTGAATGGAATTGTAAATGCGTTAATCTAAACAGTGGAATAACAAATTGTAACATCTCATAACCCAGTTTTGAGTTACGCAGATGTGTTTGTTATGTTGTGCATCAAAAGGCTTGAGTGCCGATACATCTGACTTTTTCATAACAATATAAAGTGTTGTTACAAATCAAGGAATTATCATACGTGGTTTTGATTTCCGTAAGTGAAACACCTAAATAGATAATGTAGAAGAAAAGCAATAAGAAATTTGACATTTTTCAGCTAGCCAGGCGCAAGAGGAGATTTGCCAAGTAATTCAACCCTGTGCAAAAAAAAAAAAAAAAAAAAAAAAATTATAACGTTTGGTTGGCGCAGATATAGGTGAAAGTTTTTTTTTTTTTTTTTTTTTTTTTGTAAGTATAAATTATTTGGCAAATTTTCACTTTCACCCAGCAAACCGAAAAGTACTATAAATTTTAAAGAATTATTTTTCTACGAAAATAAAGTTTATTAGAAATAAATATTTAAGTAATATAGTTTTACTCACCTGACAACAACAGGGCGTTTTCTCTGTTTTAATCAGACCTGTAAATAAAAGAAAAATATAAATTTAAATGAACATAAATTTTATGTATTACTTGAAAAGTATGAATTTAAATATGTTTTAAATGAAAACAGATGTGGTATTTTGCCTATTTCTTATTGATGATGATGTCGTGTCCGCGTTACCACGGAAAGGGGGTGCAGTATCTTCTAAGGGTAAAGATCCCTGAACAACCAAGGGCAGAATGTGTCCCCTTTTTTACAGGGGGGCACATTCACACACCTCAAAGATAGAACACAGAGGAAGAACAAACATGCCCGAACCAGGATTCGAATCCGAGACGCTCAGAACACGGGGAAGATGCGCTACCCCTATACAAGGACGCCGGTGCCTATTTTTTATTAAAATTCAAATAACAATATGCTCATTATATAATATCTTGCAAAACCCCTTTTATGATTGATAATCTGCTAAAAAAAATAAGTCCAGTTTTTAAAAAAACAAATATATATTTTTATTTCAAAACGCATGCCTTATATATAAAATGATAAGTGTATACAAGTGACATATTTATCATTAGATTCCATATACATAAAATTTGAGGAACTATTTAAATCGATGATTTTGTGGAAGAAACAGAAAAGTGCTTTCTCTCAAATCATTTGTATTAACAATCTGTAAATGCTTCCAATGACCAGTAAGGTCAAATATACATTTGTAATAGGTTTTTTATAATGTGGCTGTTATAAAACTCTATTATCTTCTCTTTTGATACAACAGATGGCGTTACCTTATTAAATTCAAGGTATATATTCCTATTTCTTCTTGGGGTTGTATTCTAATGAATGTCGCGTATTTTCGTGTTTGTTTTGATTCTTTATTCTTTTTAGAAAATAATTAAATAACTATCCCTGAAACCTGTTTATGTTTTTCATTTACCTCATAGTGAAGTTATAAAGAGTCTCTTCCCTTTACAATAATAAATATAATTATTACTCACGGAATAATGGACAAAGGAGAGAAATTATTAAATATATTTAGAAAACAGACAGATTAGCACAATTAGAAGAAAGAATATTAACAGCTTAGTAATACAATTTTGTAGAGCAATGCAGCAATACATAATCGAATTGTTTCTTTTTAGTAACAAGTTTTTCGTTTTTACGTTAGCTCAGAACGAGATTCTCATGTAGCAATTGAATATATATACGGCTATATTCTTATGTTATGTATCGGTTGTATTGTTACATGATAAATTTTTAAGGAATTAAGTTTGAAACATTAGATCAAATTTCCTTTTTTACGGAATGCTTAAATAATTAAGACAATAACCCTTTTTCATAAACTGTTTCACAAGCTGCATACAAAGCAAAGTCAGTTTCAAGGAACTTTTTTAATGATTGAATAACTGAAGATCATAATCCACCATACCACTTACTGCTGCTCTTCTTTACCATCATCATTTTTCCACTCAAATTCATTTTACATGAATTTCATAGCAAATAGGGCAAATTAAAATCCATTACCACCCTAAGCCGAAAGCATTTGCCGAAATAAAAATCATAAATTCAAAACAACAAGTGAAAAATTAAAACCTGACAATAAAGGAAATCATCACCTCGTTCTAATGAACTTCCTAGATGACGAAATATGTCTCAATTCTTCTTTCTATTCAATGAAATATATAAAGAGCAAACAAACCAATTTAGATGTAACTTTTTTGGACCACAGGAAATGATGGGAATCCAGTTCAACTCTTCTTGTCAAGCAGTTTGTCGCGTCAAAATTTAAGACCCCATTATAACGCCAAAAGATGTTATCTCTGGCGAGAAGTCTGTCACCCAGCCATTTAGCGTCAGTGTTCCCAAAAGATTGGGAGAGGAGGAGGTGATGAACCTCCCCTTCCTCTCTTCCGGCCTCCCAAGAATCGTCTGCGTCTTCGGGGAATGAAGGAAGGAAAAAGAAAAGCATGAAAGAGTAAAGAGAAGACCTTGCGAAAGCGAGGAAGAGAGACCCATCGTCTTCAGACGACGAAACAAAATAATCTGAAATATCTTTGTTGGCAAAAGTTTTTGTATTCAAAAACCGCGGACTTCCTAAAATACCGAAGGAATTCAAAACGAGAGGAGGAACGTATGCAATAATCTCCTCTTTGGACAAACCATAAATACACATAGATCTTGCGCTGTTGTTTGGGGCAGCCTCTGAAAAGGAAGGGAAATTTCAAAATTGCATCTCCCGAGCACGTTTTCGGGAAATCAGCCAAATTGCCATCGGGCTCCCGATGATAATGCGATCTTCTTCTTCATGCGGCATTTTCTTCGTCTGTACACGAAAGTACTGGCTCCCTGCCGCGCTTTGCGAAATTTCCTCACTTAGATTTGCTTTTAGAATTCGCCATTTTCTTTTTATGGCTTTATTCTGTACGCATTTTAGAAGTGACAAACAAGTTCTCAGTGTCGACGTATTATGGCTCTTAAGAAGAACTGCGTCATTCTACGCCAGGGATTTATCAACTATAAACATGTTTTGACGTATAAGATGCCCTTTTTTTCCAAGGATGTTGCTTTATTTCTTATTTAGTTTATTTCAGCCCCATTTCTTCATTGAAAACTTAAAAATGAAATTCTGACAAAATAGTCTTGCTCCACATTTGCCTAAAAAAATCAGTAGGAGTTGTCTCCCCAAAACTTTCCCGCATACTCTCTAGCAAAGGTGTTATTCCAGAGAACGCCTTGCATTGCATTGGAATACAATGGTTAAGTAATATTAACCATTGGCGTGAATTTAGCATTTAATGAATCTATTCGTGTCATCCTTGGCGAGTTCATGCCAAGCATGGCGTTAATAGTACCCGAATTTGTGTTTTAGACATGTGTTTCCCAGTTGATTGAAGAAAATATTCGAGGCAAATCTACACTTGTAGAGTCCGATAAAAAGTTTCGTATACCCAAGTCATTGCATTTTTAAATTATCGCGTTTACTTGCTTCTGAAAGTACAAACCGACAGACAGTCAACTCCTTGTTGGATTTAGCTCAAAATTTGATAGGTACCTACACCGCAGACGTTAAATATGTGTACCGAATTTTATTTATCTAGCTCTCGATATTTTGTAATTATTGTTTTAAATTCGAATAGCCGAACAAACGGACTTCCTCTGAATAGAATTTACTCAATATTTGACAGAAATCTGCAAATACAATGTGAAAGCCGTACACCAAATTTCACCTGTCTAACTCAAAGCGTTTTTGAGTTATCTTTGTCACACACAGACAGACGGACATTATACAAAAATGTGTTTTCCAAACTCAGGGAAGTCTAAAGCGTAAAGATTTGTCAAAATCTCGAGTTTGAATTTTTTGATGATGTCTAATGTTTTTCTATAACACATACGAGAAAGAAAAAAAGATATAATCACTATGGTTATAAAATAATTTTCTAGTTAGAAGCACTCCAAACTATGGTATAATCCAACAACGGATATTATGTATTAATATGCCCATCCATTACCCCTTTGTTTTTGCGATTATTGCAACAATGATTTCAATGACATTTCTACTGCGAAAAAATATAACGTATTCCAAAATATGCAATAGTAAAATGAAAACTGATGGAATATTAATGGTTAAGATGAGAGTTAATTGCAAAAGAAACAACTTTGTAAAACCTTTAGTTCAAGAGCTATTTAAATGGGGTGCCAAGTTTAAAATGATTCATTTCTAGATTTCAAGAAAAGGAAATATGTAAGAAAGGTTTCTTCTGGAAATCGAAAAAAATCTTTCGCTTTAGAAACTCAGTAGTGTTGACTCCTGGCCATTAAATTCTACAAATGAAAAATTATCAAAAATTAATTTCTAAATTAAAATTAAATTTTCCAATGCATCTTATCAAATGACACTTCCTAGGACGCATTAACTTCTACATATAATAAATGTATATCTACCATCTCAGTATTTTTATAGAATCATATCATACTTTCGCCATCTCTTTAATTGATATAATGATAGATGAAATTATCCATTTTATGTCATTCAAATGAGGCTTTCTACTGCTTTCTGCCATAGACAATGATTTTGTAGTACAAAGTGTTCTTATTCTAATGTATATAGCAAATTCCCTGAGTAGGATATGCTAAAACAAGAACACTTAGTACCATTTTCTATAATTTTCTGTTGGTCAAAGCAACCCAAAAGAGGATTTAGAAAAAGTTTGAGGTTGAAGACAAATATAGAATAGGTATACACTAGATGCTGCTTCAAGTCGAGTCTCCTTCCCCTGGAGGGTTGTCAATCACAGAGAACTGTCCTATATTTGTGTTTCATTTGTAGAAATACCAAAAGTAAAATCGGGAAAATTTTCAACTGTCAGTCTAATACGAGTGAGTCATTCTGAACTAAAACGAACAAGTGCTTTTCCGGTTTTATAATATTGGCTAACAGCGCATCGAGAAGGTAGAAGCCGTAAATCTCCTACTAAAATTCCATCAGCTCGATAAGGTTATTGATGGGCGTTCTGCTATATAAAAAAAAAATAATAAGGTTCTAAGCTGAGCACACAATGATGTCTTAGTGTTAATAAAATGGTCAGTGTAATTTCTCATTTCAACAGGTCGGTTTTTCTTAACATCATGTAATTGCTTTAATTTAGATCAATTCTTAAATTTCTGCTTTAGTAGCATTGTAAAAGTACATATGATTTATTTTTTTTATCATGACTTATAACTGTTCGGCATGCGCATTTGTACGCATAATTACTTAAGCAGACATTCGAAATTCATAAATTCTATAATAAATAAGAGGAGGTAATGAAAAAAAATCGAAACTGACCAACTTATGCTTCACAAAATGTTAATATTATTCTGAACTTTATATTTTACAAATTCTATTTACTTGATAACTGAGCTAATAACATCTGTTTAAATGACACGTGTGACTCTAGTTAGCTTGTCTAGTTGGAAATACGCCACTAGCCATGTATTTAGCTCAAGTGGCGTAAAACTGAAGTTGCGCTTTAAGCAGAGTATTAACCTTTAACCAATTAACCTTTTATATTATTAAATATAGTATCAAATGTAACCATTTTGTTGTCGTGACGCTGCATGCAACTTGCACCGTGACATCTATAACCCCTTGACCTTTGGTCATTACCCACTGTCTCATACATACTAAAAGGAAAATTTATCATCGCTCAAAGGCAAAAATTAATTTAAAGAAAGATTCCTCTATTCCTTTTGCCACCTTTTTGTTTTTAAATGCAGCCAGCCCTTTTGTGCTCCTTGTTCAAGCAGCGGCAAGATTTCATTGACCGTTGCAAAACGAATCTCCCCTACTCCCGAAGCAAAAGAACGGAAATAAAAAGGGGGTGGAGGAGCGTTTATTGCGGAGATTCCGATCTGGCTCATTACAAACGCTACCCACGGACAAAATACCGTGATATTTGCACTTTTTTTTACCCCTCATCTATTCTGCGGACTTGAAACTCATTGCTTTTGCAGCAAAGGCTCTTCGCATTTAACGCATTGTGACTCTGAAGGAAGTTTCCAAAGATCAATATTTACTCAATACCAATATTTTCTCACCACTTGCTTAAAGAATTATCGGTCTTTTTTCAGTCAAACAATTAACAATTCAAATAAGTTCTTGTTTTATAAAATTGTAGTTTTCAAATGTGGGAGCCCAATTATAGGATGGAACGATGTAATCGAAATGGGGGGAGGGAGGGGACTCAGGGAAATATGTATTTTACTTCCTTTAATATTGTTAGAACTTTTTTTTAATTGCCATCATTGGAATGTTAAAACGAAACACAAATTAGTTTAGTTTAGTAAGGGTTATTTTCCGACAGTTTTTGAAACATTAAATTAGTTAGAGGAGAACGCTTTAGCATGTTCCCGACTCGCATATATATGAGAGAAGAAGCTCAGTGGGATCGAGTTCAGTTTAGCTATATTAACACTAGAGCTATGTTGGGACGGACCTCAAAACGTGATGAAAATGACGCCTGAGCTATCATACCTTTTCAAACTTTCGCACCATACCAGCGGAAGGACTTTTGGCCTAACTGATTTAACTTGCACCAGATAAGTTTATAAGACAGATCTTTGTAAAGCCCCGTTCCGACGTCCGGTTCCTTTATAGATATGGTCGTAAATCTGCCATCTGACCCATTGTAGGACCACCCTCGTATGTGGACATTGATCGGGTAACTGTCAAACTGTCGGTAAAATGAGCAGACATCAAAGAACCAAAAAAAAAAAAACCACAAGTGAGGGGAAAGAGGGCAAAATGCGCCTGTCTGAAGAGGTGCCCGAGCCGTCGAAACGGGGCTTATGCGAAATCGGGTCTCGAACCTGAAATCCTGGATGGGATCGAATATCGAACCTTCGATCATTCATTCGGGAAACCAAGACTTTAACACTATGACAAAGATATCGTTGAATGTAAAATCTGTTCAATTTCTGTATTCTATTTATTTTGCCTGTCCGTTATTTGTAACCATTCATTAAATTTAATATTACGAAATAGTTTCGTTTTTCAGCAGGTAAACCTTCGGCAACGGGTTTCATCTTTGATAACGTCTAAAAACGTTTTGTTGGAGAAACATTGAATTTTTTTAGGGGTACGAAGTTGGGAGATTTTGTGGTTCACCATTTATTTGGCGAATCTCGAGCAAAAGTTACAGTTTGGCGTAGGTATATAGAATTCATATATAACAAAAATTGCAACTAATAGAGAGTTAATGTAGTGAATTTTTTTTTAAACTTATTTTTACTGAACAATATACGTTTGTCAGATGGAAGAGTTCGAAATTGAATGTCGAGGATTCAAAACCCTGTTCTATAGTAGATCCATGTCTGAATGACAAAGTTTCATGACTAGTGTGGTGTGGAAGTCTAGAGGAGGGTCTATTTAGTTGAAATATTTGTTATTTGATTACAATTATTAACGACTTCTTTGCCATACCCATATATCAAATTTATCAAAATTATCATCAATCAAATTAATGCTTTCAAACTTATAAACTGAGATTAAATCATCCAAATATGCTATAATTCGCAATAAAAATGACACATAATACCCAAATATCTCAAGTATTAGAATTCGTTACTGAATCAGTAAGACAGCATATTCCCGCAACAAAGATTAAAAATAGTTACTAGGCGCATCCCAAAGCAGCTTCATCTAATAATTATCTGCAGATAGTCCTCCGGCTACAGTCATCCTGTTATAAGAATATAATATAAATTTTCTAAATATATATATCATTGGTCTTCGAGGTTATGCTTTCTCCTTTTAAGTGGAATTCAAAAGGAGATGAATTTAAGAAAAGATGCAATTTGACAATATCAATAAAAATACCAATATCTTTTGAATAAAAACGGGACAAACTCTCTATCAACTTGTAAAGAATTAGAAAAGCTCAACAATGTCGGCTGCAATCAATCATTTTTTCAAAAATAGACTTTTTTTCCCGTTTGATATTTTTAGCAGAGAAGAAAAAAATAAGTACTCTTTCTTCTTGTTTCTTTGACAAAACTCGCATCATTGAATCCAAGCGATTCAATAAAGAAAACATCTATAAAAAGCACACGCCCTTTCCCATATCAAAAGCTTAGAGATCTCAACAAGTGGTTGTTTTCCATCCATTGATCATTATGGGATTCAAGTGCAGGCAAGCCGGCCGACAACAGATAAGAGCGGATATTATGAATGGAATAGTTGGCGGGAAACCGAACCGGATGCAAACGATTTTTACTCGGACAGGATGTGGTCTTCTCAAACGAGCAACTTATCACCCTAAGTGCGGAAACGGACTCGGCGTGTTTGTTTACAATCCCGAAGTTATTCATAAACTCGCATGGAATGCATGTTGATGTGGATGTCAAATGCAACGCAGACTGTCTCGAGGTTCTAAAAGAGGAAACGTTAGGTTCGGAATAAAAGGGAATAAACAGCCTACAAAGAGGGGAAAAAATAATACATAAAAAATACATCTAATCCAAAACATGGTGGCATGCTAAAGTTTTATGCTTGCTTTATTTGCTTCATATCATTTTTAAAAATGTACTCTTAATAAGACAATGATAGCGTATGCTCAGAAAACTATATTATATAAACTTAATTTTTTTAAGCAGAATCTTGACCGAAAATAGAAGACTCTTTGAATTTTTAACTTCGTTTTATTCCATCCCGGGAGGCATGGTTTATGTACAAGCAGAAGCGGCGAGAGCATCAACACAGAAGGACACAAGAACGAAAGGAGGAAAATCTAATAGAATATTTATCCCCGTGATTATATACTGTGAGATATTGATAAGGATTTCTTTACAGGTGTCGAATTCGGTAAGGGAATTATAGGGATTTTTTAAAAAAAAAGGAATGTGCTTAGCTTGACAATTTTTTATCCCTTCACTCTGAGTGTGGGAACTTGTAGATCTCAGCAATTTTAGAACTCGTGTTGAATTAATTAAATGAAAAAAGGTTACATTGGATCAGGAAATAAGAGACAATTTGGAATAAAGTTAATATAGGCTGAATTAAGCTAAAAATTAGGAAATTAACTAAGTTTAAATTATATTTTAAAATATCATTATATTATATATATATATAATCTCGCTAACGTAGATGGCACTGAAATCGCTCTTATTACTTATCGTTGAATGGCAACAATCTAATGTAAAAAGCATCGTATGAATTTTAGCTTGCACTATTGAACGATTTTACAGATAAAACACAAATACGATTTTCGGGTACTATTAATCGTATGCCAGGGATTAATTGCCAAGAAACTCGTCCAAGATAACACGATAGATAGAGAGATAAAAATGCCAAATTCAAGCGAAAGGTTAATATCTTGCAATTATAAAACGCTAATGTTATGAAAGGCGTTCTGTGAGATAATCCCCTTATTAGAGAATATGTGAGAAAACCACTATCCCTGTTTTAAGTAAAAGTTCTCGGTGAATTAAAAAATTTGCTCTATATTTTCATTGCTTTAAACGAACGTCATTTTCGATGGTCCTCTGATCTTCCATTTGCCGGATTATTAAAAGATTACTATATTAGCATTAATAGTATGAATTTAAGTAATTCATCTATACTTATAATAAAGCTCAATGTGTGTGTGCGTATGTAAATGCGTTGGCGCTATACAGGACAGACCATTTGGTCTACAGTTACCAAATTTGGCATATGTATACCTTGGAGGTCGGGAATGTGCATCTCGGAGCTTTTTTTGAACTTTTAATTATAATTTTAATTAATTAAAAATTAAGCGAAATTTTGTCGTTTTTTTCGCGATAACTTCTGATAATTTTATCGCACAAAAATGATTTTTACATGAAATTAATGTTCAAAAAATTATTTTTTTAATGATAGTAATGCTTTTAACCTATAAATTAACTTTCTATTTTTAATGAATTTTTAATAAATATTTTAATATAATACTAATAAATAAATATTTTAACTAAATTTTTCAATAATTTATTTCGCACAAAATATAGATAAAATGTAATCTGCACGAGTACAATATGCACGCATGAGAAAAAATTAGCTTTTATCAATGTGTTGCCATCACATTGATAAAAGCTCAAATTAAAAATAAGTTTACTATTTTAGGAAATTAAGAAAAAATGTAATATTCAGAACGTGTCTGTATGAAATGAAATAAATATAAAATATGATATTTTATAAAAAAATAATTGCAAAAAATGATCTATGATCTTTTACAATATCTACATTATTAATCCAATAAGTCAGTTTTATTTAAGACAAACATGGTTTAAAATATATGCTTTTAATTCAGATCCCAGCGGTTAATTTGTAAACATTTAATAATAGAAATACATGAGTTAAAATGGGCTAAATGATTATATTTAGGTAAATAATTATAATTTACTCATCAATAAATGCTCTAATAAATTATGAATGTTTAGCTTATGTCTAGGCCCTTTGCTCTGTAAATCATATTTAGCAAAATATTCTATAGTGCACATAAAACTTAAATGCTGAACGACCCTGTTTTCATTGATCATATTTAAAAAAAATGCATGCTTTCAATAAAAATAGTTTTTTATATTACAGTTTTTTTATATTAATTTTATATTTTAATTTTATTAATCATGTACAATTTAATTTAACGTTGAAATTTTACGGGAGTTGACTGAAAATAAGTGCATTATGAATTAAGTCCTTTATAATAATGCGAGTGACTCATCAGACAATCAAAGCTTGAAGTGTAAAAATACTTTGATGAAAAAACTATTAAAAGACAAGTTACATAAAACATTTAATTGAAATTTTTAATGAGCACTAAGACTGGCGAACCGAGTCGTTAAAATAATAAAGCACACACGATGTGACAAACGAAAATCTCTGCATTGAACTAAAATGTTTAAATAAATTCTAAACTCATATCTTACATAAATAAAATGTAATTATCAACCAGAATAAAAATGTATGCTCTCTCATCTTCTAAAACTCAAATTTTTCAGTAAAATCTATTGAAGGGAAAAAAATTGCGAACATTTCACTTTTCCATTGCTCTTTATTCCGGTTTTTATCTCAACACATTTCCTTTTGCAGATAAACAGCGCTTATGAAATCCAAATTACGATCGGCAGTGTACTTTGTATCCACTAAAAATATGAATTATGATAAGGGGTGCAATTTATAAGTCGTTGAAAGCAAATTTTGTTTCCCATTGTAAAATCTTTGATAAAAATATAATTACTTTCATTTTATTTCTGAAAATTGTCAAATCTGCATTTTCTTTACAATTATCATTTTAATAGATAACATTTTTTTAAGAAGTGCAAACATATTTTTAGGGTGTCTGTTTTTGTATTTTTTATTTACCGTTGTTTGAAAGAAAATAATCCAGCAACGTCACAAAGTTAAATCTGAATTATTTTTTAAAGCTTGATTATCAATATGTAATGAACAGTTATCTTAACAATATTAACATATAGTTATCTTAACATACTTCTTAACATGTATCTTATGTTAAGTATTTTATCAAATTAAATCCATCCTTTCTAAATTTTACTTTCCTAAGTCTTTAACTAATTTCCATCAATTTGCTTAAAAGTATTAGCCAAACACAGCCTTCTTAGTACTTAAAAGCAACTCTTGCAAAAAAAAGGATATATTTTACCCTAGGGATATATTTGCATCCTTTGATGTAATGGATATAATTTGCAACATTTTTTTTACTTCATTTTTTTACCATCAAAATGCCATTTAAGTTTGAAAAAAATTCGTTAAACGCTCTTCCCTTCTAAAAACGTTCTTCCAAAAATAGATGAATAAAGGCATATACTTGTATCCTTTGTATTATCAGATATAACTTTCAATAATTTCTTTTATAACTGACTAAATATTCTTAGATCATATAAAAACTGGAATATTGTGACCAGTAGTTTCACGGACTAATCAACGAAAAACTTCATTCATTCATTTTTTTTTGTAATACAATCGAGTTTTGGACCAGCGAATAAATAAAAGTAGTCAAATAATTGAATTATTAAAAGTTGCTTCTTAATTTTATAGTAATACTTGCAATCAGTTGTTGCACATACAAAACAAAATCACTTTATCGCTAGTTCCAAGAAATACAAATATATGAACCATCACCGATATCAATATTATCCTTATTTCTAACCCAATATTATATCCAACCCATTATTTTTCAGCCATATAAAAACTGAAATTTTATTGCTACCAATACGGTTTCACGAAATAATCAACCCAAAATTTTTCATTTATTCATTTGTTTTCTATTCTGAAATCCAGTTTTGTCCCAACGATTGAATAAAGCCAGTCAAATAACTGAACTGTTATAAATTCCATCTCGATTTTATAATGACACATGCAGTCATTGTGACACATATAAATGAATAACACAATCATTTTAATGCCAATTCCAAGAAACACAAAAGTATGAACCATCACCCATCACCGATATCAATATTATCCTTATTTCCTGTAAGAAAAACTAGCATGTGCATTTGCGAGCTGCTTTTCCAAGAAGAATTTTTTCCTGCACAGCCCATAATCGATAAAAATGGCAGTGTGTCAGTAAAAAGGAGAAATATTAAAAATAAAAAGCCTCCAGGAAAGACAGCATGTATCGGACATTGGGGTACTGTCCAGCGCTCTCTAACCACCCTCCACGTCATGTTGAGCGGCCAACGCAAAAGGAAGCAGAAAAATTTGCCGTCACGAGGCCTGGAGGGTGCGTCACCGAAATTGCGAAATGCGTTTCGCAGAAAATGTCTCAGAAAACGCACAAATGATAAGATAAACTATTCTAAAACGGGAGTTTTTGGTGAAAACACCGGAATCTACTTCAGCTGGAAGTGGTTTTCTTCCATATGCCGGCTTTCTTAAAGAAAAAAAAAAAAAAAAAAGTTGGAGTTTAAGGATCTTCTCAGATTTGTACGAATTTTTTCTCCTCTTTTTTTTTTTATTTAAAATTCATATCGTTTATCGTTTCCGTTTATGGTTTTCAAAATCTGTAAATACGGAACTAACCTAAATATACTGCCGAATATTAACACTCAAATGAAAACAAATCTCCATATAAACATTTCAGACTACTGCACTGAACGTAGTGACAGCTGCATTCAAATCAACTCTTAGCTAAAAATGGAAGCTGAAAAAGGGTGGAAATAATAAGGCTCCTCAAAAACTTGATTCGCTCAGAGGAAAAAAGATGTAAAAGAAATCAAGAAATAGCTAAGTTTAATCGCTCTCAAAAATAGGCTAAACCATTTCCCAATGGGTAATGGAAATGAATACCTGTGAAAATGGATGGTCGTATCTTCTAAAACTATTCTTATACAAAAATAATTTTATAAAAACTTAAAAATTCAAAAAATTTGTTTTTAATAATATCAGTCTTTATTTTTTATACGTAATATACAATTTGAAACATTCTTTAATGTTAGGAAATTCAAACCCATCCATCAAAGGTTTCGATCGCATACCAAATCTAACATAAGAAAAAGAAGCCTTCTTTGAATATTTAATTTCGAAGTAGTATTTTCTTTTATTTATTTGTATATACACTTTTTAATTTGCACCCTTTATAATTTATTTTTGACAAGTTTTCCGGTTTAATCAAATAGCAACGCAAAATTTTAAAAATATACAATCCACATTAATATTTAACAGCCTAAAAAAATAATATGCGCTAACAAGCTGGTCGTCAAAGGCGGCTAGTATATCTAGAAATTATCTCATTGAACTAATATCTGGACAAGCAATAAGTCTGAACCAACTCCCAAACTTCACACAGGTACATAACATTTTTTTCAAAACAATATAAAAAAAAATGCCTTGAAGTTCCGTAACGGGTGGGAAAGTGAAAAGCGTGTGTGTTGGAGTCTAACCTTGCATATAAATAAATACTTATGAAGTCTGATCATTTGGAAGCAAGTGCCAAGAAAATAGCTGTTCAAAAATGTATTGGTATGCATTTGAAATGCAGTTGAAATGCACGAGTCCAAATGGGTCTGTTACGAGTCTAAATTATTCAGCAATCACTCTTGTATGTTTTATTATTGAAACATATGCTCAGTTTCATAAATATTCTAATAACTAAGCTAACATATAGGAGGCGTAGAGCTAAAGACACATATCAATTATATTTCACACAGTCTTAAAATCATCTTAATATTTTATCAGTCATGGAAATTACATTTTGCCCAAACATTTATAATCTGAGAAATGAAAAAATAAAGTTTTTTAATCAACCCGCTTACGTCCGCTCCTTAACTTAGAGGCTCTAAGCAGCTACCTAGTCTAGGCCTGCCTAGTCTGCCTGTCAAGGCCTAGTTGCAAATCCGCCACTGAAAGTAAGCACAATCGCGACACAAAGGGAGTCGGTTCTTTACTGACGGCTGAACAACTTTTTTCTTCTGGAGTAAAATTGCCCCATGGCATTTAATGATCATTTTTTTATGACTTTCTTGTATATGAGGTATAGAGAAAACAAAGCAACAAAAAAAAAAAATAAAAAAATAAAAAAAACCCGCTCCAGGCGAATTTCTACGTTTTAAATCTCCCTAAGTTAAACGTATGTATAAAAAAATAGTATTGTGTCTGTCTGTCTGTCTGTGAACTCAATGACTCGATGATTTAGACAGCTGAAATTTCATATATATTCATTACGTCAAATTTTTTGAACGATTTCCTTTCAGAGGAAATCTATCTGTCCGGTTGTCCCAATAACTGCAAAATGGAGAAAGCAAGACAGATGAATTTCGGTACACAGATTTATCAATTGAAATGTTGATACCTATCAAATTTGAAATCAAATCTGCCAAGGAACTGACCGTCTGTCGGTCTATAATTCCACAAACAAGTAAACATGATAAATCAAAAATACAATGATTTAACTATACGGAATTTCGTTTATAATTACGATTTTCTGCCAAATTTTCGTTTCAATCAGTTGGTCGAGCACGTACAAAATAGAAATTTAATTTCAAAGATTAATAATGACATGCCAATAATCAAATCCGTCAAGGATCACATGATTGATTCAGAAAAATGTTACAGTCCCGCGAAAGATTTATATTTCCTAACTACTATCTGTCCAAACCTTGTCAGGTATTCATGGCCTTACCGAAGCCCCCCTTTTTTATTGGGGAGGGGGGCTAATATCTTTATTAGAGAATATGCGAGAGAGTTTTAGGGAGATACTTCCCGGTCATTCATTCATTCATTTGCAGCTAGAATTTATCTCTTACTGAGTTTGTTCTCTCTAAAATGCGCAACGTCTTCGAGTGTAAAATTATCTAAAAAAAAAATTAAGATTTTTATTAAAGAGAACTAACGCTTATTTTTTAACTCAGTTATTTAAATATCTAGAATATATTTTTATTAGACTCTATTATCTCTAAAATTCATAACGACTCCACACGTAAAACTTTTCCCACAGCAAAAGGTAAAAATGTTTAAAGGAAGAAATTTCTCTATTTCTCAAGTAATATTCTACAAAAATTTCCAAGAAATCGTTCGATAAAATTCTGAAGAAGAAAATTTTCGTTTCATGCCCACTTTTAGCAAAAAAAAATTTTTTTTTTCTGCTTTCAAAACAATTTTAGCTTTTATATGTTATTTTTTTTATAGAAATCTATTTTAAACAAAAATTGAAAAATCCAAATATTTAAAATAATTTTTCAAAAAACCTTTTCTCGAAATGAGTCATAAAAAATTTAAATGCTTCTTTCATCACAAAATTAATGTGTAATTTCAACAATAAAAATACGAAATGTCAGGTTTAAAACACCCTTCATTTGAAAAGAGTGAGACAGAGAGAAATACAAAGAGCCTCCCGTTTCATTTACCAAATCCCGACCCAAAAGCTTGGTTCTTTTCAGCAGAACCAACATAATATTTACTTTATCGCTCTGAGCTCTCTCTTTAATAACGTAATAGCATGTACCAGTTTATGTAATTCACTAATCCAGCGCGAAAATGCGTGTACCATTTCGCTGAAAGCTATGAACCGAGTTGGGGGGGAAAAAAAGGGAGAGTATTAGTAGGAAAAGCAGCTCTCCTAAATAAACGGGAATAAACCCTAACTGACAGAAGATGTCTTACTCCACCTTTGGAAATGCTATATTATTCAAATGAGACGTCACAATCGATTGAATTCAATCGATTAAAAGTCACGCATATGCAAATGCAAAGTTTAATCGATTCTCGTCCGCGCTGTGGCCAGTCTGTTTGCCAACTTGCTATTGGCAAAATGCATATTCGACAGCAGATAATGTTAGCAGGAGCAATGAAAAATGCTTACGAAATGCTACTGTTTTATTGTTGGGCTAATTTTGCACATTCAATTTGGGTATGATGACATCAAAGAGTTTTGTTTTGTTGCAGAGTTGATATTCATCATCGAATCAACGGTCATTGACATAGAGTTTAAATCGGGGATCTAGGTTTCGATCCTAGCTGAAGTCGCTTGGAGATTTATGGGTGTTGCGAAAATTGTTTCTTCTTTGACATCCACTAGCAAATAATAACGAATATAATCAGCTTGCCTTAAAAGACATAAAAATTTAGCAAAAATTCTTAATTTAAAATTCTTTTTATTTATGATTAAAGTTTTGATTTAGTTATATTCACATCCGTTTAAAAATAATAAGAAGGCTACCTAAATTGCACTTTTTTTTTTTTTTTTACTTTTTTGTATATGTAGTAAAGAGAGAAAGTGTGGTAATCGTCAAAAACTCGAACATGAAATTTTGACGAATCTCCATGGCTTAGACCTTTCTGAGTACGAAAAACACATTTTGGGAAAATATGTCTCTGCCAGTCTGTGACAAAGATAACTCGAAAAACGTTGAAATAGATGAAATCTGAAATACGGTTTTTACACCAAATTTTCAGATTTCTATCAATTTTTGAGTAAAACCCTTTCAGAAGTCTGCCTTTCCGGCTGTTCGAATATTAGAACAGTAACTACAAAATGAAGAGAGGTAAAATGAGAAAACTGGTGCACATATATAAGCATCTGTAGAGTAAATAGATAGATATCTTCTGAATTTTAAACCAAATCCAACAAGGGGTTGTCTATCTGTCCGTCTGTACTTTCAGAAAAATATAAACACGATAGCTCAAAAATGCAGTGACAAATTTATCAAATTTCAAATGAGATTTTGTGACTACAAGCAAACTTCTGTATCGAATTTTGATTTCAATCGGACGGGAAAATTCGATTTTTCGATACTTTAATCGCTATGGGGGAGACACCAAAGTATTCCCCAGCGCCAATTTCGTCAATTTTTATTTCGTATAAAGCTCAATGTCTTTAGTTACATCATCAAAAAACGCCCATCTTCTTTGTCAAAATCTGCAGTCTTTAACAGTTTCATCAATTTTGTCACTTTGCAAATGTAGAAGACCAATCAGAGTACTCTGTTTTTATTGTGCAAACATAATTTAAGGTAGTACTTCCTTTTGCTGTAATAAAATGTAATTTATCAAGGTTGGATGAAAAGAATAAATTATTGTTATTGTTATGGTGGGTCGTTGTCATTACTTGTTGAAAATGACTAATATAATTAAAAAGACTGAAGTAAAGCATATGGATATATTTTTTCGGATTATAATTTGGTGGCATTTATGCAATTCATGTTGTATTTTATTGCTGACAAAAAGCCAAACACTTAGCTATATAATTGAATAAAGAACATGCAATTTATGAAACTGTGTGAACGAGCCAATAACTGTTTTTGGAATTATGATAAGAACTACAGCAACTAGTAAACAATTATCAAATGTAAATTGCATTAAAAAGAATTTATTACCTGCTTCTGTAATTTTCGAAATTATATGTATACTCTTATATATATACTCTTATGTCTTCAGGAATTATAAATTTATATGCTTTATAAAATCAACTTTGACTTTAAAAAAAAAAAAAATTCTGTAATTCCACGTAGAACATGATACCAAATTAGGTAACCGTTATGTTCCGACACAGATGTTCAGCTTGTTTTCAAATGATTTGTTTTTTAAATGAAAAGAAAGGGATGAACATCTTACGAAACTTATCTGGCATCTTGCATTTTTTTTCCTACCATTTAACAAAAAAGACCATCTGCGGCACGAGCTGTAAATCAAGATTCATCCCCTGAAAGATTATTAAGCCCATCCCAGAACGTTGGAGAGAGGTGGATTTTTTTTCCATCCTTGCATAGCGCTTAGGGGCAAAGATGTACAAACCCACAATGGAAATCATTCTTTTTGGATTGCTTCTGTAACTCGACAAGCTCTCCTCTCGTAGCAAAAATTACTTCCGCAAATTACTCACGGTAATTCATCATTGATTTTATCTATCAATCATTCACTCCCAGTTCAAAGCAAAGCTGAATTTCTAACAAACGATACTTGACGCGCCAAGAACATTTCTCATAACAGCGAAAACAATACAAACACAAGCAGGTGTTTTAGTTTGTTGGAGAAACAACTGGGAAACCTGGCTTCGATTGTGTAAGATTCACTCTTAAAGCAAGAGCACAAATTAACAGATGTTTTTCAAAGCAAAATATGAAATTTTGGAAATGTAGCTATATTTGCTTGTCATTAATCACTTTTTAATTTTACGGAAGATTTTTATTGATAACATAAGAGTAGGGAAGATTTGTCAAATAAGTGAAGTAGGATAGTACTAAAAACCAAAACTTTTAGAGTTTTAGTTTCTTCCTTTTTTTTTTTTTTTTTTTGCATTTCCAAATTAATTTAATTTTTGTGCTTTTATATAATATATAAAGGTTCATGAATCCGAACTCATTCATATTAAAATCAATTATTCTTTTAAATTTTAGAGTAATATCCTAGCAAAACTTTTTTCATATTTCATAGTAAGTGGTTTTATGATTTTAGAAAAATATTCTATTTATTTTTAAACAATAAATTCTGATCTGTGATTAAATAGTATTTATATTTTATTAAAAAAATTATTTTGCAATTTTCCCACTGTTTTTTTTTTAATTACATCTTATTTTGAATTTCCCTAACTCGCGAAATACTGGAAAGAAAAAAAAATCTCTCTTGAACATGGAAAGAAATTAATTTTGTTTTGTTTTTAATTTGACAAAATCTTTTTAACATTGTCTTCTTAAAACTATTTAAAGTGAGGATGAATAAAACCTAGTATCCAATATTGAAAATTGAGAGGGAAGTTCAGAGTCTTACAATACTTACGGGCGTCTAGCAGACTTAATCCGGCCCTGCATAACAAATAAAAATCTCATTTTTAATATCACAAGTCTTTAACAAACTTCACATTTCTTGAATAAATTATCCTTAAACGTAATCCCATTTACAGCAATTCCTGTGTGGAAAAAGCAGCTTCTTAGCAAGAGGAAGGGCTTTCCTTTCAGTTTTATTGTATACTTAGATAATCGAGAATCTTATTTGCAGTCTCACGAGATTTCTAAAAACACATGGTTTGTCTGTGAACATGATGAACTTAAAAACGCTTTGTGCAAGACGAATGAAGTTTGGTATTTGCTCTCCACACTAAGTTTATAGATTTCTATCAAATTTTAAACGGAAGGAAAATCTGTCTGTCTGTCTGGTTGTCCGAATATACTAGGCAGATCTCAAGTGTATATATGCATCCAATTTTGAATCAAATGCAACAAGAGGTTGATCATTTGTTGGTCTATACTTTCAAAGGCATAAAAACACAATAACTCAAAAATGTATTCATTTAAATATATGAAATTTGGTATGTGATATTGTAATTATAATTGTAGTTTTACATCAAATTTTGGTTTAAGTTGGCAGGGAAAAATGTTTCCAAGATATACCCATGAGATTAATCCCCCCCAAAATCGTCGAAAAATGCACGATAAAAGTTTTGTAACGAACTGGTAACAACAAAATTGAAAAACTTTTTAAATTCATTAACTATTTGTTTAATTGCATAATTTTTATTTTAGTGATTTTACATTGCTAACTGTATTATTATTTCTATAAAAATATCAGCTTCACTGTGACTGCGATGCAGAACGTTTTTACTTTCTCCGACTTCGCATGTGCTTATTCTTTTTCTCTACGGTCATTTCATACTTTCATTGTTTTTCGGAATTGATTAAAATGATTTTTTTAAAATTAAAACGATGGAAACGCTATTTTCTTAAACAAGTCTATTCTTTATTGTGAACTGCATTTTAGGAAGCTAACATCTAATTTAATATGGAGATCATAATTACCTAAATTCCATAGGCTCTTTCGTAACTATTGCTCTTCAGTCAATTGCATGGGGTTAATAACACATAGATGCATTTATACGAATGCACGGGAAAGTATCGGGAAGTTGTCTACAGCTAGTATCTGGTGTTTTATCTATCTATATGTATCATGTTCACATACTTATGGGAAACAGCCTTCCTGTCGATGGATATTGTCCAAATGTTGATGGAAATTACGAACTTGTGTTTAAAATGTATTCAATGTATTTTTGAATGATCGGGATTACATATAGATAAGGCGGCAAACATTATTCCCCAATTTTGCTTTTTTTTTTTTTTTTGATTCAGGAAAATCTGAAATGTGAAATTTTATAAAAATCTCGAAGTCGAAGTTTTTGATAATTACAATAACTTCCCTTTGTATTCTTCGCATGCAAGAAAATAAAAATGAAATGCAATTGCAAATACTTTAAAATCACATAACTGCCATCAGTGGCCGACTAAGCAACCTAAAACTTCCTTTAAATTTATATATTTTACTTAGGGCAATGTTTCTCAGAAAAGATGCTCAACAATTTCAAAGGTTACGGTTCCGAAAAAATCATTATTCACGGGTTTGAATCATAATGTTAGTTTTATGATAATATGAATTATGCTTTCACAAAAATATTTATGATGAGGTTCATGATGATGATGACAGAAGCTCAAAAATAACAGGATAGAAAGTTGCACAAAATAATGGATTGTGATGTAAGAGAGGCTTTTAAAAAAAGAAATTTCTTTTCAAAAAAAGGACATCGAAAACTGCATGCGGTTAGATCTAAAAGCGTAAAAACGGTTTTGTTATTGAGATGTTTTAACCAATAAATATTTCGATGGTTGGAAAAAAAAAAGATTTCAGAACCCCCCCCCCCTTTTTTTTAGCTGTTTTCTTAAAAATTTTTTTTTTTTTTTTCGTTCACAAAAATCTTTCAATATTAGTATCTAAAAAACTTTTATCAACTAACTGGTTAGCAGGAAACGGAGTTGCCAACATTTTATTAAGTAACTCCAAATGGCCGTTTCTATCCCACAATTTCACATTTTGACAGACACATAACTCGCTTTATTTCAGAAAACTGACGCTGTCCAATTCATTGTTGTCTGCATTTCGCTCATTCTCTCTCTCTATTTTTAAACAGCCAATTGTACCAACAGAAAGATCAGTTTTAAGATCAGAAGGCATCTCAAAAAATTAAAATAAGTAAGTTCTAATGTAAGTAGTAATGTGCTTTATACTGAAACACAACCAAAAATGGGAAAATGAACCTTTATATCGTGATCATCCAAAAGGGTAAAGAAAAGCCATGATGAAAGTAGTTACAACGGAAGCAAATTGAATTTCATTTAAACAATGAAATATATTATTATACAATTGCTTAAAAATTGAAACAAAATTAATTGAAAATTAAAAAAAACATTCTATAAGGAAAATAAAAATACATCCTGGAAAAGTTTAAAAAATCAAAATTATTTGATCAAAATCAATCAAAATAAAATTTTTGAGCTGTCATGTTTTCGGAAGTTGTAGTGAAAAAAATATCTAAATGTCGCTTAATGTTTAGTTTATTGAAATTGTAATTATGATTTTTAAAAATGCTCCGAGGTGCACATCATTATCCTTCACAGTTTTATGTCCAAAGTTAAAAAATCGAAGTCGAACAGTCTGGTTTTTGGGCTCGAAACACAAAGAGATACACACAATCTTTATTAGAAGTGGAAATTATGTTGTCAACTATCTCAAGACTTCTATAAACTGTTTTTTTTTTTAAAGGAAACTTTAATCAGTTTTTTTCCCCTTACGGTTTAATAAAGGTTGATCCTGGGACGAATGATGGTTCTTTCTAAATACCAGAATTCGTATTTGACTTCTTAAAATCTATACAGCTTTGGGATGACAAGAATGATCATTGCTTCTGTTGCACTGTGATGTATCACTTTAACGCAATCGTGCCAAATAGAAGATTAAAATTTCATTGAGATCGTTCTGTCAGTCATTATTCTTGAGAGAGATTCGACTCTCTACTCCAAGCACCGAAGGTTGTTAATGTTTCAGGATTTTTGTATACGAAGTTTCACTTTGTGAGAAAATTTTTTTGACAATTCACATAAAGAATACTAATCTTCAAACATTTTCATATAAAAAAGTATCCTGGGTTTTGAAAAATATTACAACATTAGTTAAAAAATGAATTAAAAAATCGAATATTTGTTTTTATTTAATCACATACAGCAGTTATTAAAATATTCTTAGTAATTATTTTAAATCTAACTTTCTTTACTAATGGTTATATAAAGGGGCACTCAAATTTTTATTTTCATAATCTCGCATATGCGCATTTGGTGCTTCATAGTATTGCAAAGAAAATGGAGTATGCAATTTGCTTAAGAATTTATTGTATGAAAAACTTGACAAACTATTACAATTGTACTTATAAGATCACATTCCGAATTTCTTATATCTGAGCCGTTACTTTTTTAGCTCTAGCCATTGCGGATTCGCATTGTGAGGTACCATTTTTATACCTTATCTATAAGGTAAATGTGTTTTCGGACTTGGGCGGTTCTGAAGCGCGGTGATTCATTAAAATTTCGAATTCGAATTTGTTGATGATTACAAACTCTCCTATTTGTATATTTCTTATGCAAGAGACCGAGAAAAAAAAGGGAAATGAATTGTTCAATCGAAAATAAATGCTTCTTATATTACCAATTCAGGTTATTTGATTTTTAAGCCAACTTGAATTGTTGGCAATAACAATCGATTTCTTTGCGTAAAGAGTTAGTTTAGGAAACGGATATGACAATAGAAGGAGTTAAAAAAAATAAGAGATTTACAAAAATGTGAAAAGGTAATAAAGATTTGGAAATACTGAAATGATATTTCGATATAACTAAGAGAAATAAAAAAAAATTATGTATGGGAAACTAGAAGTTTTCTCAATGGAGAGTTTTCAGAAACTAGTAAAGCTCTCAACACACAAAAGTTCCATAATTTATTCAAATGTAAATCTTAACCTTCTGTTAATATCTAAGTGGCGGAATTCTTTTTCATAACAACAACAAAAGTGTATTTTTAAAAAATAAACTTTAGTTCGATTTTTCTTTTCTAGACTTAGTCTAGACACAGATTATAAGCAATTCAGACGTCTCAATTCGAGACAAAACAAATAGAGGTTGGTGTCTGCTATCGAAATTAATTCCCCCAGGGAGTAATTTATTGTAATAACAACTCTAAAATAATTAAAATTACACCTGAAAGCTTCAGTTGATTTCCTGCATAAAGTGAGAGGGTACTAAGTTCCTGTTTGCCTCCGAAAACTGCCGTAAAATTTCTCAGGAATGTTGAAAGTTCTGAGTCCATAAACTTTTATGGCATAGCGAAAATTGAGTTATAATCGTGATGTAATATTAAAATGAAAGTTTTGGATTTTACTTCGTCTTAAGTAATGAAGCGAGAATTCGCAATGTATACATTTTAAAATTAATGGAGCGGTAAATTTTGGTTTCTGATTGTGACAGCCATTAAATGATTAAATATTTTTTGGTTCGGTTATTTTATCTTACTGAAAAGATTTTTCATGTAGTGTATATAACACTCAATATTTATTTGGTATAAGTAATACAACTATACCGATGAATTTAGAAAAGTATATTTAACTATACTTAAATTTAGAAAGCATATTTAGTATACTTAGTATTCTAAATTATAATAGTTGTTTTAAGTAAGAACAATTAGCTTAGGAATAAAGGTTTACAAATCTAGAAATATAATCTTTAATACATAAAGTTCTCAACCAGCTCTATACAACGTACCGAAGTTGGACTCAAATGTTTGACGGTCAAATTCACAGACGAACTTAGTTCAAAATTTGACAGGAATTTGAAATTTAGATGCTAAGGCTGTTTCTAAACTTCATTCATCTAGTTATCTGAATTTTGTAATTATCAGTTTGCTAGTTTGAAGAAGAATAGACTAAGTGCTTGAACTCAATGCTCTTAACCTCTGGGCATTATAATTGGTTGGAAGAAAAGTGACCTAACATAATATTTCTAAGCAAGATGGTTCCCTTAATTAATTGCAAAAAAGTTTAGCAAGAATTGAAGCTTGTCGAATAAATATATGAAAAAAGAGAGAATAAAAAAGAGTGAATATTACATGATGAAGTAATTGGCAAAGTAAAGTCATGTTGGCATGGTAAAGCTACAGATGGATTAATCGCAGATGAGCCCACGTGGTGCTCTTGTATTTTTGTTGCATTTGAGATCATCATTTTTTGTTTCCTTAGTTGCGACAATTTCGCTCTTTTCAAGTTTTTCAAAAAAATCTGGTGCACAGTTTTCTTTAATGGAAAATAATTGATAATGGAGACTTAGTCATTTCTAATGCCATTATTACAAACAAACCATGGCATATTACTTATTTATAGCACCGTTTTATTTTGGAGTTTTGATAATATTTCTAAGTGTATCTTGATTGCAGTCTCCCGAATGGGGGGGGATAGCATAGGAGATTGATGGTTTTGACATAATTTTGAAA
>JAPMOR010015393.1:395634-421599 GCA_026543865.1 Argiope aurantia
GGGGGGGGATAGCATAGGAGATTGATGGTTTTGACATAATTTTGAAAATAAGAAGCTTATTTTCCCTTGATAGGTTTTCAGTTTAAGAAATATTAATTCCTTGATATATTTAGAGTTTAGGAAAGAGTAGAATTCCATTTTAGAACATTTATTGCTGCGCTAAATTTTTTGAATATGTTCCTTAAAGGTTAAGTGTTTATCCAGAGTGACAGCAAGGCATATTGAATAATTATCGTGCTCACTTGTATTCTGACAGACAGACAAATAAACTCCCAATCAATGGATTTCTTTCAAAATTTATAGAAATCTACAAATTAGTCATGTTTTCCCGGATAATGCGCAGCAATAAAATTTCATGCTTCTTCCTTGATACGTTTTTGAGTCGCATACAAGCAGACAGACATAATTCCAAAAGTGGGTTTTTCGGACTCAAGGTGGTCTAAAACGTTTAAATTCATCAAAATCTTGATTTCGAATTGTTTGACGACTACAATAATTTCTCGATGTACTTCTTAAAACAAAAGTTAAAAAAAGTAAGTCTTTTTTTTTTTTTTTTTTTTTTTTTTTTAGATTAGAAATCTAAAATAAGAGAATCTCTAGAAAGGGGATAAATATACGCTTGTGCAAGGAATTCCCTGCATGTGTTCTCTTCCCACTCCTACTTTCATCTCCATAAATAATAGAAAATCGATGATTCAAATATCGGATGAAAAGTGACCCATGGTCGAAATCTCGTACCTAGGTCACGTGCCAGCATCGTCATAACCGAGTGGTGATCTGGATAAAGGAAGAAAGAGTCATGGACCGAGATTTCAGAAGCGGGAGAGAAAAAGGCGAGGCATTTTTTCCCGGATAATGGAGGTTGCTGTAATTTAAGCGGATTTTACCATACATCATATTTTCCCCTGGAAATTTAGTTCCTTCGTATAAAATTCCGGAGGTATTCTATACAACTCTGAAGGTGTCAAAATTATTTTTTTATAAAAGGGGACTTAAAAATTTTTTTAATCCTTTGATTTCAGAATATCATTAGAGAATGAAGATAAATGCTCACATGTTATTTTAAAAAAAGTTCAATAGTAAATTCAATATGATAAATTCCCTTTGAACATTTATTCCATAATCAATGATTAAACATAAAACTACAATATCAATTTCTTGGTATTTGGAATCAAAAGCTCTGACATAAAATGAGTGTATGTGTTCTTTTCCTCAAATAAATATCTCTATATATGTCTCAAGTACTTCTTTGCTCTATATAAATGTCTATCGATATGTCCAAGTGCTTTTTTTCGTAATGTAAATGTCCCTACTTTAGGAGGGAGGGGCTGAGCCCTTGAGATATTTTTTTACAGTATTTTGAAAATTATTTAATTTTGCTGCGGTCATTTAATTACAAAAGGAGGTATAATTAAAGTTAAATAGATTAATATCAATTATAATTTAAATTAATTTTGAAATATTATTCTAGTAACATTTCTAGTTAATTAACATTTTCAAATTTTGTATTTTTTTATGTTATTAAAAAATTCGAATACTTTAGAATTCCAAAAAAATGTCCGCCCCTATTAATAAATATTGTTTAGGCCGCGTTAAAAAATGTTCCATCATTTTAAAAATTTTGTTTCAAATTAATTTTTAAATTTTAGTTGTACATTTTTTTATATACTGAAATAATTATACTGAATATAATACACTGAAATAAACTTTTTCGAAAATGATTTTCAATGACTAGCTTTATTGTTTCAAGTTGTTAAAATTTACAAATTAGAGCTACTTATAGAAAGATTAAATTAAAATTAATTAAAAAAAATATTTAGCTTTAAAGAATTAGAGCGGGAGAAAGAACAACTCTGAGACTTACATTCTTTAAGGATCCCTAGAGGGAACGAATTATTTTACCATCAATTTTTCAAATTTATTTTTGAACCATTAGTTAAGTTTTGAATAAGCCTAGGAAGATGAAAAAAACTTTTTTTAATTAATTTAAATAATTTAATTAAATTATAAAAAAAGGATTATTAATAATCTTTTGTTAATAATCAATAATAATTATTTAAAATCAATAATTTTTAGTTGATATCTACTGCTTTCTGTTAGAAAAACTATCTTCATATTCTTTCAAATACTATTAGATAAAAAATATTCATCTTGTGAAATCAGCCGGATTTAAACGGTATTTTAAGGTACCGTTGGAAAATGAAGGCTTAATCCCTCCCTGCAGATGAGTCGCGAACATAAGCAGGACAAATAAACTCCTCTGATCCAAAAAGTAATGCGTCAAAATTATTTTCTTAAAATCCGTACTGTCGCCAAGCTACTCGATAATTCGCCAAATGTGGAAACCCTGATCTTCAATGTTCAACGCGGGAGCAATATTCCAATCGCACCAGAGTCGCATTGACTTTTTCCCATGAAGTCATTAATCAAGAAAGCCATGATTCACGCGATTGCACTCTCGGCTCTCTTGAATTTTCCAATCCAAGAGGATTGGACGCATAGACGATTCTCCGGAAGCTGCGCACTCGACGCATGGAAATCTCAATCCGAAGTGTCGCCGGGTCCTTCTGTTTATCTGGCCGATGGCTTTCACTTGTCTTGCTAATTACTCACCAGATCTCGGGCAAATAATGGATGATTAAAAACGCTCATCGGCGTACGGTTTTATGATTATGATAATTAGATTATTAATTATGTCTCGCATGTGGGAATTAACAGTTTTAACCGAATTACCCGTCTTAGATGTTATCTGTTTATTAGAAATTGTTTGCATGTTTGCGACGGCATTTATTTTGTTCTAATTGATTGCTTTTGATAATGATGTCTGGCCGAAGCATCGGTGTTTCCTAAATCGAATGTTGTGAAATTGAAGATGCCGGTAAATGAATTATCTTTTTGGAAGAATAGTTTGTTGATTTAAAATGAAGCGGTATTGGAGCATTTATCATATGCTTAGTCATAGGGAATCTTGAATTAACCTCAAAAATAAATATAAAATTAATTATTTTAGTATATATTTTCCTTTTTGCATATTTCGATTGCTTTTGCAGGTAGTTTTAGTTTATATCAGTTGAATTAAAGTCAGTTCAGAAATCTCAAGAAAATAAAGAAAACATAACTAAAATGTAATTAAAACAAGGAAGTTGGTCTTCGAAATATTCTCATTTATTTGATAGTAAAAGCTTTATTTCTTTTATCCCCTTTCCGTGTGTGAGCGTTTCGTACTTCCAATTATATTAAAGAAAACCGAGTATGCCATTTGGGACACTTTTTTTCCCACCCGTTTAAAATAAAAAAATTTGACACTTCAATAAAATTTTACTATCAAGATCACATCCAAATTTGACACTTAACTAAAATTTTAGTACGAAGATCAGAAATCAAATTTGATTTATCTAATTCATTACGCTTTTTAATTATTGTATTCACTTGTGTGCAAATGCACATATCGACAGACAATCAACCCTTTGACAGCTTTGGTGCAAAACATGATAGAGCTCTAAAATTGATTAAACTGTATTCCAAATTTAATTGATTCAGCTCGATTCCTTTTTCTTTTTTTGAAGTTATCATGCTTTTTCCTTTGACTTCTTTTTACATAGAGGTTGATAAATTGGTTTTGTTCAAAATGCGATTGAAATCTATAAATTTGGTGTAGGGTCTTCATACCAAATTTCATCCATGCAGTTCTGTTCGTTTTTGAATTATCGTGCTCTTAGACGTTTAGATATAATTCCAAAAAAATGTATTTTTCGGACACAGGAAAGTCTGAAACGTAGAGAATCATGTAACTCTTGAGTTCGAATATTCTTGAGATTACATAGTTTTATCTAAGTATGCATCACTTACAAGATAGTAAAAAACAAAATTACCTCTAAATACTGCAAATTTTTTTTATCATAATTAAAAATTTTGATTATATTTTAGAAAATTAATGACATATCTTCTTTTGATAAGAGACATCCTACGAAAAATTTTTAAAAAAAATGTATTTCAAACAGATATGATTTAGTCACCAAAAGGGAGGAAAAATACGTGCCAGAAAAAGATAACAAAACTAAACCGTCTTTAAATGTTTTGTCAGTTTATGAATATTTCATACATAAAATCATAAAACTGCTTATGTAGATGATTAAAAATAATAAAAAGATGCCTAATGTAAGAAATAATTTAGGATAAAGTCCTCCTCACCTTCGTGACTTATATTAATATATACTAGAAACCTTTAGACATCCATCCTTTGATATATTTAGCTTAAACCTGATGTATATCTATTATTCCAGTTTTTAAAACATGTTTTGAATTTCAAATGCGTACTTCAAATGTGATTTTAAGTAATCCTGTTTACATGTATATGAATGTAGAGGTCAAAAACTTTCCTTTGGCCAATTTCCTTTAAAATTCGCCACAGATTTTCTTCCCGGGTTCAAAAACAAACAAACATATTTTTAGAATTATATCTTTTTTTTCTGTATGAAAATAACTCAAAAATACTTTGGACGAAATTTGATAAATGGCCCTTATACTAAATTTATAGATTTACGTTAAATTTTGAACGAAATAGATCCATAAGACAATTTGACTGACCGAATACAAGTGTATACATGTATTACGAAACAAAAACAGCTAGATGTATAAAACTTGGTACACAGATTTACCATCTAAAATGTATATATGTATAAAATTATATTAAAATGTATGCTAGGAAAAAATTGCGGATATAAACAGAAGTTATGATTAATTCTTCAACAGAAAAAAAAGTCTCTCGAATCTCTGGTTATATAATATGTAACTGAAAAAGCTGTAAGGATGCGATATCAATAAGAAATCGTACGTCATTAAATTCTGCACGTTCGATGTTTGGGGGGGGGGGGAGGCAGTTCTCACTGTGGTGTCTGACTGGATATGGTCCACACCCGCGTACTTACGCCACTGGCTATGAGATCATAGCATAAACGTAACTCCCTCCATTTCCCTAGAATCAATCACAATGTTACAAGCAGGAGAGAAAAAAAAATCTTACTGTATCTAACACCAACACCAGCTGAGTAGTTAAAAACCCCAACGAATGGGATACTAGTACAGATCATTAGAGATATGATTCATTAATATTCTCGCCATTTTCAGTGAGTTGATCAATAAAGGGGAACAATCCTTTCCAGGAATCCGATATGGACTGCTGTTGGAGTGGGGGAGGGGACAAAACCGCAAAACACCCCCTTTCAAAGAATTCCAGGTGCAACGCGCCCCCCTTTTTCGGAACCCCTCACCCTTTCGTGGAAAAAGTGGACCCGCCACTTCTTTCCAGGAATAGATTCCGCCAACTAGCAGACAGGGCTATTGACCCGGCTCACAAGCCGGCTATTTTGGCTCAAAAATCACGAAATCGGAAGAATTTGGGCTGCATTTTTTTTGTCAGACATCCTCCAGACTGACAGAAGTCATGAAGGGTTGGGAAGTCAGAGAAATATGGTGAAATAGATGTACTGCTATGTCTTTTTTTTTTTTTTTTTTTTTTTTTTTTTAGAAGGCAGGTTGAATCAGTTATTTGTTTGATGGACATCGTTTTCAATTGGAGGCAATTCCTTTTCAACGTATTACGGAATGCCTCTTAGGTAACTGGAGCAAAGATAATTTACTTTTGTTGCTCTGTTTTTCTTGATGTGAAATGTCAAAGCAAAGATTTATTTATTAGCTTTATAAAAAAATTACGCCTATATAAGAACAGAATAAAAAAAATGTATGACTTATAAATAAGTCATCAATTTTTTTCTTAATGGGAAAATATTGAAAATATAAATAAATTATGTTTAAATTTCGTTTTTGGTTGAATTTTTTTTTTTTTTTACTAAGAAGGAAAAATAAAATTAGAAACGCAATCAACTAATGTTATTTTGGAAGTGAAGTGAAAAAGTTTTTATTTTATTTATTTAAATGAATTGATTTTAATGTCAGTTAATTCTTTCTGAATGAATTATGAAATTTCTGTTAAAGTTGATGGAGCAAATGTCAATAATTCCTTTGGCAGTAGTTTCCCACGATTTTATGATGTCAGTTATGTAGACAAAACTATATACATTGGGCTATAATTAGGGATTTTTAGTATCATTACGGTGATTAATTTTTCGGAACTGCAATCTTCTACATTTAGAAAGGGATTGCTTATTACGAATTTTATGGATAAAAATAGCATATGAACTAAAAAAATTAAAAAAAAAAAGATAAGTGAAAAAATTATTATCGAAATAAATAAGTTAATTATCAACCCATGTGATTACGTTCCTAAAGAATTTTTTATGAAATATATATAATGTGCGTGTATTGATATCTTTGAATCTAATTAAAAACATAATGAATTTCCTAATTTTTAGTTTATTTTAACCCTATTAATTTCATTCTAAATGGTCTCTTATTTCCTGATCCAATTCCACTTTTTACGTAATTACTTTTACTTGCTTAAAACTGTCGACTTCACCATTTTCCCGCTCCGAGAGAAAGGATAAAAATTCTTAATTTACCTCATTCTTTTAAAAATACCTAAATTTCCCTTTCTTAAGTCTATACGTGTCAAAATCTCATAATAATAAAAAACATTGAAAGGAAAAATTTCGTTCTCTTTGGCTTTTTTGCTCCTGCGTCGAGATGTCATCTTTTACCGCTTTTTATTTATACGTAAATTATATCTTCCAGAATAAAATAAAACATTTAAAGGTTTTTTTTTTTTCTTTTCCCGTCTCGGTCATGCATCTGTTAAAATATGTTTCATATATATAGGCTAAAAAGAGGTATAATCGTAAAACCAGTTAATTCTGAAGTTTATGAACTAAATTATTCAAAATCTTGCAGGTAAAAAATCATATTGAACCATTTCTTATCATATTCCAAATTTCATTCATTAAATATGTTTAGTTTTTCAATTACCATGCTCAAATGCACATGGACGAGAATACTGATGGATCTCATCCAAACTTCAGATAAATATTTAATTTTTCTGTGAAAATTACATAATAAGTTAGGGTGATGAAATCTGTTGAGTTTTTTGAGTTATTGTATTAACATGTTAATAGGCAGGTAATGTTCGTTTTCAGAATACTGTGTCTGTCACTTTAGGACAAATTAATCCTGCAGAGAAGTGACACACGGCGAATAAATGATTTTATAAAAAGATAATACATTTAATATTCTTATTTCATATACAAGGAAGTAAAGACTAAAATAAGATGTGACGCTTATAAAGCCCAAGAAAGTTAAACAAAGGTACAATAATTTTAAACAAGTTGTACAGCAAAGAACTTGACTTAAAATATTTCTTCAGGCGCGTTTTAAATAAAAAGTAAAGAAATTAGAAGAAAAAATAAGGAATTTTCAAAAATAAATACTTTTTCAATAAATAAAAGATGAAAAAATAAGGCAGCATTGAAAGGGGGAAAGAAAGTAAATGTTTCAAAATAAAAAGCATTACAATAAATAAATAATTTTTTCACTGGCAAAATAATGATAAAAAAAGTTTCTTTCAAAATATCGATTCCTCAGTTCTTTTGTCAAAACCATAAGAAAATGATGCTTAAAATGATTAATTGAAAGCACTTAACTGGATCTTTTTCACTCGCTTCAAGAACTTCACATTTAATTTCGAGGCTCTGAAGGGGGAAAAAAAGCTCCGAGATCTATAAAAAGCTCAGATTTATAGACAAAACTTACAAACAATATATATCTCGTTGCGCTAGGTTATTTTAGAAAAATATGTCACAAAATGTCTCTCCTCCTTTTCCAAAAGTAGACTACGGAAGTTTATTCCTAAGAATCGTACGGAATGCTCAAATTTCATCGAAGCAGACGATTTTTTAATGGCCGCTAGAGATACAACACAAAGCGAATATAAAATACAAGCACAATATTTACAGTTTAAGTCAAGCTTTCCAAAACTGCACATACATAAAATGCCCTCTTTAATTAGATCCAAATAGCTACATAGAAATAGATATTTGTTTCCAGATGAAAAAAATATATTATAAATGAAGTAAAAAATTATTTTTTGGACCCACAAATAAAATAAAAAAAAATTACGAAAACTTTAAAAAAATGTATACAATTTTCTAGTCTTATTTGTCATATGAGCAGTATAGCCTTAACAACTAATATCTTTTTTTTGAAAAAGAAAAAAAAATCTACTTATTAAGAATTGAAACTGACCGAATTACGGAACTTTGAATATCATTATTTTAAACGATATTCGAGGTTTCTGTGGCTGTTCCGTGAAAGGTCAATCACTAAACAAAGGAAATGACGAAATACGAAATTCCATAAATCGGTCAGTTTTAGTCGAAGAAGAATCGAGCATTCTTGCTTAAAATGTTAGTGTTTTTTAAAAAAATTAACAAATATAATTAAGTGGACCAAGAGGATGTATATAAACTTAAATAGTGTCATTTTTTCTGAAAAGCATTTATTGATATAAACATGAAATATAGAGTGTTTATAAATGAATATCCCGATTTTTGCATGTCTGTTAAAAGACAACAACTTTTTATTCATAAGAAACAAAAATAACAATTGAAAGTTAGACACAAAAGTGTTCAATGCTAGTCCCTACAGAAATGAGAAAGATATTGAAGTTGTACGGTAACTCATCGAACAATTTTTTCTGCATGCTTGGTGTGAAGATTTGAAAAGATATATATATCATTATATATCTGAACTTAAAACATATCTGCAGGCTTTCAAAGGGTCACAACAGAGATGCTGAAAAAACTTGGAAGGAGTTATTGGCCTTGATATCGTTCTTATATTTTAGAGATTAACAATGAACACTTGTAATTATGTTGGATATAAACTTTCAAATTGTATTTGTAATTTCCGACGAAAAACAAATTTATACTCCTTTTAAATAAGCCTGCAAAGCTTGGATATTCATTTACAAACACCCTCTATAATTCCTTATATCATTTAGAGCATTTTGCAATAGGAAGTATATCTAATGGTTTTGGTATCACCTTGTGGATCACAAAACCGAATGTACAGTAATTTGAGAATGCTAATTTTGACAAAAACTTGCTATATTCTTTAATGCACAAACATTTATTTAAATTTTTTTAAAGCTTTGATTTGTTTTCAGTATGGAATAAGTCAATTTAAAAAAATCATTTAAAAATTTATTTTTATTTTGATAACGCATATGAAATTGGAATACAAATTTCTCGAAAAAATATAACATTTTAGATCTTAGTGATTAAAAGCAACGAAAACAGTATTTTATTTTTTTTTGTCCTTTATATAATGGTGAAGAAGAAAAGAAGATTATTTACATGTAAGATTAATTCATATAATTATATTAATTATTAAAATTTTTCTATATTTTTATAAGCATAAATGCCTGTCTAAAAATTTTTAAAAAACTGTCTGAGCACATGGTTTGTCTCTTCTATCTGAAAATATAAATATATTTTAGATAATCGTGTCTATCAGGAAAAATATCATGACATTCATATATTTTACATAATTAATCTTCTGATCGCTTAAAAATTTTCAGCTCATTGTTCTTATATTTACAATGATGCCAGTCAATGAAATTTCGTTGACCGTATATGGAAATAATCAACCGCATCATCAGTCAATGATGCATGAATTAATATGCGTCTAACGTATCCGGTTAATTGCGTTTAAAACAAAAGCACACTTAATTACTTTTGATTATTTTTATACTACTACTTTTAAGTGCATTCACATCATATTTAGGATTTTTTCATAGCATAGTTCGTTTAATTTATTTGGTTTTATTATAAACTTATATTTTATTCATTAAAATAAAATTTGAAAGAAGAAAAATGATAATCTTACTTAGTAACGGTTTCTGCTTTTATGCATTTTATTAAGTTTTAATTCTTCACTTATATTGCCCTACGTCATTTGAGCATTGGATTAACACTTTTTATATTCACATGGTAAAATTAAATCATTCGAACATTCTATATCCAAACATAAATTACACATAACTCACAAAATTTTTTAGGAACTTAGTTGAATCACTTAAATGAACAACTGATTCTTTAAAAGATCTGGCGAGAAAGAAGGGAAAAGAATCAGTAAAAAAGATTAAATTATTTTTTTTTTGAATATTTTGCTCTTTTCACAGATATTATAAAATTCTGCATAAATTATTCTTTACAAGAGGAATACGTTAAAAATTTAATTTTATTTTTGATGCTGTAATTAATGAATATCATTTTCTAAGGCAAAATAATTATGAAGCTAAGGGAACATAAGCTTTAACAACTTCTGGAACTTTTCTTCGGACAAACTCATCTCAAAACTAGTGAAAAACGTCGATAGATAAATTTAAAAAAAAACTAAACGAAAGTCATGAATGAGAACAAAGTTCCGTTTAAATATTTAATAACGCCTTCAATGAACTGCAGTAGAAATTAAAAAATAAAACAAAAATGGAATTCATGAATGAATTGTGTTGGATCTCTTCCTTAAATATTCAACAACATCTTCAACAAACAAGAACAACAAAAATGCCAGATAATGCACAAATCTTTAGAACACTCGAAACACTTAAGAAGCTTAAAGACAAGAGAACCTTGCGCCCAGTCTTAAGTAAGAACGTTGTAGGTGTAGTCTCAAAACCCGCCAAAATATGATACCTCTACTTCTATTAATTACCTTGCTCCCAAAGGACACCGAAATGGTTCTAAAGTCAATGTTCGGTTCATTATAGTACACCTAACTCCTTGTTGGTCTCATTAATGGTTCAAATTACAGCAAGGAAGTAGGTGAAGATCCCCTTATTACAAACAGATAAATGATCGCTGTGAAGAGTCATTAATTCCACTTAGCGTTAAACCCTCCTTTGGCCTAGCGAATATTTTGCAATTCAGCAACGCATTATGCAAGTGAGCCTGCCAGTGTTTACTCTACTAAAGACTATTCAGACATCGCTAAAAGCGATGGCAGATAGCGAACATTTACCAATACGTGAGTTTTTATGGTGATACGAGATTAAAGGCTCGACTTATTGAGTTAAAGTTCCTTTAAAAAAGTTTTAGGAAAGAAATAAGGCGTGTTAAGATAAGCAGAGTTAATCCTGCATTTTATTTTTTGACACTATAATTATTATTCATTCTTTTTTCAAAGAATTCTTATTTATTTTTTAATCTTCCAACACGAAGAAAATATCGTTTGCTTGAATTCTTCTGTAACGTTCTTCATACGAACACAAATCAGAAACAATTTAATTTTAACTCAATGATGAATAAAATAACCATAATCAGGAAAATTCATATTAAGAACAATAAATTCATTGTATTCGCTTATAGAAGAAGAATAATGATGAAATCTTTTTCGTACAATAATAATAATAAATAAATGATTTTTGAAGTATTTTCTTAAAGTGATTATTTTCCCTTAAAAAAATCTTTCAGAAAATAACTATTTTTACTAAAATTTCTTACAAATATTTCTTGCTTTTAGATATTTTTTTATTCCATTGATTTAAACAAAAATGAACTTGAAATTGAGATTTATTTAAGTATTAAGAACTGCATTTCAATAATTTTATGCTTTTTAAAAACATTTCAATTCCGTTTTGAAGCATAAAAGTTAACTGCGTTTAGCAAATTGAGTATGACAATCTTATTTTTAATTCTGTTCCCGTCAATCTAAACATTAGTATTGAAAAAAAGGAGTGACTTGCAACGCCATCTATTGTTCAAGATCAATACTAACTAAGTAAGCAAATGTTCATCAGTAAACTGCACATCGCATCATAAAAAATGATTACCTCATTATTGATATTTAAATATCACAAAGTTATGTGAGTAATACGTACAAGAATAAATGCAAGTGAATAATTATATACTTAACTTATTATCGTAATCAGACTTGCCACAAAATTGATTAAAATTTTTTTAAAAACAATTATAGTTAACTTGTGTTTCGAATTGAACTAAACTATTTCGAAATTATTTTAGTTAAAATAACTCTGGTTTCAAATATCACAAAGTAAAGATATAGATAAATAATTTTAAGTAAATAAGTAATATTATCAATAAGAATATACTACTTCTTGCTCGATTAAAATATTGTCCACAAACTAGTAACTGTAGATAATAATCAGTTTAAGCTTAATCGTTATAAAAAATAAATAAAAGCAGTAAATTCAATTAATATCAATACATAGTATAAAATATTATTATAAAACGCACTCAACAATAATTAAATTTAATATTTGGATGATAATCACTTTTTTTACAAATATTTCAATCAAATTAATACTTCCGTTGAATAATACACATTTTAAAACCAACTTGAATCAAATCAATTCATGCTCATATTCAATTCCAGTACTAATTAATTAATTTTTTTTTGAATATTTGCACGTCATTTCTTTATAAAAAGCCTAAGACAACGCGCAGTTAGATGTCAGATAAAGTAGGCAATTATCTTTTGAATAAAGATGGCTCGTGAAATGACTATGATATTAAGAGTAATTATTTCATAATTATGGTTCACCAGTTGCATGCAGGTGATACATAAGCACTAGTTTTCTTTATTACGAAGTACAAAACTTTCGTGTGAAAATATCTGAGCACTCGTAGGCATCATGTTCTTGCCTAAATCCGCTATCTCATAAAGGAAGAGAGAGATAATGTATGCGAGAAAGTTTCGGGGAAACAATTCCCATTCGTTTGTTTCACGAATTAATCCCTTCACTGTTTTATTTTCTTAAATATCTAATAAGATAATACCTTCTATTTTGGGAACATTTCCTTATTTTGATTCAAATGGAAATCCATTGAATACCGACTTGTCTATGCATTCGAAGTAATTTTAATATAGAGTTATAATCGTTGCGAATGGTTTATTTTTTGCTTACAACTATCAAAATTCGATAAATCGATGCACGTATGGCACTCGGGCAAAACAGTTAAGCGATTAATAGTATTTCCTCGTTTATATTTCATAAACTAAGATGTTAAGGAGACAATTCCTTCCATTCTATATTGTCATGTGTATTCTTATCAAAATCCTCGGAAAGTACACATTATTTTATTGTAAATAATTTTTACATACATCTTATGATCAAAATACAGAGTACGTTACATCGAAAAAAAAAGTTACGACTTTGTCTTTTATCAGTTGGTTTATTTTCAGTTTTTAAATGCGCTGATTGATTTTTGTTCTTTTGAATACTGGTGAAATCTGTAAAACATATTTTCAGTAAGGGATTTTTCTAAATTTCTGCGATCTTACTACAAAATTCCATATGAAGATAAAAAATTAATCAAGATATTTTGTGACCCCAGGCAATTCATATTATGAGGCTTCTCTTTTAACAAGATGAATAATTTTACTTCATATTTCAGCACATTTTTTAGTATTTTTAAGAAAATGATTCAATTTAGATATTTTTTTTATCATTAATATTTTTATTTTATCATTTTTGTAAAAATATTATATTTGCATTTATCTAATGTTATTCCTGATCATATGGCATTCACATTGTACATAATATTCTTTAAAAAAATTCTATGTTTATAAATATTCTAATAACTAAATATTTGTAATGAAATATATAGGAACTGACTACTTATACTTGATTAAATGTTAATTTTACCCTCATATTTTGTCAGTAACAAATTTTTCATTTCTTACAATCAATTTATTTGGTATCTAAAAAAACAAATTTTTTATAATTGACTTGTCTTTTTGCACAGGTAGCTATTTAATATTTTAAACTGGAATTCTACCATTGGCAAGGACTGGAATGTGTCAAAGATATTTGTTAAAATGATTTCATATTCCTTCATATTCAAAAAAGAAAAGAAAAAAAATTTAAATACAGATATTAAAACCTGAAAAAAGTTTCCTATAATCAAGTTCCTGACAATCAGAAATCCTTTTTCAGTTTTTAATATTTCATTCAACATTTTTTATTTGATTCTGTAATTCAAAATTTGTTACTTGATACTGATTCAATTTCGAACATGTTTTTATTACCTTATTATTCAATTTCGAAAGCATTTTGATACTCTTATGATTCAATGCACGTTTGATAGCCACAATTCAATTTAATTTCAAGGACCCGGATTTTGAATATCGATCCCTATAAGATGTAAAAAGTATGCATGATAAAATTATCAGCTAACCATAAAAATCGCATAAATATGGACAACTTTGTTACTTTGCAGAATGATAGAGGCTGGAGTCGATCGTTAAAGTTTCTTTCTTCCCTTTAGAGGAGATTCTCAAACTGAATCCGCAACCTCTAGATAATTCGCATGCATCAGTTTTTTTTAGAGGGAAAGCAACAGACGCAAGGATGTGAAAAATGAGTTGTTCATTAAAGAGATTCTAGATTATTATTATCACTATTTTATTTTAGAAATTTCTCGATTGAGAGTGAAAAATGTTTGAGAAAATTTGCTTTGGGGCAATTCATTTAAAAAACAAAATATTCCTTGAGTATATTTATTCACGTTGTACGAATTGAAATAGCAATAAACATACCAAATAAGATGTGTAATTTAATTAAGAGGAAAAATAAATGCGTGGGGTTGAAAATTTAAAAGCACTGTTATTTAACCCGCAGAAAGACTTTTTTTTTTTTTTTGAAGTCAGTAAATCAGGGAAAAGAGCTCCATGGAACACAACAGTGATCTGTCATACCTTTCAGTTCGATAATAGTGTCTTTCACACTCTTCTATGGATTGAAATAGCAATAAATGTCCCAAATACGATGTGCTACCTAATTCGAGGAATAAACAAATTCGTAAATCGAAAGTTAAAGCAATTATTGTCTACTACCACCGAAAACAGAAAATAAAGCTTAAATCAGTAAATAAATCAAACACGGATATAAAATGGGACACCACAGAGATCTGTCATAATGTTTACCGGCTGTAGCTTTAAGTCCGATATTGGTGTTTTATACGTTCTTCTATGGATTAAAATAGCAATAAATGTCCCAAATACGATCTGCTCTTCTGTGGATTGAAATAGCAATAAATGTCCCAAATACGATGTGCTATCTAATTCGAAGAATAAACAAATTCGTAAGTAGAAAGTTAAAGTGATTATTACCTGCAACCACGGACAAAAATTTAGTTCACCAAGTAAATCAAAGAGGAATACAGAATGAGACATCACAGCCATCTATCATACCAATTATCGGTCCTATCTTTCAGTTCGATATTGGCGTCTTTTACGCTCTTTTATAGACTGAAATAACAATAAATGTCCCAAACAGGATGTGTTACCTAATCGGAAGGTTAAAGAAATTCGTAGGTCGAAAGTTAAAGCATACTATTATCATCGTAATCAAACGTTTTTGTAAGAATCAGCAAATCAAAGGGCATCGAATACCATAATGGTATATTATAACGTTTATAGCCTTAAGTTCGATATTATTGTCTTTTACGCTATGGACTCAAATAGCAATAAATATCCCAAATATGATGTATTTTCTAATCGGAAGGTTAAACAAATTAATCGATAGTTAAAGCATACTATTATCTCACTCAACCAAAAAATTTTTGAAGAGTCGGTCAATCAGGAAGGGACGTAGGATACTACAATGCCATGCTATAAAGTTTATCGATCCTAGCTTTAAGTTCGATATCATTGTCTTTTAAGTGTTTCATGAACTGAAATAGCAATAAATATTCCAAATATGATGTGTATCTAATCGGAAGGTTAAAGAAATTCGCAGGTCAAAAGTCAAAGAATAATTATTGTCTGTCACAACCAAAAGTTTTTTAAGACAAGGAATGACATAAGAAAGGGGCACCGGATAACACAATGGTATGTCACAACGTTTATCGGTCCTGGTTTTAAGTTTGCTATTATTGTCTTTTACATGGTTTTATGGACTGAAATAGCAATAAATGCTTCAAATATGACGTGCGTCTAATCGGAAGGTTAAAGAAATCAGTAGGCCGAAAGTTAAAGCATACTATTGTCTGTCACAACAAAAAAGTTTTTTTTTAAAGAGTTAGTTGATCAGAAAGGAGCACAGTGGTGCGTCATAACGTTTATCGGATTTAAGCTTTATATTCAATATCGGTTTCTTTTACGTTCTGCTACGAACATAAATACAGTAAATGTCTCAACTATGAAACAATGAATCAGGAAATTAAACAACTTCGCCAAGGAATTAAAGTTGCCAATGTCTATCATCAGAAGAGTAATCTTTCTAATAATCACTAAATCAGCAAAATGCTTAAACATGAGACATCATGACACTCTACTAAAAACTGATCGATAGAGATCTATTAATTAACATTTTAATTGAATATAAATTTCTCAGATATTAAATATTTTAGTAATAATTAGCTGCAGGAAGTACCCTTACCTGATGAAGACTTCAAATTTCAGCCCTTGCCATGGATGTCTTCACCAAGCAATGTGCACAAGGAATGACACAAATCTCAAAGGATGTCGAACTATAAAACGTAAAATATGCGCACATGTACCGCATTGCGATTGGTTGGCTCAGGATCTCACGCGCATACCCTCCACCCTTTCTCACCTCTTATTTTTATCATAAACTTTTCCAGTTACTTATTTACTTATTTTTCTTACCTCAACTCATAAATGCATTTATTATATCCCATCTTTAATCCCCCGGAATCAGCACCCATAGAGCTTCCCAGTAGGCGAATCCTTACAAAAGCTTAACACTACAGTTAACAGCATTAGAAGAGGACAAGTATTAGAAAAATGAAAAAAAAATTATCTCAAGCAGATATTTGAGAACCTAATCCTCGTTGGTAGCAACGGCATTTCGTCAGCGTTTTTAGTCTGGTTGGAGCTTGGGTTTCACATTTTTTTTCCCACTCTTGCTACTACCTCTATCTTTCATTTATATTCATTTTCAGCTAGATCATGCAGGTTCTGTTAGGATTTCAACCCATACAGCTTATCTTTACCCCATTTAGGGGTACCCATACAGCTAAAATTACCCCATTTGTGGGTAAGCTGTCTTTTGAAGTTGTTGTGGTTTCGGGGCGGGGTTCAACAACAGATGTAGAAGAGGCATTCGGGCCTTTGTTGGTGGACTGACATCTGGACTGTTTAACACAATACAAAAGTTCGGAGAAATTAACGGTCTGATTCATTCAAGATCTGGAAACAGATACTTGCATTATATGGAAAAAATTACGTTAGGGAAGATAATTCAATTCATATAATAGAAACATCGTTTTCAATAAATATGCTAGTATTGAATATTTAAATCTGATATTGGAGGTAATTATTGAGCAAGATATAATTAACAGAAAACTTATTTTTATTTTCTACTGGAAATGGAATATATATGAATTATTCATAGAGAAAGTACTATAATTTTCATTAAGTTATAATTCAGGACTCGGTTAAATTTTTATATTTCAAATTTTCCTTAAACTAGAAGATGATTTTTTTGAATTATTTAAATGCGTCTACCTATTTTTGAGTTACGCAATTAATAAATATTGCATTGTTATATATGTATAATTATCAAATATTTCAATTATTAACAATAATATATATTTATTGTAATTAATATTACAAAAAATGCAACGAGTTGAAATTTAAATTAAAAAATATTAGATCAATGTCAAGTTTAGCTCCAAATTCTTTCGTGAGTATATATATTTCCCTCAAATTTAGATACTTCCATTTTTTTTTTAACATCGCTCTACGTGTGGTCATATCCTGTGGCCTAGCGAAAATATTGGCGGCCGAAGTATAATTTGACTTTTTTGTTTGTCCCCAGAAGTCAGTCATGGCCAGAAAATGAAAATCTCATGGTATCTCGTTTTTTCATTTCCTTATGATCGTTTTGTCTCTATCGTCATCTCTCTCTCAAATTGGCACCAGAAGAATTGATACCGCTTTTGAAAATCCCTCCGATATACCTTTGATCATCTCTAACGGAAATGAACGCAAATTTATCTCTAAAATCTCAAATGAATTTTTAAAATGATATTCCTGATCAATATATGAGAGTTAACTCGCTAACAAAGTAAAGTAAGCTATAAAAGTAAGTTCAAGAGATTGACCGTCTTCTTTATCTGTATTTTCGCATGCATGTAAGCGCTGTCATTCAAAAATCCAATGGCTTGAATATAAGAAATTTGGTATTTCATTTTGTAACTGCAATTGTGTAGTTACAAAATCACATACTAAATTTGTGTCAAATCCCGGTCTCTGATAGGCGAAAAAAAAAAAAAAAAAAAAAAAAGATTCGAAAATACGTATTTCGATTTCTGGTGCTTGTATATTAATTGTATCCTTATAATTTATCGTCAAAAAAATTGCACGCTGTTAAGGCTTTTGCGCAATTATTATTCGTCAAACGCAAGCAGTTAATAATGCACAACAGTATTTATTAGAGAGTACGCGAGAAAGTTTCGGGTGACTAGTTCCACTGAATTTTCCTTAATTGGATTGATTAATATTTGTGATTAACGTAACATTTTGAAGTTATGAGTAATTTGCAGTAAAGAATACTTGCATTTCTGGAGCTTGATTGGTTAATAAAGAGGTTTGTTAAACATTCTCACATACAGAATTTAAATGGCATTGCAGATCTCCGTCGATAGCTGATTCCTCCCAACCAACTTTCGTTCCTAAATCCAAAATTCGGCCCTTGAAGCCAGCCTATTTGAATCACAAAGATTGCTATTCCTCAAACGCACTACGTTTTTTTATACCGCCAGTTGATAATTCTGATATGGATTTTTTTTTTTACTTACTAATTTCTTTGTCTGGGAAAACACGTATTTCAACTTCTTTTGATTTTACATAACTGAATTCCATACAGTTTACAACTTTTCGAAGTATCAATAAAGTTATTCGGAAGTTTTTCGAAAATCAAATAAGAAATTTAAAAACTGTTTAAACGTAACATGTTTGATGTTCTAGAATTTTTTTAGACACATTTTTCTCAACTGACTGAAATAAAAATTTGACACAAGACTGAACTTGCAGTCACAAAATCCCATACCTAATTTTATATATTTAAAGCAATGCATTTTTAAATTATCGCGTTTACATATTTCTGAAAGTACAGACCGACAGACGGTCATCCCTATGTTGGATTTGGCTCCAAACTTGACAAGTGTCTGCACTGTATATGCTAAATCTGTGAACCAAATCTTATCTATTCTAGCTCTTCGTTTTATAGTTACCTTGTATTTGAGCAGCTGTCTAGCTCAAAGCGTTTTGGAGTTATCTTTATCACAGACAGACGGACATTACCTAAAAATGTGTTTTTCGGACTGAGGGAGATCAAAAACGTGAAGATTCGCATTTTTTGCTACACTTTCTTTATACTACGTATACGAGAAAATAATAAAATGTCAAAATGAGGCTTTGTTATGAACGGTGCCAGAGAGGTGACATCCGAGTGCAAGGGTTAAGTATGTTTCGGTATGAGACATGCTTTTATTAAAATATTTCAATATTGTGGTTTAACTTGACAGGAATAAACAATCTTGAATTTTTGTGTTCGCACATTTTTCGACATCTGTTGAATCGCTCGTTTAGCATGAAATTTTGATTTCTTATCGTTCTTTCTTACACTTTTATTAAATAGTCTTTTGATATATTGCAAAAATTGTGAAATATTTTCTGCAGAACGTATGAACATCAAAACTGATTGATTCTTTTTTCTGCTCTTATATTTTTTAAAAATGGCCTCGATTCAGCAAGCATGTTACTGAATTAGTTGATTTTTAATCCTTTCATGTTTCAAATTAAAGTATAAATTTTATTCGAGATGATAGAAAATTAAAAAGGCGCATAGCATAGTGGTGTGAGGCTTTAATTCTTTGCACTCGGATGTCTCTTCTTGGGTACCCTTTCAAAATGGTGCAACATTTTAGAGTTTTTTTTTTTGGTAGATTCCTAAAGGAGGACTACCTATTGAAATGGTTCTCGTGACAAGACTTAGTGAAAATTTCTTCAGTTCTTTATCGATCATGGTGACTAGAACTCTCCCCCTCCTAATTTCAAAAATTTATATACAATATAATTGGATTTTACCTGGTTTGGAATATAGTGTTAGAAATGTAAAAATCTTTAATGAGTTCGTAAATGATACGTCTAGCTCAAGGGGTGGTGGAAATGGTGGGGGATTAGTTATACCGAAATGAAAATTTCGCTATAACTTTCGTAATATTGAAAACAAAAATAAAACCAACTTGCCATATTAGCACCTTATTAAGATGAACAACCTTTGTACTGAAAGTTTTTCAATAACTGCAATATCTTAGAAATTAGGGGCTGAAAAGTGATTCTCAAGCCCAAATTTTGACTACAATTTTTATTGCTATATAGTAACTTAGATGTAAAGAAATCTTTCCCTTCCAACTTGCCAAGAGGAATATTTAAAAATTTTGATTGTTAAAAATATTTATATAGTGGTAAAAAGATATAAATTAATTTTTTTGGGGGGATGCATTGTAAAACAATTAGACATATATTTCAGATCAATAAATAAGTCCTTGTATTAAATGAATGATTATGCATCGAATTACTATTCCGAGAGCAAAAGGTTACAATTCTACGAGTTACATGGCTATAAAAATATGAAATTTTACTGAGGAAACCTGTAAATATAAATTACATACGAAAGATTTAATTTAAATTTTACTTATCCAATAATTCCGGCTTATCAGCAGGTCGCCAGAAACTTCCAGCTGTTTGCATTAAATGTAAATAAAGAGTAAGATAACAAACAAATTTGCGTTAAATGATGCAACCATGTTTATATAGCATGAGCAATTGACATTACTACCTGAGTGACGTTTGTCATGTGACAGTAAGGTCACATGACAAACTGAAATGAAGAACAGTGAGATTTTTAACCGCATGGCTAATCTCCAAGTGATTTCGATAAAGTCAAGGCTTGATGTAAAATATCATTAGAGAAGCACCATTTTGTCTAAAAATATATGTTACGGAAAATTTTATGAATAATATAAACCGTCTTCATGGGCAGTACCGATGTTTTATCAGCGGAAATTTCCTATGAGCGTACGAACTGGTGCTGATGATATAGGTGAAACAATTGGAAATCCTCCCCCCCTAAAAATTAATCTGTCCATTCTTTAATCATCCTGCTAATATTTTTACTTCTTTGTTCTTACTTTCTCTTTCATGTATGACTTCAATAGTTATTTCCAAAGAAGTAACGTAAGAATAGGTAATCCCAGAAGAAGAAACTAAATGTAATTAAATTTCCTGTAAATTACAAAAAAAGAAAGGTCCTTCCCCCCCCCCTTTCAAGAACTTAAGTTTTAAAAGAAAAATCTAAGATTTCATATTTTTAATTTAAAAGTTAAAAATTAACTAATAATGAAAAAGTTTCACCAGTAGAAAATGAAAGTTTTTTCATCAAAAATATCGAAAACTGCTTTAAGTTGATTTCATTTATTACTAATTAGTGCTGTAAGATTTTAGAGAAACATAATAACGGAACTCATTAATATGATTTAGATATTCATCATCAAAATATTAATGTCTGTGAGAAGCATGCAACGATAAATGTGAAGAAATTATCATCAAAATCCAATGTAATGAAAATTCACTTTCAAGACATATTTTTAAATTTTTGTAAGCATATTAGATGCAAATATTCTAAAATAATTTAAATCAACTTACAGATCGCTTATATATGTTTTGTTTTTAAACTGTTTGTCATAAGTAAAATGCAAGCTCGAAGAATTAGATGGAGCAGATTTTTAATGTTGTGTATATTATATATATATATATATATATATATATATATATATATATATATATATATATATATATATATATAGATTTATGTTTTTAACCCATTGGCATCATAAGCGCATATATGTGCGGAATTTTCCTTGTCATTAAAATGCAAGTCATCTCTTGCAAAATGCGCAATGAATTCAACATTTAAATTGAAGATGTGCATTTGTATTTATTGAACCTAATAATATCTTATAATTTCTCATAATATAACCATGTATTTTTAAAAAGATTTAATGTTTATTGAATAACACTGTTATAATATTCTTGATAAAAATGATATGAAGATTTATAATAAAATTGTAATAGTCTGCATAAATAATCCTTATACTAGTAATAAAAAAGAGTCTGTAAATATATCACACAAATGTATATGTATTTACCAATGCATTTTCATTTTTTTTTTATAATTTTGCCGTATTATTTTTATATTCATTTTCTGCAAATTTTATGATTTGAACAAAAAAAAAAATGCATTAAGTAGGCAATCAAGACAATCTAAAGTTAGGCAATTTTCTACTTATTTTCTGAATTCACTTATATATTTTAAGCTAGGCCTGTTTTTGGCATATTTCCAAAAAATGCAAAGATGCTTCAAAATGAATTATAAAAAAAGTTTTACGTTTAAGTAACAACTGTTGTAAATTCAATCCTCATAAAATATAAGCATTTGCAAAAGAATATTGCATTTACATTAGGCACATATTCAGGAATGAAGCCAAAAAGGAAAAAACGCCCCTCCGTACGGAAACAGCAATTCTACCTTCTCCCCCTCCAGTTGGCCTATTGAACTGCGCTTCCCAGTGTTTTGGAAGCATCGTGCAACGTCTCGGAATCGTCAACACACACACGCTATCACCCTAGCAACCAGAGGAGCAAGAGCCGGTTGCCATGGTTACGTGAAAGATCTTTCGTCTTACCCCCTAACATGCTTTCCAGTGATCCTAGCGCCACCTGAAGTTTCAAAAACCTTCCGAAGTAAAATTGTTCAATTAATATTTTACACAAAACGAGAAAATATGTTGTCCTGAATTTTTAGCAATATAATGAATGCACAATGCATGGTTTAAAAATTATAAGTGGTAGCATTATTATTTGTTTTACTTTTATAGAGGAGAGTTTCCGTTCTATTTGCTTAAACCGTGACCCACATTCGAATGTTTGCTCTCTCCTTTGAACGATTCATGACCTTATACTTCTATAATCAGAGATGTACTCGAATTTCATTTCTTGCGACAAAAAGATGACGCCGCATTTGCTGATTCGTCAGGAATATTAGTTGTGCCTATTTGCAAACAAATGTTTTATGCATAGCTTAATGCTCATGATTTCACCTAGAAAATATTTTTAATCATCAAAATACGTATAGCCGTGTTGTTTTAACAATCTAATACATGTGTGTATATGAACCAGCGTAATAAAGTTAAATTCTATGGCATCATCGTGCTATTAAAAAGGCAACTGTTCTTATAATCTATCTTCTAACTCGCGAGGCTCTATTATCTTCTTCCCACTATACACTCCTTAGATAATTAACAGATTTCTTCGCCTACAACAATGGTAGAAACAGAGGTGATTCAATATTTCAAGAAATAATGAAACGGTTTGAATCTCAGCTTAATACTGAAATATATTATTTAAAAAAATTAAGTATTTAAAAAAAAAAGTCACCCAAAGATTAGAAAATTGTTTCCACGGCAATGAAATTGGCATAATTAAAAAGTAAATTTTTTTAAAAAATTAGAATAGTGTAAAAATGAATTTTGTTTTATCAAACTCTCGAGAGATATCGCGGTAAAACACCAAAATCTTAAAATTAAAATTTTAAAAGAGCTCTCTCCTGGATGAACCTTCTCATTCTGAATGCCATTTGGTATATTCTACAGAGCATCAGCCTCTCCCATACTTTCATTTTTAAGAATTATTTCTTTTTAACAAAAAAATTAAAGGATATTCGAACCCTTAGTATGGGATATATTTTAGTATTATCCGACAATATTATTTTTGACTGTCTAGTTTGGTGTTTGAGATTTATCTTTACTTTCAATCGCTTTGTTTAAAACTTTAGAAAAAAAGGAATTCAAATATTAGAATTTCAAATTTCGAAGATGAATTTTGCATTTTTTAAAATTTTTTTTAGGTAAATTAAAAATTATTTTAATCTTAGATAACTAAATATTCGCCAATAAAGTGAATTAAAGATTCTCTCTTTAAGTTCATATCAATTCATTCACAGTACTGTCATAACCATTAAAATTAATTATCAGAAAGTGGTGGTGACAATTGTACTCTTGTTATTTTTCGAGATTTTCTGGAATAGTTAGTCGTTTGACTGTCGAATATTTAGCGATAATATAACGTTCTTATAATTATCAACTAAGTGGAGCATTCTTGCGATTTTCCTGCATTTTATTACTATCCAAAATATTTTGTTTTTAAGAAAGGTAGACTCTTGAAAAGGTGAAACAAATGTAGAATTTGCACTTTGTTTATCTTAGAAATGAAGAATTTCAAGTAACATATTGTTACGAAATTTCCGGGGTTCGTTTGGATAGTGGAAGTTATATGGTGTGGAGAACGCTCAATCAGCAGGTGGCAGTAGAATAAAAACAACGACTTTTATTTACACGAAGACACACAGGACAGCACAAAGACGACAACTATATACAACACAGAGAAGACAATTATCTTCAGCCGCGAGACGTGCAATCAGCAGCACACAACAAAACTCTACTGCAGACAGTAGCGCACAGCTTAGTTCAGCACTAGCTTGACTCCGTCGCTGCTCTGCTAATCCCTGGAGGACCAGTTCTTCACCGTCGATTCCGACTACTCTTCTCTGTCGCTTCCGACTACTCCGCTCCATCGATTCCGACTACGACTAATCTGGCAGCTGTGGCTCCCTCCTTTAATAGGTATCAGGAGGCGGGGCTAGAAGCCTCTCAACCAATCAGGGACGTTCGAGGCGTATCTCGGTTCCTACTGGATTCTCGATGTTTCGGGTATAATCTATTTTGGCGCCAAAGTCACCAAATTTGTCGCCAAATAGTCGCCAGATTTGTCGCCAAGCTCTGGGACCTCCGACGCGACACCAGGACTCCGTCCAATACAGATGACTGTAAAACAATCTTTCTGATGATGGAACCAACTATGCTGGGAAGCAGAATTGCAGGTTTGTAACATTGCTCCCCTCAAAGACTGACGTCCCGGCAGTCCTACTTCAATCCAATAGCTGGCGTAGGCTTCCGAATGATGTGATGACGATGCTTTATTCCACTTCCGGTCTTTCGAAGATGACATCGTTTACTAATTTGGCGGCGACTAAAGATCCATCCGAACCTTCTCAATGCGTTTGACACGGACCTGTTTGTCGTTTCGGATTGTACACCCAGACTTGATTTCTCTTCTTAAAATGCAATGTGTCCCATGGAGCGAAATGCTGGATCGTAGTAGAGTCCTCCGGAGTGAATTCTTGCCTGGCTGGTCGGTTGGTCACTTTAAACTTCTTCCATCGAACCAATCGTATATCAGGATGATCCAACGGTGCCTTCAGAAGTCCACTCGAAAGCCAGGTATTCGCCTTCATCGCCAAAGCTTCCGCGGGAATATCTCCTCCTATTCCCTGCTCATTCTCGACACTTGAGAATTGTCCGCTGCTCTCCACACTGGATCTTCTGAAGAGGACATCTACCTTAACGGAAAGGGCTCCTCTGCAACGACACAACTTGACCGGATACACAGCAGATTCATCGGCTGTCAATCCAAACAGGGTGGCATTAACGCTTGAATCCATAGGCATCGAGCATGGGTCTTCACCAACAGACCCGTCCGAAGAAAGTCCATCTTCTCCATCCCCAAGCATTTGCACTTTCGGTTCCACTTCAGGGGACTCATTCGGAGAAGACTGCTTCAGTTCAGCAATTATTTGACTTTCTCCCTGTTCGTTCCTCTCCTTATTAAACTTCGGTTAATCCTCCGGATGGCTAAGCTCCTTTTCGAGGACACCGGTCTCCATTCAATCTTCAGTCTTTTCTTCCACTTAGCTCTCGCTGTTTCCTTCAATTTCTTCTGTGATAACTTGGATGTCTACAATTTTGTTAACTTTATCTTCTAAAATTTCTTTCCACGACGAAAGGCCTTTCTTCAATTCACCCTTCATGTCTTCATATCCGGTTTTCATTTCTTCCGTGAAGG
>JAPMOR010015393.1:421609-524952 GCA_026543865.1 Argiope aurantia
AGCTTCTCTTGTCCGTCTTTCATTTCTTGCAAAAGCTTCTCTTGTCCAGCTTCCATAGATTTCTTCATCTCGGCCAACAAAGCCAGTAACTCACCATTACCGCTATCATCCATTTTTGCTTGGGATCTCGTCAGCACCATACACTGTTGACCACTATCTCACTTCTGACACCAAATGTTACGAAATTTCCGAGGTTCGTTTGGATATTGGAAGTTATATGGTGTGGAGAACGCACAATTAGCAGGCGGCAGTAGAAAAAGAAACAACGAGGTTTATTTACATGAAGACACACAGGACAGCACAAAACGACAACTATATACAGCAAAGAAGACGATTATCTTCAGCCGAGACGTGCAGCATACAACAAGACTCTACCACAGACAGTAGCGCACAGCTTAGTTCAGCACTAGCTTGACTCCGTCGCTGCTCTGCTAATCCCTGGAAGACCAGTTCTTCACCATCGATTCCGACTACTCTCTCCTGTCCGACCACCCTGCTCTGGCAGCTGCAGACCCTTTTATAGGTCTTAGGAGGCGGGGCTAGAAGCCTCTCAACCAATCAGGAACGTTCGTGGCATATCTCGGTTCCTACTGGACGGATCGGGAAAATTCTCGATGTTTCGGGTATAATCTATTTTGACGTCAAAGTCGCCAAATTAGTCGCCAAGTCGCCAAATGGTTGCCAAGTTTGTTGCAAAGCTCTGGGATCTCCGACGCGACACCCGGACTCCGTCTAATACAGATGACTGTAAAACAGTATTTCTGATGATGAAACAAACTATGCTGGGAAGCCGAATTGCAGGTTTGTAACAATATGTATTGCAAGTAGGTCAAGAATATTTTAAATCTTCTCTCAGAATGCAAGCATTAATTTTTACTATTTTGCTATACTTCGCAATTGAAATATTATAGACGTCTCTTATATTTCGATAATTTGTTTTAAATAAATAAAAGTAATTTGTTATTAATTTGTAGATTTTGAGTCAGATAATTAGTTACAGATAAACACTGATTTAATTTTAGTTAGAGTTAATAAACGAGACTGATTTTCTTGTTTGGCAATTGTTATTCCAGTTCTAGGAAGGACAATGGGAATTTTCTTATTTTGTTTAAGTATTGTTCCACATAGACACGATGCATTCTTCAGTTTCTATTCCGCAACTAAAGTTAATGTTAATCATAATAACATTAATGTTAATCATAATTTACAAAGGGTATGGTAATGATAAATATAAAAACAAACAAATTAAAGCAGGTGTATTTACGGAAAACTTTCTTACACCGTCTCTAATAAAGTTGTTATCCCCCTTCCCATGCATAAAATTGAGGAAGGCCGTTAATGCCATAAGTACTCAGATTTTTACTTTCAGAGTCCCGAACATAAGAGTTTACATGTGCTTCTTAACACAATGAAGAAAAGCATTTTAGACACCTTTTTTCGAACCGAAATTTGGAATTACGTTTGTAGTCACGATACCACTATCACATTTTATTTATTTGATTGCGTGTTTCAATTATGCATGCGATTCTATAAGCCAACAGACGGTGAACCATGTAACGAATTTGGCGATAAAAATCTATACATTAGATACTAAATTTGTGAATCAATTTTAACCATCTAGATTCTTTTACTTGTATGCGGGCAGCAGCGAAATGGATTTTGTTCAAAATTTTACTTATTTAGTGTAAATATTGCGTACCAAATTTCATTAATTCGCTTAATCCTGTTCACAGACAGACTGAAAGACGTAGCTCTAAAAAGGATTTTTTTTTAAAAAAAAAAAAAAAAAATTGAACCGGTGATATTTTTCAAAATACCAGATTTAATTTTCTGTCAATTACAATATTTTATTTTGGTATACTTTGTTAAAATTGTTTGACTTGCAGTGCATTGAATCTGCAATTTTTAAAATCTAAATGTGAATATTATGAGAAAGCGTATTGCATTAAAATTTTAGGACGAAGTTTTAATTGCTTTTAATATTCCAGAAGTGAGCAGATATCTCAGTTTTTAAAAAAAAAAATCTATTTCGTCTTATTTTGGTGCAAGTTTCAAACAAAATATGAGATTATTTTTTTAATAAGTTTGAATTTTTTTGACCAGAAAATAAAACAGCGAATTCTTCTGATGTCGAATATACAAATAAAGTTTTTTTAATGTATTCATTTATTTTAAAGCATTATTTTTTATTTTATTTTCAGCTCTAATTTCATGTGTTATCTGATCGATAACATTTTTGAGAATGGACAAATCAATTTCACCCACAGGTATTACTATTTCGGAAAAAGGTAAATGTCGATAGAGAATTCAGAAGAAAATCAAACTGACCTTCATCCTTTACATTAAGATTGTTTGCACTTTCGGGTTCTGTGTCATTATATTAAATTTTATATTATATTAATAGAAATCAATATAGTCAGATTATATTAACTCTAATTAATATGTCACAAAGATATTATATTGTCTCATTGCTTTAATTTTACTTCAATAAAGTTAAATGGCACTTTCATGTGAATGTTTCGGTCGTTCATGCAACTTTGAATTCTCATATCAATTGCCGTCCAAAATCAATAAGAACGTAAGCAACTTAGAGAAAACTGGCATTTGGAAAATAAAAAGACTCAATTTACAGCATAACACTGGAGTAGCCTGTACTTGTTTTTGAGAAATGTTTATATGCCCTTCTATATGAAAAGGAATTGCGTAGATCAGATGTTCCCAAATTGTGGGTCAGGACGAGATCTTGAATGCATCTTTCAACAATTTCTGAAAATGTATCGTGGAGTTTCAAAATGTACAAGGCTGGCTACAAGATAGCAATACGACAAACAAGTGAAATACGCAAGCAATTGACTCATGTCGAATGTCAAAAAAATGAAAAACACAACAAGTGTCTTGATATGTGTTGACGGCGTTTATATAAAAAAGAAATGCCGTTCCAATCAGTAGCTTCGCTTAAGCTGACGTTTCCATAGAATGACTGAAACTCCACGCAAACTCTTTTTCTTCATAAACTTTCAATTCAATCTGCGGACGCATTAGTTTTGAATTGGCTCATAAACATTTGTGTAAATATTTATTATATTTGATACTAATAGCCTCCCCCCCTCTTTTTGACCTATAAAGCCGCTTTCGGAAAGAAAGTTTGCCGTTTGTTCCTGAAAAACTTCAATGAAGTGGATCGTTTTTATTTATCGCGTTTGGGAACAGCTGGCATGCACAGCTCATTCCAAACAGAAATGAAGTGAATTTCTCTGCATCACATAAATAGCTTCATTTCGAAAAGGAGCTTGGACATTTCTCTGTTGATCTGGCGACTTCGCTGCTGTTTCTTACTTTTTGCTGTTTTATGCTCTCGTGGTAACAAGAAATTCTTTCAAATTTCACAGACAGAAAAGGATTTATTTGCGTTTCTTGTATCAGTTCATCGATTCCATCAGTAGAAAAGAAGGTTAAAATATATATTCCATTTTTTTTTAACTGTAACGGAACAAAACGAGCCATATATACTAGAAAGTCATGCATTTCATAATCAAGTTTTCATCTACTTCCCAGTTTACCAGAGAACTCAAATTTTTCACAGCGTATTCTTGCTGACGGTCTCTAATATAACATCCTAACAATTTAATTATTAATTAATACTTCGGTTGAATTCAATTATGGCTTCAGATTTGAGACACTGCCTACTATTAAACTTAAGAAAAAATTATTTCTGGATAATTTTTTCTAATAATAATTATAATTTTAATTATAATTATGACGGATTAATAATAATTATATTCAGAAATAGAAACAATTAAAAAAACTTATCTTTTTCGCTTATATTAAAAGTTACTTAAAAACTTTTTTTAATTAAATTTTTTAATTACTCTAGGGTTAAATGAATTATTAATAAACGAAAAACAAAATACGATGCTTTTTCGTTCACTTGAATTATTTTAGGAATTAGAACTTATTATTGATTAATATGTTTATTCACAAGAACATGTACTCTAACTACATTAATTCCTAAATATACATAAGTCATTAAATAAATGTATATTTTATGTGTCTGTATATTATTTTTTGACACGATGTATCTTTTTGGTACGATAACATTATTGTCAGCAAGTTCCGTGTTACATTAATACTTATTCCTCATTTACTCACAAAAAAAATATCCTTTCAGGGTGCTATATTTGTTAAAGGTAAGAAGGAAAAAAAAATTCTTACACGTCTGAATCAATACGAAAACACTGCTTGAATCGATATCACGAAGTATATCTGCAATCAAGAAACCTGGCAGCATATTCTTCCCCCCCTTGTCCTCCCCGCCTGTCCACACACGCTAGCCAACGAGAAAGTAGATGGAACGATTAATACATGATTAGAAACCATGTCGCAAGTATAAAAAAAAAAGAAAATAAAAAAAGAAACCACTGGACAGTCTCTTCGGCCACCAGTACCTCCTCTCTTTCCGATTGTACTATTTCGAATCCACCCCGTTCAATTTTTTCTTGTTTTTATTATTATTTTGTACTAGCTCTTTGATATGAATGTGGTGGTTCGCATTTGATCAAATTCATTCCTACTCTCCCCTTCTTCGTGTCCTTTCAACTACCTCTACACAGTACTGTAGAAAAGGAAAGAGGTCCACGCATACAGACAGACAGACAAAAAAAAAGTAAAATAGTTTTTTAATCTCGCGGAAAATTTTTCCCGACCACGGTTCGCTGCGCCGGTAACGAGTATTTTATGTATGAGCTCATGCGCCAACACATGCAGGACCCTCCCCCTCACCACCCCCGGACCGCTGCGTGCGCTAAAAGCAGATCCGTCAAATTAGTGCGCGCTGTTAAAGAGCCCCAAGAAAAATGAGCTGGAAAATCCCCAAGCATTAATACGGGACCCCGGTTTGTAAGAGAAACGCTAAGAATCGAAAATTGGCGATGTCCATTTTGGAGGGGAGGGGGTGCACGGGGGGCTGGGAATTGAGAAGAAGATTAGCTTGTGAGTTTCTGCATACAAGAGTTGGGTTAAGACAATAAGTTGTTTCCTGAAGTTGGTGCCTTCGACAATTCGAGTTCTTAAGGGTCAATAAGCTTTTCAGGAACATTCGAAGATTTTGTTGACAGCAGAGTTGTTCGTACATATAAATATTCTAGAAGGGATGAATGCATCGGCAGAATCGCAATCAGTGCAGAAGGAAGCAATAAGTGCCTTGGCAGAATTGTTATCAGAAACTATGGAATTTTGGCATGCTTGTTTTGCTTTGGTTTGGTTTTTCCAGATACAAGAAGCCTATTTGGCTAAACAATGCCAACATTTATTCAGTTCAAATAAAAGGATTGGCGGATGAAATGTTAAGCTAGCTGGAGTCGTCTCTCCAAAACTTTTTTGCATCTAATCAACTTATGGTACCAGAGAATGATTTACATAGCATTGTCGAACAATAGTTACGAAATATTAACTTTCAGTGGAACCTGTGCCTTTTTACTGAATCTACCGTGTCACCCTTGGTGAGTTATTAGGTGATTAATCCTTGACAGGCATTAATAGTACCCAAAAATTGAATCGTATTTTAGACACATTTTTCTCAAACGAATGAATCAAAAACTTTGACACAAAATTGCACTTGTAGTCACAAAATCCCATCAAAATTTGACATATTTAAGTCAATGCTTTTTTTTTGAAATATTGCATTTACAAGTTCGCAGACAAACGGACAATCAACCTGCTGTTGGATTTGGCTCACAATTTGACTATTCTATAGATGTGTACCAATGTTTTTTTCTACCTAGCTCTCTTCGTTTTGTAATTATGGTAATTTATATTCGAACAGCCGATCAAAAGGACTTCTTCTGAACAGATTTTAATCAAAATTTGACTGAAATCTGCGTATTTTGTGTAAAGACTATATACGAAATTTCAACCATCTAGCTGAGAGCGTTTTTACGTTATCTTTGTCACAGACAGATAAACGGAAGGATGGACGGATATTTTCTAAAAAAGTGTTTTTCTAACTCACGGAGGTAACATTGAATTTTGTCAAAATCTCGAGTTCGAGTTTTCGAACTTTCTCTATACTAAACATACGAGAAAGTAAAAATCGTAGCCGTTGTTAATATAAAAAAACTCCAGGAGAAGGAAATAAAGGTCATGATTGTTCGATAAGAACCAGAGGTAATTCAAGTAGAAAACAAAACAAAAATATTAAATGCACCTAAAAAGCCAGTAAACTTTTTAAAATTAAGAACATTTGGGTAGTGTTTTCTCAACCACCAAATCAATTTTAGGAACGATAAATTAAATGGTAATCATTATGAGAATCAAAGGAAGGGCAGCCAACTCAATTATGCTTCATCTAAAATCCACGTGATACGTAGGACCCTATCATCAAAAAGATGACGATGAGCAAAACAAGTATGCCTGTACGAAGATGAATCAATTTCACATCAACTTCTAGAAGAAAGGCTAAAATCCATTTGTAGATATGAGTGAATATAACATGTTATGAATCTGTAGATCCATGTTTCTTGCACATGAGCAGATAGAAGAAAAGAAATGAATGGGGGGGGGGAACCCTCTTACCGTCGCAGTATAGACATAATGATGCTAGAAAGTACGATGCAGATTTAGCAGCAAAATTTGCTGACGTAACCAAGCATCATTTAAAATATGAAATTCAAGGCTCTATTTTGTGGCAGTTGCTAAGCAAACAAAATCCGGGTATTAATCGGATGCATCCGATTTTGATAGCGATAGATTGTTTCTTAAATAGAAGGCGAAATTTTCTGACGTACCATTAAGCTTTTAGATACTGACATGTCACTAACACTAGGCTGTAAGCACATCTAATCGGGACTATTTTGTTTGGTGAAGGTAGAACTGGTGCAGATAATTTTAGTTATCATTAGATAAAATAGATTTTGCTGGGCACTTGCATGGTGTGTGTATAGTGGACGGCATAGGGCAATACGGACGGCGATGTATTAATAAAATCATGGATTTTGGTATCGTTAGAATTATTAATAGCGAAAGAAAAAAATGGGTAAGCTATTGGGTAATGAAATGTCATAACTCATTAAATCGTAAACTCGATAAACTTAATCAGTCAAAGTCTTCCAGAAAAGTGAATACACCGAACAGCTACATAGGGTTCGCCCATTCTAATTTCCACTTGAAAATTTTAGAATGATTTGTTATGAACGGAGATGTTATTTATTTGAGGAGGACAATACCTTAAGCGCATGACATTATCATATCAAATTACTCTGCACTATGAAATTATTCTTCATTGTTTTATGAAAATAATTTCATTTCATTGGTTGGAGAATTGTATGTGCAAAGTCTAATTCCTATAAAGATTATGTGAGCATGAGAGCCCATTGCATTTTAAATCTGATGAACGATCTTACATCAATCTATCAGAATTCAATATTATCAAAATTTTCTTCAGTGTCCTTTAAGTTTAAAAAGGCATGTAAATGTTATTGCAGATGGAAAATTCTCCTCTCGACATTCTTGTATATTTCATCAATAGGGTTTATTTTGAATTTAACAATGTAATATGGTGAAGACAATCAATTCGGTGCATTGATGCATTACCTCTTTTTTTGTTGACCGATTTAATTCACTCATCTAAATTTCGGAGTAAATTTCACATCTGACTTTCATGATTCTAGCTAATAGCTTTCTTGAATTATTATGGTGGCATGAACGCTAATAAATATTGTTACAAACCTGTAATGTTACTTCAGAGAACGAATAATTTCCCTGTAATTACAGATTCACACTTTGAAAGTGCAGTATTCATGACCAACTAACGAAGGAATCATCACTTAGCTTTAATCAGCCCGAATCAACATACAGATTCTTCACAGAGAAATATTCATCGCTAACTAATAAAGGACCGCCAACCAATGGTCGTTATTTATAAAATTACAAACTCATCATTGACCAGTATTCAAAGCAAAATAACAAAATCGTACATCTGATCAAAATTCATCATAAACTAACAGAGGAAACCATCACTAATCAATGTTAATTATTTATAAACCTACAAACTGATCATTGACCAGTATTCATCAAAAACTAACGGAAGAAGTAATCAATGACCAATATTCAACGCAAAATAACAAAATCGTACATCTGATCAAAATTCATTGTAACTAATAAAGGACGAGATCACTGACCAGTATTTATGGCAGAACAACCCCTCCCTACCATACACACACCTGGCTGGTATTATTCGTAAAATAATGAGGGCAATCTTCTCTAAGCAGTATACATCATAAAATAACAAATGAACACTGGCCATTACCCATCATAGACTAACAAAGGTAATCAGACAAGTATTCATCGATATAACAAACACACAAACTTTATAAAAAGAACTCATCCTTGGCTAGTATTCATCACAACTATCATCATTGAACAGTATTGATCGTTAACGAACTTGTCTCTAATCAGTATTCATTTCTAACTATTAGCAGGACTAGTACAAGTTTAAACCCTTGGTTCCAAGCGTGCAGTGTTGGAATAGAATCGATTATCACTTTCGTCATCTGATCACGATTTTTAAAGAAAAGATCTTATATAGCTTCGAGTGAGACAATCGAACTAAACGCAACAGATTTGTTGTTACAAACCAAATTCAGAAAATATCAGTTATATTAAGTTTGAATTAGGGTTTCTTTATATTCATAGATCCTCGTTATTTCCATGTTTTTTTTTTTATTATTTTTTTTGTCGTATATGTAGAGAGATAAAATTTAATTCCTCCAACGTCGACATAATTATCTTATTAAACATTGCAAAACTTTGTGGAAAAATGTTTTTCGGATGCGCAAATTACGTCTGTTTTGCATTTTAACGACTTATTTAAAATGCGATGCAATTTTTTTTCGAGCATTGCAATTTTCCTATCCAAATGCGTGCCGCAAATTGCCACGCACCTCATAATATCCGATAAATATAGAAATTTTGTTGCAAAGATAATTTAGACTATTGATACAATGTTGCAAAGATAACGCATGCGAATTTAAAACTAGTTCTTTGAAGTGCGTGACATATTTCAATGAGTAAAATCATAAGTTATTTATAGATTCATTTCATGATTCAGTAGTAACAAACAGTAGTTTTTGGTCTCGTTCTGGGAAGCACTTATCGATTTATTTAAAATATAACCATTCATGTTTATGCAAACATTCAAATAGGTCATAATAATTAGATGGATTTTAATTTTTGTTTCTTTTAAGCAATTATATTATAGAACTTTCTTTAGTTTAGATGAACATTAAAAAGAAAAATATCGATTAAGTACTTAGAGACACACAGTTTAACGTTTTATAGAGCTAGAAGACGTACCTGTCTAGACAGACTGTTAACCTATTAACAGTCTCAGACATGATTGTCACATTTAACTAAGGAAATTTTCAGTAGGAAATATAACTTGTATTGGAGAGAAATTAAAAAATAAAATATTAAGATATAAATTTATAGTATTATTAAGAGCTTTGTTTCCTGCAATGGAATCTTCGCAATCTATGAACTTCCCGAATCCTCATATCAAACCTAATCACCAAAATAGGTTTAAATATAAAATGATAAAAATTGCAGGTCTTAGTTTATTTACCTTTGCTATTATCCAGCATAAAAATGTAAATAAAATAGGAAGTTGACCATCCCATTATTAGTTCTTATTCATGCTTAGCTTTATTCGCACACTGATAAATAAATTAACTCAAACATTAAAAAAAAACGTGAAGCCAAAATAGAAATCAAGACTCGTATAAACCGATAATAATGCAGATTAAAGAAGATATTAGTTTAACTCTACCGATATATCATCCGTCATTCGATAAAGACGAAAATCAAAAGACCTTAGCTGCTTTTTTTTAAAAAATCGGCCCATTATTACAGACGGCAGTTGACGATTATATATAATGAAAGTTCTGTTACAAACCATTACAGTACTTTCAAAATTCCAAATAAATACCCAAGTCTGTTTCCAATAAACTCCGCTTAGAAATATGATCTATTGAAGCGATTTGTGACAACTAGGGTGATTTTGAATGGACAAGTGAAAGGGGGGGGGGGTCTTGGCTCATTTCATAGATGCGCCTTTCAAGCCAAAGGCGGCAAAATTATGGAAGGTTGAAATTTTTCATTTCAACTTAACTTTTTTACGATTCAAGATCGAATTATAGTTCAAATGACTAGCGTTATTGCACCAACACTATGAAAATTTTTTGATGGCTGTAATTGTTTAGATGTAATAAGCTAAAAAGTGATTTTCAACCCTTGATTTCAACTGCCTTTTAATTTTTGTACAAGATGTTGGAAGTCATTGGAAACTTCTCCCAAGTTGCTTCCCCTTTCGCTTTTATCCTCATAACTCCAATCCTTTAAAAATTAGAGAAAGGAATGACGGAAGGGGTGACATTTCGTTTCTTTGTCTGCTTCGACAGATAGAATATATTTGTGATTTTTTTGCCTGTTGTTGGGAATATTTAAAATCAATTTATTGCGCAAGTACATACTATTCAATGCAATTTTATTGTATTTCTTCATAAACAGATGACACTGACCTTAATGAGTTAATTTGAAGTTCGCTTTCCAAGACACTGGCGTGGATGTGTTTATTGGAAATACCTTGAAAAATATGTATCTTTAAGTCTTATTTCGGACCTGTTTTGTTCCTTGATATATTAAACAAAACAATTTCTTCAAAGTATTTCCTATTTCTTAGACATCTCATGAAAAGCATCTTTCAAAGCATTGCAATAAAATATGATGTAATGACATACACATTTTTCTATATTTGTTTTCATTTTATTAATAACATTCTGACAATCTAAAAAAATACTTTTATTATTTAACAAAATTATCAAAAAAACAACTAGCATTTCATTATTTTTAAGAAGTTATAAGGGGCTGAACGCAACGCTTTATCCGGTAATATTGGAAACTGAAATAATTATCATTAATATTCAAAATTGAAAAAAAAAATTAACATTGACATTCAAATAAATATATATTTAAATGAAATATTAAATAACATAGAAGGAAAGTATATTTAAAAAATAAAGAAAATACAGTGTATTTATTTCCTTTTATCGATATTTATATTGTTTCATATCAGGTACAATATGAATTTTATATACAGAGCACCAAAGGTTGATATAAGATTTCTCCAGTTTTGGTCTATTTTTAATGGACACTTCAAACATCACTTACTATATACCAAAATTTGTAATAAAAATAATTCAATAATCCAACGTAAAGATTCTTTAACATTTTAAAATACTAAAATGTAAGCTGTTGAATACTAATGGTAACTATTCAAAATCAATCTATCTGAAGCAAGCCTTTTAAAGCGGTACTCCAGGGACAATAAATTATTCCATTTACAGTAGAAGTGCTCCCTTAGTTCTGCAGGTCGAAAGCTAGCATTCCGATCTAAAAATAGTGTTGGCTCTTGAATTTTTAAATGAGTTGGAACCTTATTTTTGCATTCGTCCAGCTACTAGCATCAACCGCTAGAACATCCTCCTACGAGGCCTGCTATTGATTTTTGGCACAACACTCGCAAGCGGCATGCTAAATGAACTACGACCGAAATAGTTAAAGCTGGTGAATTAAAATATGGATGTCTGTCTGCAATAATGTCCTTTTGAATTATTGGCAACTTCCGGGTTGATGGTAAGCACGGCCATTTATGATGTGGATTATTGCAGTATACATCGATCCCTTAGCAAGAGAGATGTGGGAAACGATTTCCTATTTGGATAATGGGATTTCGATTCAGCATTAAGCATTTGTAAGTTGAATGGATGACGTCAATCAGAGTGATTTCAAACAAAAAACATATGATAATGCTTTGAGTGCTGGCTTTCTTTTGTGAATGGAAATGTTGCAATACAATCTTTAAATGCTCTATAGAGCACAATCGTTGGGCTTGAAGCTACCAAATCCAACTTGTAGTTAGAAATATGTAGTTACTAAGAGATAGGTTAAGTCATTTAAATTAAACCTTCAACTAATTAAAATTATTCGAAATATTAAGAGAATATATTATTATAGATTTCTTTTGAGTATTTTATTGCTACAAAACTATTTTTACAATAATTTAAAATAAAAAAAAATTATGCTATATTACTTTTATTTCTGTACACTTCTCCCTTCGACATAATTTTATAACAATGTTCTTCCTTTATACAATCGCACGGAAGACTGGCAGTAACATTTGAATGGATCTCGTGCGATAAGTCAAAACTCAATTTTTTTTGCTTATTTCGAACCGATGATTTAACAGATTTTAAAACATTGTATACTTTTAATGAAATACATTTTTTAGGTTCTCATTCTTTCAGTAAACCGTCTGTTTTTCCGTTTATATAACCGCACGCAACAAAATAGAAAGATTGTAAACAACTAGTATGAATAGTTTAATAGATCTCGTCCACTCAAAACAGAATGAAAAAAAAAAAAAAAGTGAACACTTGTTTCGTTACGATTCTGAAAACTATCATGTCATAAAGTGTTGATACTTTCCTGTTTTCAATATCCTTTGTTTTGTTCGAAACTCTCTCCATTAGGCCCTATACACGCTTGCACTCTGAACTGGATTTCACGCTGCACATTTTGCAAGCACGGAAGCACAAGAATCAGCAATGTGTTGTCATATATTCTGTAATGTTGACCGAGGTAGTCATACTAGCCCATTTACGTGTTCCCATAAGAAGAAGCAATATCCCTCAATTAATATCCAGTGGAATCAAGTTAAGTGAGCTCGGAGGCCACTGCATGGAACCACCATACCCGATGACATGATACATCTGAATAGGTACTTTTCATGTGGAAATATGAAGGAGCGCTGTTATGTTAGGCCCATATATTTAGGAGTTGGTGCAATAATAGATTCCCCTCCCCCCAAAAAAAATCGATTAGTGATCTTTCAGAAGCTCCAAGTACTCTTATCCCGTTAACGTTCCCTCGTAAAATATTGATCCAACGAACTTGTCATTAAAAATTCCATCTTCAAACATTAGCCGACCAATGTAGTTAATGTCGAACTTCGACAACATATCTCGGATTTTCCAGTCATCAGGTGCGAACGTTCTGTCTGTTCAACATTCTACTTCTCCATAAACATGCACAAATCGTCCTCAAATTTAGTCCGCAAGATGGTCTTTTCTCGCGTTTCGCGATGCCATAGTGCTGAAAATCCCAATCATCCTCTTCTACACTGATGTGCAAAACTTAAGCAACAGGTATGTTTTTTGCCATAACTTCACAAGAAATCATCTGAGAGACATGAAATTCAGAAATGAGATACAGCAATTTGTTCTGAAAGAATGACGAAAGCATAGTTGCGCAGAAATGAATACAATGCTTACAGTATGGAATCAAACAAAAAAGGCTTTATTGAACTCATAGTATCGTTACACATGATTGTCTGTCCAAGAGGAAGAACAGCAAGCAGATGTTCCTTAGTATGGGATATGCCCTCTCCTTACTGCAATGTTTGCTTCGCACCGGCTCCCCATACTCAGCACCAGATTGTCCAACAGTTCTTGAGGTAACAGTGCCCATTCCTCAATCAGCATCTGTTTAAGTTGTCGGGTGTTCCCAGGAGGATGTAAACGCGCCGCAAGGCGTCTTCTCAAAGCATCCCACACATGTTCTATCGGCTGACTGGTTTCGGGTTCTTGTCGCCTGCAGGACGATATGTCGGTCATCCACTGCAGTTGTTTTCCTGGGGCGGCCACCACCAACCTTTCTCTCAGCTGTACCTGTGGTTTAGAAGGCTTTCCAAGCGCGCGAAACGACACTTTTGTTGATTCCAAACTCTTCAGCTACATTGGTCACACTACGCCCTCCTCCAGCTTTCCGATCATTCTTCCACGTGTGAAATCGTCCAGGTGATTTCTGATAGCCATATTTCACGAATTAACTCACGTGCACTTGCAGCGAATGTCTTTAATTGTGTCTCCGTCCTTCCTTTTATTGTAGCGTTGAGCTGCGCGCGCCTTCCGCACGTGTTTTGCATACGCTCACGTCGCCTGTGACGTTTTGTTCCTGATATTTGCATACGCATGACCTTTCTCTTGAATTACGTGTTCATTGTACTGATCGCAAGAACTCCTTTTCTGCAATTTCATAGCTATCTGCTTAAAATTTGCATTGTTGCTTGCACACCAGTGTATATTCTGTTTTGAGTATTAATGCGGGCAAGATATCTTTTCGTATTAAATAGAGATTGCTCTCCAACTTTCTCATTGACATTTTTCTTGCATCTTTCACCGCTTTTGAGATAGATCCATTAATTCCAAAATTTGCCGATAGATGGTATTACAAGTAGTCTCATCAAATAGCACATAGTCTTTTTACTTTATCAAGGCATCGACTTCATGACCTAAGCTGTCACTGTTTAGAAGTTAAGGAAAGAAAGTGGGTGGAGTATAAGCGGATACGAGTGGGAGCCCTTTATGTATCTAATAATATCTTGTTTTGTTAAAGAATAATTCACTTAGTTTAAAAGTTTTAATTGCGTTCACTTTATATATATATATTTCAGGACATAATTATACATATGTAAGTATTATAGAAAAATAAATCAGGCTTATTCAAGATAATATCCTCAAAAACAAAATCAATCAGGAAAGTCCTATAGTTGAAATCCATTTCACGAACACTACTAGTGTATTACACGAATGGTGCAATTAGTGTAGTTTTCAATTTACAGAAGGCTTAAGTTTGTCTATTCCATTTCATTTCTGATCAAACAGTTAAAGAAAATCCAGAAGAGCAAGAGATATTCTATTATCAATGAAACAGCTGTTACACATTTAATTCCAACCTGGTTAATCCAGATCATTTCTCCTGCAAGGACAAGCTAAAATTCCTCTTTTATTGCAAGATGGGGATTTTTGATAGCTTGTTTAAGCCAATAGAAATAGTTATGTTTTTCATTTGTAAGTATAGATTAAGGATTTGATGGCAACGTTTCATTTCGTATGTTTATGAGAGCAAATGCTAAAGGTATCTGCAGGAGAAAAATTTGGTTTTAAGGGGATTGCTACATACGGAGGGATTATTATGAAAGAAAAAGGTCATCTAGGGATTTTGGGGATTTTTACATTATTTTCTATTATCAATATCTCTAGGATAATGTTTAAATTTTACAATTTTTGAAATTTTAAGGGATCCGCTATTGTTTTTGGACTTTTTAGAGATCTTTGGTCTCATGGCACAGCTATACCACCTGGGATCAGAAACAACAACAACATATCTCCGGGATGTATATTTATAAATAGAAGTCTTAATGCGCGTATCTGGTGTCCAAATGAATCCATTGTACTTACAAATAAAATTTGGCACGCAACTAGTCATAAGGATGTCCCATTGCAGAAGACTTAATGAAAATATTTTTATTAAGAAAATTTTTATTAATATAAAACATATTTAGTTAATAAATATAATAAAAATTACTGAATATTTTTAATTAATTTTTAATGCAGAAATTTTTTATTACTTGTATTTTGGATAATTATTCACATGTCTTTGGCTGGTGATGGATTCAGGACTTCATGGCTATACACTAATTTCGTAAGTTAACGGAAGCAATGTTATTTAGAGGAGTAGAATTCAGTCTGCAATATAATTTCTGACAGTCGCAGAAAAAAAATTCAGTGCATCATTCTATAGAAAAAAGAATTGCCATTCAAATGAAATTTTATTTGAAGGCCTAACATAATTTCCAAGATTTTAAGAATTTTAAAAGTTTTTCTGAAAGATATTCAGAAATTTACGAAAAAAAAAAATTCTTACATCCTTTATTTTAATTGAGTTACGTTGATTTCGGTTTCATAATTTCAATCTATTTTATGTTACTGTGGTTTTCTTTTCGTTGATATTCTTCACAGCAGAGACACCGCCGTGTGATGAATTTAGTTTGTAATGACAATATATTTGAAACTTTTCACTGAAATTTGATGAATAACTTTAGCTATTTTTTTTATTTATAAATAATCAGATTGTTTAAAATTGATTTAATTTTTTTGCTCTAATTTTAGGAATGTGACAGAATTTTTCGAAAGAAATCGAACTCGTGAACACAAAAATTTAAAGTAGCGCTTCTGCATAGCATGTTTTGTGGTGATACTTCTAATTCCATTCAAGACTCGAGAGTGGCATATTAATTTTGTTCAATGCAGAAATCTAGATTAAATCTTGCGTGTGAAGGAGTTTCTAAAGAAACTAGTCCACAGTTGTATTTTGCACGCGTACTGTTGCATACTACTGAGAGCTGCAAGAAATCTTTGCAAAAGTGTGCGCTGAATTGTAAGTATTTGAATAATGTGTTAAGAGGATAGAAATCAAATAGATTGGTTTTAACAAAAATCGGATTTGAACCTCTAGTTGGAAACATCGTTGGGTTTTTATGCTTTAGGCTTGATTGCATCCACTTTTGAACAGTGTGTGCGTGTGTTATGTTTTTTAAATCACGTCGATTACTAACTTAAAAGAATCATCATGTTCATTTAAAAAAAATAAAATTTCTGAAAATGAAATGAATGTCCAAAGATAACCATTTATTTTTTATCATAACATTTTGTGAAATATTTTATGAATCCGGGTAAAAAATTTGATAAGGCAATAAAGATTGCTTTAATTTTCTTTCTACAGTAAAAAAAGCCTTGCTAAAATTATTGTTGAAATCCATTTGAAATTATTTTTAAAAAGAATTTAGGTACAAACTGGCAACAGTGAAAGACTGATGTTTTGAATCACACATAACGCATCATACCAGTCATTTTTGTGCCCCATTCTGTACCGAAGTTTAAGAGAAAATAAATTAAATTTTGAATTCATTTTTAATTATTTAAAATTCTACCTAAATTTTGGAAACCTTCATTCTTGGTTAACGAAGAAGTAGTTGCGCGCCAAATGTGCTAAACCGCTTTGGAATTACGAATGAATGTTTCATGACTTTTTTTACAATAGGCGCAATATGTTCAACCTTCATAACGATCATATGATAAAAGTCAATAAGGCTTATAAAAAGCAGAAAATAAAGCTAAAAAAAATGAGCTACCGTTTTCGCATTTAAGAAGACAGAAAATGTATAACCCATTCGTTAACGAATTCCGCGAAAAGTTATATTATGATGTTGATTCTATAGCCATCTCTCTTGCTCCTTGCGTCTTTAATTTATGATTCAATACCCACTAACAGATTGTCAGACAGTTCACTCCAATGAATTAGATTTAAAATCTGATAGAGATCTGTCATTCTAACAATGAAAGCAGGCATTTTCTTTCTGATTTTAAATAATAGTGTTAATGTGAACTCAACTATATTATTGTTATAGTGTGCGAAAAAACCGTCAGCCTATTTCACAAACAGATCTAACATGAAATTTGATGCGTGTCTACAAATCTAGTAATAAGTCCGTATGCTAAAGCATTGATTCTTACAAGACTGAAGAGTCCGAAATGTTCTTTCAAACAAATACGGGACTGCCTGAATATCCCTGACGTAAATGTGATGGTTGAATATCTGAGGTGCATACTTTTTTTCTTTAGATGGACTCATTTTAGTGGAAAGAAGATCTGAAACCATTTCCTTGTACAAATTATTGTAATGTCACAAATAGGAACACTATCATATCCACCCTAAGGAACACGGTTAAAATTGAATGACCGGACCATCGCAGCAGCAAAACTGGCTGGAACTGTGGTTGAGTCCTAAGGGCCATCGCCGGCAACGGTGGAACACTTTCCTAAGGAAGTACGTCCCATCATCGACAGGAGGTATTCAACCTCTACCTCTTTCTATACCCACCAGGACGGCGAGAACCATCTATCATACCGAAAGCTTCTCATCGTTATTTTTGAGGTCCCCCCCCATTGTGAGAAAATTATTGTAATAGTTAAGTATTCTTTTATACATCAAACTTATTATTGACTCTTTCAATATGATAGCACCCGAAATGTCCTTTCATACAAAGCACAAAAGAAGCTTCAACGTTTCATTATTTGGAAATACCAGGGTTCCGAGATTTTTAACAATTAGAGAATTAATCTAGCTTGCTAGAATTTTGAAGTGTTATACTCATAGACGGATAAGTTTTGATTAGATAAATTCTATAAATGGAATTTTCGGATTTTTTGAGATTTAAAAATTAAAATTCATCTAAATCTGTACCTCGAATATTTTTAGTGAACGGAAACTGTTTGTTAATACTATCGAAGTCAACGCCTTAAATATACTGAAGTTTGAACTGATCGATTTTTTTTGTATCTTCTCTTTGAAGGAGCAGTTAAACACGCATTAAATGTAAAATACCAATCGATTAACCAAATGGCTGCATTTGTAAAAGAAAAAAAAATTTTCATTACTGTACTTTTTCAGAAAAGTCTCCTGACCAAAGAAGAAGAAGAAGAAAAAAAACAAAAAAAAAAAAAAAACAGTACTAATTCTTCGAAATTAACGCATCCAAAATCTCAAATGGCGCATCGTCAGTGTTGCCACGGAAACTAATGAAATAATAAATACGCAGGAAGTAGAAAATCTCTCCGTAACCCATTTAACAAAGAGGTAACGGACTCCCCCCTTCTAACAGCATGTTATTAATGGACTCGGCCAATGATACCGTTAATCGTTGCTCCACACAAATGATTAATTGAGGGATATTACTTCTTTTTATGTTTCCATAGAACCTTCTCTTTTGTGCAGATGATTTTTTTTTTCCTCCCTGCCTCTTGCCGTTCTATTGTATCGGCATTCGACAAAGGATTTTGTTATTTAATGCAAAAGAAAGCCAGCCCCGGGGGCTACATGATTTATACAGGGGATATAAAATAAAAATATCTTTGTTAACGCTATGGAACTTAGATTCCTCCTGATTTAGTTCTGGAAGCTTTATGGAGAGGAACAAGATTGTTTCATTAAGTCCGCCGCCAAGAAGGACGATTTTGATAAATGAGTAATCGATTCAGAGATGAAATTGGATGAGAAAGAAACGACTTCAGGGAAGTATATAAAAAAAGATTAAAGAGTTAAATACGAATGCTTTGTCTTTTTTTTAAATGATTTTCTTCATACGGGGTATCTCAAAGCTTATATAGTTCAAGACGACTCAATTTTGGCAAGTTAAATAAATACTTTGAATTAAACTGACAGTCGTTGTAACTCGGAAATCAGTTTATTTGTCAATATACCTATTTAAAAGGATGAGGATTATTAGGTTAAGTTTAGTTATATTATCGTCCCGTTTTAAAGCAACATTAGGGCTATTTTCGGACGGACTTCGTAATTTCGAACGAACCGTGGTCAGATGACGAGGACGATGCTTCAGCTGGTACTACCTCTCCAAACATCCACACCACATCACGAGGGGACGTTTGATCCCCATGGATTTAATATGCACTATACTGCTTACACTAAGGTTCTTCGGTGGAATCGGGTTTCAAACCTGAAACCCCGGGTTCGAAGCCGAGATCTTACTACCAGGCCACCGCGGCTGAGGAGTATTACAAAAGATAATTTAGAAATATTTTAAATACGTTCTGTAATGAAAAGAAACATACTACACGAAATTCAAGGATGAAGTGTTCGAAGCAGAAAAGGACAAAGGGCAACTCGTCCAAAAGATTTATTAACTAAAAAAGGAATTCTCTTTCTTTAGAAAGTAATTGTAACGTTTGTGAGTGATTGAAATTTTGTCGATAATATACAAATTGTTATAATTCGTTGTGAGAGTGGAGCTCGAACGCTACCATTAAAGGGTTAAATACTATCATCATTTCAAAGTATTTCTTGGCAGAATTCCGATAAACAGATGGTGAATTCAGGGATTCAGCTTTGAGCTTCCTTCTCCCAAACCGAATTTCAATTCCGTGGGTTTACTTTCTCAGATATATCCAAAACATAATACTAAAGAATAGTTGAGAGCAGCCATTAAAAGAAATGCCCACGAAATGCCAAATTACTTGCTTAGCGACATTTGCTGTTCAATAGAGTAATGCCATGAACAATTCAGAACAATTTGAACAACTTCAATTATTTTCAAGAAATTACATCTTTGAATTCATACAGAATTTCCTAAAATTTTGATTTAGGATTTCACTTTTCTTTCTGAAGGCATTACAAATTATATCAGAGTCATTCTTTTCATCTTAGTGCTTAAGTTGATGCATATGTAGCAAAGTAAAGCTAATGTAGTTTTTGTTTCCTCAAGGAACTAATCTATTCGGTCTATTAGCATCGTAAGGATAATGTACTTTTAGTTGTACTGACGTCCTATATTAAGAGGTTTGATCTATGGTCAAATCAACCTGACCTTATCCGAGTCATCCTTCTTTTAACACCTCATCACACCAATTAATTACAAGACATTCGACATCGAATTTAGAATATTCTTAGCACACATACACGGTGGCAATTCTGAAGAATCGGGTTCCTTCGAATCTGGAATTCTCCGGTTTCAAAGCCGAGATCTTACTGATAAACTACCGAGTCATATGTGCATAGAATATCTTCTTCGTCTGAATATGTCATCCCAAATTGATGGATATATTAATCCTAATGCAAAACTTTTCGCATTGACATTTTCTACAAAGCAAAATGATCTTCTAAAAAGGTATAATAACAGCAAAAAAGCATATAAATTATGGATGTCTATTTTAAAAGTTTCATTAAAAATAGACAATGATAGGAAAACTTCAAGCAAAATGTTCATACTTATAATATCAACAATTAACTTTCGGAATGTTAATTTACTTTTAAACGCTATATTTTGTAATATGTAAAAGAGAATGATTTGCCATTTCGAATTCAAGAAAGAATTTAAATTATTCATTACGCAAAAGAACGAGTAGTTAAAATTATCATAATGACCTCACGCACGATTAATAGCCTTTAATAATTTAGATGCAATGTTTTTAAAGTTGAAATTTATTGGCTTTCACTGTGTTTAATTACCGTTAAGCCTGTTTCAAGAACTCAAAAGAATGATTTGAATTACCTTGTAAGGTAATACATCTCAATCAAATTAAAATCGCGTTTTATTTATATTTATATACTGATTTACAGATTCTACTAAAAAGATGTTATATATTTATCATTTTTTTCCATGTGATATATAATTGTTTTCAATTTAATTTAAAATTATCTTAAATATCTATGTATTTAAAATAATCTACAAAAACACTCCATTCCAACTACTCCGATTTTTATTTCAGATAAAAGCTCATGATTCCGTGATATGTCATCAAGGCTTTTCTACCCCCTCCCCCTCTTTCCATTCACGATATAAATCTTTTTTTAAAAAAAATTTACTATACATTCTTTTTAGTTAAAAACAAATCACGGCAGGCTTTCAATCCCAATCATTGTACCATTTCACAACTATTTAATCTTTATGGTAAGGACCCCTAGACACATCATGATTATCCCTACTTTCCATAGTCCTCTATTTTTGAGAAATATCACAAAATAAAACTTTGAAAAAGTCTCCCAACTGTACATACTTCAATATTTTCGCAAATGTGGATATAATAGATAACTAATCGGATTGCTAATGTTTTCTGCACAAGTTAAGAATAGAGAAATTACCTGCGTAAGGTTGCTGACATGTGTTGCGTTGGATTGTATTGAGCGGGGATAGAACCTGCGACCTTGTGGTTCGCAGTCCAGTAACATGACGATACAAAAGCAATTGCTCTGATAGCATAGCTGTTAACTGGCTTATAAGCTTTCACCACAGTGTTTTTCAATTTTCTTTAATTCAAGAAGCATCATTTACTAACATAGAATATCTGAAAAATATATTTTTAATGGAAGCTGTTTTTGCTAAGAGTATGAGATTGTTCATCATTTTATTATCTATTTCGGTAATCTCTATGTTTATTGTCGATATGACGTAGAATTTTGGAGCATGGCGCATGTTAAGCATTAAATCAATTGGAGAGAAGGGAAAGGGCAAGTCGCAGTTTTATGTTTATTTTATTAACAGTTGCATTTAAATCAAAATATTCTACAATTATTAAAAAAAATTGAATGATTTTAGGAATTTTTTCAAGCTTTTGGATGATACATTTATTAAAGAAGCATTTCCAAAGTAATAATTATCATTAAAAGGGATAAATAGGCTAAATTTATACATCTTATTTTTACATTATGGCTCATTTTGAGTTCAGTATCATCATAGAGTGAAAAACAAATCGCTGTCCTCAAAACAGGATGTAAATGCGTGTTTTTTTTAAGTCCCGAGGAAAAGATACTTTTCTTCGAAGACTGGTGGAAATTCACGCTGATATTACAAATGCTACCCAGGCACTCCATGCGTCCTCCACTGCTACCCAGGCACTCTAAACTATCACAGATATTATCTAGATGCGACAATCTCAAATATTATATAAATGTTCCACTATATTTCAAACATTATCCACATGCTCTACGCTATCTGAAATATCACCTATGTACTCTACGTTATCTCAAATATTACCAGCAACAGCATAATTTGATTTCGCGAACAACAAATGCGACACTTCTTCATTCGCGGACCTGATTAGATACAATGGACTAAGATAAGAGCCATTAGCATTTTGTTTTTATTGGTACAGAACTCGATTTTCAAAGATTTGAGATAATTAATTTTGGTTAATTTTTTTTTACCACATACTCTCAAAATCACCAGTAAAATTGGAATGGTGCATGTTTCTTTTATAATATATGAAACCCGGAAAACAATTAGCTTAAAATTGTTAATAAATAAGGAGTAAATTTTTAGATCTCCAATATATGTATATCATAATTTTTTCATTTTAATTAACACAAATGTATATTAAAAAGTATTGCATTCCCCCTTCCCACATTCATAAAAAAATCTGCAGATATTTCGAGCGTTTAATCCTAAACATCGTAGTTTGATAATGTTCCTAGAATAATTGGCCTTCTGGATTCGCTTGATTGAGTTATTGATGCGTTCTGGTAAATGTTTTTACATTATGCAATTAAGAGAAAAAATAACAGTCAAAATACAAGATGATGTTAATAAAAGCAAAACTGCATTTGAATGAAAACCAAAGAAATAAATTTTCTATTCATAGCTTTAATATTAGTATGATGTAATGAAACAATACAATTGGTTTGAATTTCCACATGACAAATAAAAAAGCACCTCAACAAATTGTGTTTAAAATTTTTTAAATTAAAAGAAAACACTGCAAACAAACAAAATCGCTATCGCTAAAAAGCTTATTTTTAACAAAAGTTTAAACTGTTGTAAAAAGTTCTAGCATCGAAATTATTAATGGTGCATTTAGAATTTGGATGAATCTTTAACTATCGTTAACTTATAAAAAGAAATCAAACAAAAATTTTGAAGACTTTTTGTAACTAGCACCTACATGTCAAATTTGGTAATTCTGCTCCAACGAATTCTAGCAGTTCCCATAATTCAATTCGCAGATTTTGTGCCAACTTAAAAATATTATTACATTAAAACCATATAAAAACCACCTGAAAAACATTAGAAGCTTTCCGTAATTTTGGCGATATAATCTAATCTTTGAAATTCACCAGATATGGCAATTCTTGCCAAAATATGGTAGCCAGGGCAAAGAGCATTGAATGAAAGAGGGCAAATGCGGAAAGTGATGCGTCCGGAGCGTTTCCATGGCAACACCTTCTCTCTGTTATTGCCGGGAGCTATGAAGAATACACCCACAACCCAAGGACTATCGCGAAGCAATTTCAGCACACTCTCTCAATGATACAATGTATCAACAAAGAGTTTTCGAATGGCGAGGGAATAAAAACAATTGAGCAGAGAGGGGAGCAGGTGCCTTTTCGGGCCGCCTCGCTTCCATGTCCCGCCTGTTTTCTTTCTCTTTTTTCGCCACTTAAATTTTGTAAATGAGATGGGCGGTTAAACGCCTTACTGGGATTTCGTGTGCAAGATTTCTAGTTAAAAAAATGTGTGTCAAAATGTACGTCAGATAAAAGGGACTTTAGTTGAATGAATGTTGTTTGCTAATGCAAAGCGGAAAATGTTTGTCCATACAGGGAATTTCAAGAAGTTTTTTTTTTTTTTTAATAGATTGAGCAGGATTTATTCTGGAATAATTTCTTTTACATTCATCTTATCAAAAATGTAATTGTGTTTTTTGCATTCTCATGCAATAAGTATGAAAAATAGAAAGTACTATATTAGTAAAAATATAAATAAATTCACATTATTTTGACTGCTCTTAACATTTCAGATCCTCCTGAATCTAAAAAACACATTTTTGAAATTATATCTGTCTGTCTTTCAGTAAGCAGGATAATTTAAAAACTAGCTGCAAACTAGCTAGTAGACAAGATTTGTAGATTTTAGTGAAATTTTAAAGGGAAACTATACACAGGGAAATTATTTGTCTATCGAAGTAGATACAATAACTGCAAAGCCAAAAGGGCCGATCAATAGAATTTGGTACTCAATTTTAGCATTTAAAGTGTAGATTAGTATCCGATTTCGGATCATTTCCATTCATGAATTGATAGCCTGTCAATTGGCAATTTAGCATGCATGTCAGTGTAACAACGAAAAAGTAGCGACTTCTATAAATGGATTTGGTATACGAGAAGCAGTTCTGTGCCAAATTTTGGTCCCAATCCATTGAACTCTTATCACTTCGAAGTAGATGGCGCTCGTGTGAGGCGATTTTGAAATAAAGCTGGGATTCATGATATTGCTCAAAGCTAACAGTTTTCAGATGAGGAGACAAAACGTTAACCCTTTAAAGGGCCGTTTTGTTCTAGTCATGTTTAAATATTTTTAGGCTTGAAATTAGAGTAAGAAAAGGGATTCATTTAGCTTATTAGAAAATTTAACTTGATTCATTAATTAATTTGGTTAATTAATAATTAAGTAACAAATCAAGACGCATCATTTTGTGTGAGATAAAGAAATGAAGTATATTAGTTTTTGACTTACTAAAAAAAATTCTCAGAACTTATGCCAACCTACATAATTTCATACAAAGATTGATAAATTGGGTGGGAAGCAAACTTCCCACTTCCCTAGAAAGGGTTTTTAATAATGAATATGCAAAAAGCTTCAGGGCGATCACTACCACTGGGTTTATTTTAAAGTTTTGACATGAAAAAATAATAGAATTATACTCTTTAAAAAAATCACATTTCCTAATACTATCTTAATGAATAAAGTTATTATACTTATTGAAAAAATAATTACTCATTTAGAGATTTAAAAAAAAAAAAATACATTATACTTTTTTTCAAAAAATTTTTTGAAGTAAAAAATATTAAAAACAATTAGTGACTTTATTGCAAATTGTATTGTAAAATTGATTTTATATAAAAAAAATTGTTTTAGCAAACATTATCAGTTTAAAATAAAAAAAAAGATTAAATTCTTTGTTTTAAAATTTTTTTAATGAAATAATTAGTTTTTAATATATTTTTAGTTATTTCAAATGATTTATATTTTTTGGCTTATTGACGTTAGTATGATTCTGACACTTTATAAAGTTTTAATAATTATTTCATTCTTGCAAAACCTGAAAAAAAAAACATGAAAATTCTGAAAATGCTATTGCTGACACTCTTTAAAAAAAATTCAGATCTGAATTTTTATTTATCCTTATTATATATATATATAAAGGGCTCTATCTTCAACAGAAAAAAAAAGTTTAATGAACAGAAAAAACAAGAATTAACAAAAAGGAGAGTTGCATTTTAAGTTTGTATAGAAGTAAAACAAAAACTAATAGAGCCTGTAAGTTTTTAATTTTTAATACGATATTTCCTAATTTAAAGAATGTACGAAACCCCTATTTTAAATCAGCATGATTGAATATATTTTTTCCTATTCAACATATTCTTCTTCTGCCCAGTATCATTAATATTGGTTACGATGACAACAGATTATTCGGATTAATTTAAATAGACTTATAATTTTTTTTTTTACTAAACTAAGAAATTTACTTAATATTTTGATAGAAGTTTTGAACATATTAAATATACGTATATAAAATAATGATAATAATAACACAAGTTAAAATTAAATAATAAGTTTTTAATTTTTTCGCAGGCTTAAATTGACACAATTTATTTAGTTTGCTTTTTCGTATTGGGGACTTTATACACCGATTTAATTTCCAACATTCACAATAATAAAGTTTGATGCAGTAGGTATATCTTTATAGGTATATCACCGCAATACCAGCATTCTGTGAATTTACATTAATATCTGAAGGACGCTAAGTTTCAACATTTTTTTTTCATTTGTCTGTTACATCTTCAAAATATTCTGTATTTTAGTAAGAACTCTTCGATCAAGTGGTTTAATGGTAAACTTAGACGTCGGAGGGTTCCAAATTCTAGACCCGACTTCACTAGAGTTCCATCGTGTGTGCGATTCCGGTGCATGTTAAATCTGACGTCGTGGAGTAAATGTTCTCCCATTGATATGGCGTGGAAGCTTGGTGAAGGGGGCCAGCTCAGGTGTTGTCGTGATCATACGATTGTGGCACAAAATTATGAGCTGCGGCCTCAAATAGCTGCGTTTTGCTTTCAAACGCATGTTAATATAACTAAACTAAATTAATCCAAGAACGTTTCAATCGTAGTACTTTCTTAACAGAACGAGTTAGCGATAGCAAAAAATTAGACTGCAAAGCTTCTAAGTGAGAAAAAAAATATGTTAAAAAAAGTAATTCTGGTCTTGGAGTAAGGCCTTTTTTTGTATATTATTTTGGTAGTAATGAAAACTCCAAAAGACCACAGAACAAATGAACAGAAACTATTTGAATTGGGAAAAATGATCATTTCTTCTAAAGAATTAATTTGTTTAAAAATATTTTTAATTAATTTTAAGAATGGATTAATGAATCAAAATAGAAATAGAAAGAAACTGAACATGTTTCCTCAATCATCTCTGAAACCTAACAACACTCCGAGAACTTTCATTATCATAGCGATGATTTGATGTGAAATCTAAAATTTGGAGTCAATCCTTCCAGCCATAACTAGATGCAAGTAAAAAAAAAAACCCGTTCTTTTTTAAAATCACTTTTAGGGTATTATATAACCTTAAGTATTTGGAATGGTTAAAAACCGTGAAACAAAAATGCTTTTCTGGAAAAGAATTCCTGCTATAGATCTTGGAAGTATTTAAAGTAGAAGAGTATATTAACACTACCTTACTGGAAAAATCATCCTTTTCATTTGCTTTATACATTTTCTTAAGCATTATATCGATTGTTTGCTAAGAAATTTTTTATGCTTCAAATCTTAAAAAGAATTTTAATGCATTGAATAGATTTTTAAATCTATTCGGCTATATTCAAATTTACTTGTTGATGTCTAAGTTTTCTTTTATGATTAACTGATTTTTAGTATTGAGTGTTACCGTTATTTCTAAACAACGCAAATCATTTCATGCATTTAAACAAACAGCAATCGATTCTAATTATCTATACTTATAATAAAGCTCAATGTGTGTGTGTGTGTGTGTGTTGGCGCTCTACAGGCCAGACCATTCAACCTACAGCTACCAAATTTGGCACGTGTATACCTTGGAGGCCGGGAGTGTGCACCTGGGGGTTATTTTTTCGAATTTTTAATTAGAATTGTATTTATTTAAAAATTAAGCGAAATTTTGGCGTATATCTGCTATAACTTCCGAAAATATTACCGCACTAAAAAGATTTTTTACATCAAGTTAAAGATCAAAAATTTATCTTTTAAATGCTACCAATGCTTTAACATCAAAATTAAATTTCTGTTTTTAATGAATTTTTAAATAAATATTTTAACTATATTTTTCAACAATTTCTTTCGTACAAAATAAAAATAAACGTTTCGCATTCCTGGGAAAAAAAATAGCTTTTTTCAAAGTGTTGCCACCACATTGATTAAAGCTCCAATTCAAAATAAATTAAATCTTTTTGGAAATGAAATCGTCTGTAGGAAATGAAACAAATAAGAAGTACTATTTTTTTCTAAAAAATAAATTCAAGAAAAATTATTTTATGATCTTTTACGCTCTCTATATTATTAATCCAATAAATAAGTTTCATTTTAAGGCAAGTTTTGTTTAATATGAACAGGATATCCATTCAAATCAGGGCCACACAGCTAATTTGTAAACCTTTAGTAAGACACAGATCTGTTGTGAAATAAATCGTAAATATTTTATTTAAAAGTAGCAAACGATTATTTTAATAATTATAAATTTTATTTTGTAAACAGTTGTGAAATGCAGATTGGCAACATTGATATTTTTGGAACTTTTAATTTGTTGTTTAAAAACGATGCTAGAATTTTGAATGAAAATAAGTTGATGTAAATTTGATAATATTATCTACAATGTAATAAGATTTAGTTTCATAATAAGTTTGTCTGCATTCTATTTTTGTTGACGCACGAACACAACAGATATACTAAAATGGTTTAAATAGAAAATGATTATATTTTACTTAATTCAATAAATGCTCTAATAAATAACGAATTTTTGATTTTACATAAATCTTCTGCTGTGGAAATCACGAATAACAAAATGTTCTTGAAACACTAATATTTTAAATAAAAAGAGTTAATTTCCAATCAACTAAATCGATCACTTAAACTGACTGATTTATGAAAATTTGAATATCACTATTCAATAAAAAAAAGGATAATTTTAGATTTTCCATCGATCGTTTCAAAGAAAATACGCCAATCAGGGCGCAGGTTTCTCGATTAATTGGCCTAAGATTATGAAAATTTTGAGTTTTTCTAAATTTTTAACATTCAAAACTTCATAAATAAGTCTTAGTTGATTGTGGAAAATAGAAACATTCATTCATTTATTTAAAATTTGGCGTGTCTAGAATATTTCTCAGAATATGATACCTTACTGCATTAAATTTAGATTTCATAATTTTTGAAATATATTTATAATACGGAACAAAATATTATTATTGATTTCATTTCAATCCTTTTGAAAGCAAAACTAAAAACTGAATTTTATGCTAAATCTTAGAAATTTTTGTTGAATTATTCTTTGAGATATTACATAAATTATCAAAAATATTTTGTAGTTCACATAAGACTTAAATACCGAGATATTCTGTTTGCAATACTCATATTCAATAATAATAGTAATAAATAAATAGCAATAACGATGATAAATAAAATAAAACGCTTGCTTTTATTAAAAAATATCTTTATATTAATTGCAATTTCATCATTTTCACTTTAAATTAAAGTTGACGTTTTACCGGAAATGACAACAAATTAGCAAAATATATAGAGTAAATTGAACGAAACGATCTAAACAAAAGTATAAGTTTGGTATGACTATCAAAATTTGAAGATTAAAAATGTTTTGTTTGAGAATCTATTAAGAGACCAGTTACTTAAAATATTTAATTGAAAATTGTAGCGAGCGGTAATACTGGCGAACCGGCTGGTCGCCAAAGGCGGCTAGTTATAAATAAAAGTTTCGGAATTGGAGAGTCTTTCAATCAAAACTCGATTCCTCATTAATGTAGGTTTGATGCACGTTACAAGACTAAACATGCACATATAAATGAATAGATTGCCCATTTTACGTAAAAAATAAGGCGCAGAAGATCAAATTTTGATATACTTTTTTGGACAATATTTATTGATTTCAATAATTTCGTTTTATTGAAAAGTATTCTTCCATCAAAATGAATCATAGTTTGTTGACGTATGTGTCACAGCTACATTAATCCATATATATTCTGCGAGATACAACTCTTCTCCAAACGCTTCATTCTGAAATTCTGTTCTCTTCAATATGGAAGGAAGCAACATGAACTAAATATCTTTTTATATTGCTTAAAAAATTATTTGTAATATATTAGTAAGTGAGTGAGAATACAGTGATTAAGAGTAAAAAAAAAAGCAACCCATTCCCCGAAATTGATAATAAATATTGATAATAAATTATTTCTAAATTGATGATTAAGAATCTTTCAAAGAATCTTAAGAATTTCAAGAATTTTTTTATTGTTTCGAATAAAATAATGGCGTTCCTATTTGATTAGGAGAAGGAGAAAGATCCCTTTTGGATATGAAATGAGACAAAATAATCCATCGGACTTGCTCGAAATATTTCACAAAATCCCAAGAGAATATTTATCTGCATTCTTCACACTTCAGATAAAACAACGGCGATGCATTGAGTGCAAGACGAAGGAGAAGCATCTTTCATCCTACACCTGAATTGTATGAAAAATTTTACAAAATAGCACAACGGGCTTCCAAGAATAACAGATTATTATATAAAACCCAAAAAGATTTTCTGTTTGAGTTTGTCATATTTCGAATGCAATAACGACGCCGAGATTTGAAAGAGAAGCAGGAAAAAGATATGGCATGATGGAAATTTAGATAAAATAATGTCTGCATGAAACCGAGAATATTGAATAGGGTATAAAATCCAAACAGATTTCGGATCTGAATTTACCACATTTCAAATCAAATAATGATAGTAAAATGAATACGAGAGGAAAGCGAAAGAATTTTGATCTTATTTCTGAATGACATGGAAAATTAGGCAAAATAATGCGTCAGGTCTCCAAGAATCCGATAATAGATAATTATATAAATTCCAAATGAATTCTCTTTTTGAATTTGTCGTACTTCGAATAACATAAAGACCCAGATTTGAAAGAGAAGGAGAAAAATCTTATATCTCCATTAGATAAAAAATGAAATAAAATAATGCACTGGGTCTACATGAAACCGATAATACAAGTTTATTGCATAAAATCAAAAAAAGAATTTTTGTCTGCATTCATCACATTTCGAATAAAGCCATGTCGCTGAGATTGAAGAGTACGAAGAGACGAAGGAGAAAGATCCTATATTTCTAGAAGACGAGGGAAAAAAGCACAATCCTATCTATAAAAGATAAGACTTTAAATCCATATGAAGATTGAAAGTTTTCCCTAAAAGAATCGAAAATCACATCTGGAATATTTCGAACCACATCGCATACTTCACCTCTTGAAGTTGTTCGAATGAGAGCGTCTGAGTACTTTGGAATCACTTTGAAGATGCTCTTCTGTTGTTGTTTTAATTCTTCACTCTGAACTGAACTTCGAAACTGAAACGATAAGAACCATAACAAATAAAACTCTTAAGAGAAAGTTTCAGAATTTAAGCGAAAGTTTCCAACATTTCAAAAGTTAAATAAGTTTGAAATATAAGCAGTCTGTTTAAAAGATTTATCGGGAAATGCAAAAACTTATCCATATGTCTTGCGAAATAACTTCAGATTATAGCAGGCCAGGAGACCTTGGAAAACCAACTTTTGCCCATAATATTAATAGCATTTATTTAGAAATGACAGCAACTGATGAAACATTTTATCACACGAAATAAAAGTATTACTTTACATATGCTAAATTAATTAATAATTAAATATAGACAATTCGGTTGCTTAACTATGCACATAAGGAAGCAATATCAATTGGCGAAATTTGTCCAGTTGATGAGGCAGGGGGTTTGATAAAAATATATATTTTGATTAAGTGTTGGGACTTGGAAAGTGTTGGGACCATACATAGCGCAGAATGAAGCAGTATTTTTGAGATTTCTCTAGAAAATAGCAATGGCTGGGCAACAAGGGATCACTTAATGACAATAGAGATCATAAGCTTAGATACGTAGTCAAAATTAGGGAAATTGGACCAATGATTAGAACTGAAGGTCTGTTTCTTTGCATTTTAAATATATATACGTATACGCATATAAATAAGATAATTCAAATCTTAATGATTTAGATAAAATTATGACCTATGATATCAATTTTAAATTGGTATCATAGATCACAAGCATTTCATCATAGGGCATTTAAAAATTTGATCCATCATTTAGATTTCTTTAAATTGATATGTTTGTTCTTAGATATGTATGATATCTCAAAAATGCAAATAATTGAAAGTGTCAAATTTTGGAACGAATTAATCTCGAGTCTCGATTTTCTATGAGCGCGTAGATGAATCTGTAACTCAAACATTCAATGAGCTAGATGATGTTTTTTTATGAACTTTATATAGCCCTCATTTGCTAGATACGAGAAAGATGTCGAAAGAATAAATAATCTGGGTGTTATTAGATCTACATTAATTGTAGCACTTGTTTATGTTTATGATTTTTGATTTTCCTTGGCGATTTTCAAATCACGCCAATATCGCCAAGCTCCATTCTACATAAGATGCCAAGAATTCGTCAAGATGTTCGCTATCCAGAGGTTTGACAGACGATTTTCTAATTACGTTTTTGACGATATATCGTAATTGTCAAAAAATATTGTCACGATTTTTTTTAAAAATAAATGTTACAAACTGCTTATTAGTGACCAGCTTGTTCACACAGTATAATATTAGCTATCCAAAATAGCAAAATTGCCTATATTTCAAGATGGTGTTTTTCGCATTTGCTCTTTTATTAACAACTGCAGTTTGATATCATAAATCATTTAAACATTATTAAATTATTAAAAATTAATTAATACTAAATAGACTTGAAATATTAAACCTTTAATTATGCCTCAAACACGGTTTCGTGGGATATAAGTGGAACTGAAAAAAAAAACCCACCTAAAAATATGTAAGTAATAAAATAAATATTCAAAAACGGTTCAATAGTTTTTGACTAAAACAGACGCGAGTGTCAAAAACGAAGATGCAAGTAACCAGTTTTCGCTTCCGAAAATAAAGGTATTTACACTAGCACCTTTTCACACGTTCAGGGAAAATAGTAATTTCATTCTATGATGGTCAAATATATCTTCAGTTCAAACGTACCTTCAAACTATTTTGCACACTCTATATTAAATGTATTATTCCCTCCCTCCTTGTATACGATTGTGAACTCTTTGTACGGCATTGGCAAATTGTAGTTACGAATTTTAAATTTTTGACGTGAATTAAGCATACGATGTTTGGCGGGGTTTTTTTTTCGACGATTAACTCCTGGTATATAATTAATGCACATTTACCCGAAAATCAAATATACATTTTGGTTTCTATTTTTGAATTTTTTACGCTCTAAAGACGTACCACGCAAGTCGATACGCTTTTGTCACAAAATCGTCATTAATGTGTTGTACCATGTTGGCAGGCAACTAATAAAAATGTTTTCCACCTGTTTTAAAGCCAGATTGTTTGCAAGATTTGATAATAATAACAACAAGATCACATGTCAAATTTCATTCATTTAAGTCATCGCGAATTTGAGCTATTACATTTACATAATACAGAAATACAGATCAATAGACGGTGTGAACTCTTTGACGGATTTGGAGCATAATTTAATATGAATATAGCCTTTAAATGCTAATTCTGTGCATCAATCTAGCTATATCTAGCTTTTAATCAATCTAGCTTACTATCGTGTTCACTTGTGCGTACAAACAAACTTCCTCTGAATTTATTTCATTCAAAACTTTAAAAAACGCCACAAGTTTGGTGTTAATTCTATATACTAAATTTCAGATATAAATTAAAAATATTTTCTTCAAAGAGATTGATAGTAATAATTACAAAATGTGTTTTTCGGATTCAAGGAGGTCTGAAGAGTGGAGATTCGTCAAAATCCCAAGTTCAATTATTTTGATGGTTACAATAATTTCTTTGTATATTTCATATGAGAGACAGGGAGAGACAGAGAAATTCGAATCTCTACTCTGAAACATCGCAGCATGGCAGTATTTTATTTTTATTTCATCTGTCCTTATATATATTTTAAAAAGGTTTTCTTCCCCTCAGAAACGTAACAGAAACAGCTGATATAGCATAGAAACAGCAACAAAATAAAATAAAAACTAATATCTGGGCAATAAGCGTGCTAAAAAAGAAATAACTGAAACAATGAAAAGAATAGTTATCGTTTACGCTTAAAAGTATTGTTCAAATTTAATTAAAACAGAGCTTACTAAAATAAAATTGATGTCACTTAAAAATCTATTCTTGTATCTTAAAGTGGTATAAAAACTGCTTATGTGTGAAAATTTACCCGAAATTATTGGAAATTGCCAAAATTTCAATTCTTATTTTTAGTGAATTTAAATTTGTACATTTTTTCATATATTTTCTTTATTTTCTCTTAATGAATACTTGCTACCAAGTAGTAGCTATATGTCACATTTGCCAGCTCAAAGCTCAATTAACTGTAAAGTTTTGAACGATTTTTGTATCAAGAAAATCGTAATAGATTTCTACATAGTTACGGATTTCTGACTAGACAGACTAGGTAACTGTTTGAGATTGCTTGGCTAAGAAATGACCACAAGTAATTCGATTAAAATAATTTATTTTCCTATTGTCAAATAAATAATTTTTTAAATAAAAATTTTAGGAATGATAAAATATTAGGATACTATTAGCACCTAAGCAAGTATGATCAATCTGATTCCTGCAAGTTCCATTTCGTACACTTAATTATTAGAATGTTTATAAAATCGAACATGAATACGATTGTGTACAAACGTCGATATCAGGCTCTGGAATCTTATTAGATAAATAAAAAAAAATGCATACTCACAAAGTTAATAAAATAAAAAAATATTGAAATAAATCCTTAACATATTAAAAATGTACTGAAATGTAAAATTAAAGTAACCAACTTATTAAAAGAAGAAAATGCAATGCCCATTGCCATAATACTTTTTAAATCCACTAACCATGCTAAAATAAAATTAAATAATATTATATTAAGGACCTAGAAACAAGTACTGTACATATAAATAACGACCCCTGAAGAGCGTCACGACAACAAACAAATTGCCTATCTCCCGCCCGAATATAGAGGTTGGAGTGAAATTCATTCACAAACTGCGTGACTGTTTTATCCCAATGCGAATAACCTGTGACGTAGAGACAAAAGGAATTCGATACCGCAGCGTGAGGTATCCACGTGAGATTCCATTCCAACGGAAAGGGGGGGGGGGGGAGAACGTTCGAAAAAAATTGCACCAGCCAAACGATTTAAAAAAAAATCCAACTGGTAAAAAAAATAAAAATAAAAAATGTAAAAAGTCAAGGCAAACAGATAAAGAAGAAATTTCACGTCATTCTTTTCTCCTTCTTCATCGTGCTTAAGTTTGGAACGACCCGATTTCTTGGAATGTTTGCTGCGTGGGTCTTCTATATTGTAGTAGAAAATTTTTGTTCTTACTATGTGCGCGTTTTCTAGTATATTTATTTTTTCCACTTTAAATCTTCTTTTGTGTTTACAGAAATATCGGTTGTTTTGCCGTGTCATCCCCGTATGCATCTTGGGAAACAATTCTGAAGGATGAATTTTTTACTCAAGAATGTAAGCCTCAAAAAGTTGAGATGACTCTGCCGTTTCAGGATGTCCTTTTTAAAAGACAGTCGACTTTCTGTTTCATAAATCTCTAAAATGCTCATTTCTTTAGAAATTAATCACTGATTGTTTTGAATGGGGTTAGTAGGATTCTTCAGAATTTTTCGGTGTACCCTCGGGCTTATTTGGGTTTTTTTTTTAGAGTACGTCAAGATCTCCAAGCTCCATTAGACATAAGATGCTACCTTCCTGGATTCAATTGGCTATTTTCAGATTAAGCCAAGGTAATAGATTCACTTGGAGATTTTTAGAATATCGCCAAACTCCATTTGGCATCAAATGCCAAGATGGCTGCATCCCCGTTTGTTTGAAGGATTTCAAATTATACTAATGTAATAGTCTTATTTTGTGATTTTTAAATTATACAAAGATTGCCAAGCTCCAAGATTTCCTCAAAATCAGCGCACTCCCAGCAATCATTGCAAAGTCGGTCAAAGCTTCTTTGTACATTAATAGCATTTTTTTTAATATTTGTCTCGAGGGCCGTAAAAAATAAACAAGTACCATTTATTAATTTGCTGTTTTGCAATTTTTTTTAGAAGACATTATATAATAAAGGAAAGAAAAACGCTGCTTTTGTGGAATGTGCATGAAATACTACACATTTTATAAAAGATATGAATTTAATCGAATTAGTTTACTACAAATTGTTTAAAATAAAATTTTAAAAAGCACAAAAGTACAAATAATGACGTTAATTATCAAAGAAAACGTTTTTTTTTTAAATCTCAGTTTTAACAGAAGCAAAAGCTTGGGAATGAATAATTTGATGAAGTCATAAAATTACTTCGAATTTCATCGCAACAATAAAGCCATTGCTATAGAATAAAATTAAAAAAATAATTAAAATTAGAGAACAATTGTGCGAAAATTAAAACTTATTTTATTAACAAAGCATTTAAACCATTTCTTTTAAATGCAATTTGACACAATTTTTTTTGAGATAAAAAGATTTGAGATATTTTTGGAAGATGAAAGTAGAAGAAAAATATTAAAAACTTACTTTGAATTAATAAATTTAACATTTCAAAAATTGACAATGATTTTCCCTCTTGTTTCAAATATATATGTGAAATTTCATAAAAAATGGACAACAGTTTTTGCCTAAGTTTATAAAAGAAATTCTCTCTCACACTCACACACAGGGCGAGAGAGAAAGATTGTGCATAGATTAATAGATTAGCTGCAATAATTTTTCTTCTATTTGTAGATCTATGGAGACCGTGATCGCAGGGCCATGGTTTAGAGGTCAGTTTGTACCAACATCATGTGTACGTTAAGTCCATCAGAATCATGAGCACTAGATACGTCATCAATGGTTCCAATTTCCAGTTACATTTTTTAAAGCTAATCTTTAGTGCATTTTCTATGCGAAAAACATCTCAATAGCCATTCTCCAGCCATAACAGCTATACTGTTACCATTAATTTTTATTGCATATGAAAGCTCATAACTGCTTATATACGTTATCCATGATTACCAACCCTCTCCCACACAGTCCTGTATTTTCTAAAGAAATCTCCACAACATTACTTCATTGCACACATTCTATGGAGGAGAAACATCGACAGAAATCCACAGATACAAGCATTACATCTGTTTTACCATTTTTTTAAAAAATTTGGAAACTCATAATCTCTAGATGCGTCATAAATGATCATTTTTTTTTTTACTACTCTCCATTTTTGAACGAAAAATTAAAACTTTAATGTAGTCATCAATCTCAATATCTAAACCGATTTCGCTAGTTTTAAAAATTGCAAGCAAAGTTTGCAAGTCAGAATGCTCTTTATTTTCTGAGAAAATATTACTTAATTTTTTTTTTTTTGCTTTGGTAAGATATAATGAATTAAAATGGGCTGATTGACTAATCAATATAGTTGGTGATCTAATCACCGAAGGCTACTGGACACTTTCTAATAGGATAGATATTACTTTCTAGTCCTTTAAGTAGGTCGTTAAACTTAGGAGGGGTTGATAATGTGTCTATCCTAAAGACTGATTGTATAATTTTAATTGATTTTCATTTTTATATATTTATTTTTTTAGCACTTATAATTTATATAATTTTCATTACTCATTTCAATTTTGCTGACAAGATAATTTTTTTCCATTCTTCCATAAACCTAAATATATTTAACAACGACATTGTCGCCACGACAACTCGAACATGAGAAATAATGGATTCAATATTTTCTCTTAAAAAAAGGCATAGCAAAGTTAATAATTAATATAATTTGAAAATGAAAATATTTTCCATAGCTATGAGTGGAAAAGCATAAGCAAATTAATAAATTAATTAAAAATGCATTTAACATTTTTAAATGTGAATACAACGTACATGATAATTTTTGTGTATGTTTATAAGAAGTGAAAAAAGCTTGACATACGATTTCCTATTATGTACTTTAACCGAATTTTGATATAGAAAAATTATTATTTTTATTGTAGATAAAGCATGCTGAATTTCATCTAGATATCCAGTTGTGCTTTTGAGATTGTGAAAAAAATTCTAACTATCACACAAATACAAAACACTTCCATTTTTTTTTTTTTAAACTCAAGGAGTACAAAATCACAAAAAAGCCTCTAAATCTCGAAATAGAATTTTCTTCTGTTAGCAATATTTTATTGAAGCACATTTCATATTCGAGAGAATAAAAGAAAAAAAAATATTTATTATTTACAAATTTTTTTCAGGAGAAACATTTGTTAGTGACACAATATACCTAAACTCCCACATACGCCTATAAAATGTTTTTAACTGCACGCAAGGATTGCATAATATTAAAAAAACAAAAAAAACAACGGAAACGAAATTAAAATCTAATGCAAGATAAATTTACACAGATTTTTATTACCGAACTACATTTTTACTGATTCACACATTCATAAAAGGATTCAGAAAAATAAACAAAAAGCATAAAAAATGATTCTAACCATCATTACCCGGCGCCTGCTCTTAAGATCATCATTCATAATCACTATACTTCAATAGAAAAAGTGTTCTTCCGAAATTATTTTCGATCAAGAAATCTAATTAAAGCGAAAGAGTGGAAAAGTATTTCCGATACCTAATTAACGCTCTCTTTTTAATTAGAAAAATTAATTAGTTGGAGATATTCGCGAGATATCTACGGCTATGAAAGCCATTTTGCTCCTGGTCCTTCTCTTTAAATTCAGGCATCACTTTTGCAGCGCTCCAATAGCCGAATGTTTTCAACATACGAAAACAGAGCTCCAAATTTCAATTTTACTTAGTCGCTATTTAGAAAACAAATAGGAGTAAAACAATTTTTTTTTCATTCTTTTCTTTATGAGAAATAAACTCCGAAGTAAGCTTCGAGTCATGGAATAAAAATTGCTTTCGAGCTTACGCATCGCAGTTAAATTTTGTGAATGATCTTAAACTTTTTTTTTTTAATTATTCGCAGCATATTTATTTTTTTTCTCTGGAAAATTATCATTTCGGAATGTTTAAGATAGCTTTTGGCAACATCTTCAGAATACCGGAAATAAAAATGATAATTTTTTTTTGCTTCGAAATCCAGTCTGCAATAATTTATTGATTGCCAGAGAAATTAATAGCTCACCTATTAATGCTTTATCTAAATGTGTGATGGCAACTCATCGTACTGGGCAATATCAGATTTGAATGTCAGAGACAACTCGACTCTTGTTTCGAATCTTGTTTAGTCAGTTTACTTTCTTACTATTTAATTTCGTTTTGATGCGCTTCAACTCCTAATCCAAATATGTCTTCATGTAAATAGTTATATATATGTGTGATTGTGTAAATAAATTAGTATTTTTCTAAATCGCCTTATCAAGATGAACAAGTAAACCATACACAACACATCACACTCCTCCATATCTGGTGACAGCGGACTTAGGACTGCAATCTTGAAAGCTTAACCATTAATGATATGGATGCCACGAGTTCTGTACAAGTGATCGAAATTTAGGTACATTCATTAAAGTCATTTAAAATGTCTAGAACGGAAGAAAAATATCCTGCATTAAATCACGATATTTCAAATGCTGGTCAGACGAGTTGCAGTTAAACCGCCAAATTTTTTGGCGAAACAAATCAAAACTATGGTTTTTACAGCTTAAAACACAATTTGCAAACAGCGGTATTTCTCAAGATGCAACTAAATTCAGTACTGTTGTAGCTGCTTTAGACGAAATTGTTTTAGATTTTGTGGTTGATATTTTGTCCGATCCTCCTACATATAATAAATATGAAACTTTAAAAACAGATTAACTGATTCCGAGAAGTCGTGATAAAAAAAAAAACAAAAAAACTCTTGATTGATATGGAACTTGGCGAGAAACGGCCTTCCGATCTCTTAGGGCAAATGAAAAGCTTGGCAGGAAATTCTATTTCGGATGAAGTTACTTTGGTGGCTACAAAGGCTTCCACAGCAAGCCCAAGCTATTTTATCAATAAGCAAAGATACTCTTGATAATATTGCAGAGATGGCCGATAAAATTATAGCTATTTACAGCACATCTGAAATATGCCAAGTAACGAAAGTTGGTTCATTGCCAACATCAATTTCTTCAGCCGATCAACATAAATTAGAATTGCAAGCAAATATAGCTGCATTAACAAAAAATATTTGGTTCAAGTGAAGAGTAGTGTGTCGCCAATATGGCAACCCAATGGAACACTATTCTAGCAACCCTAATGCCGTTTTGTTTACTGCTTTTTAATGGCTGATTTGTACATAAACTACAACTATTTTATGAAAAATATTAAATTAAAAATAATATTGATTAAAGATTCTAATTTTGTTCTTTATTATAATTAAAAGTTTTTTACAACTAATAAGACACTGCAATTTTATTTTTAATGTGGATACGAACAGAAAATATTTATTCTTTAGCAATTTTTAATTTTCAGTATGCGCTTTAAAAAATCGTCTGAATTCTTACTTTAGGAAATCGGCTTCACTCTTTTTTTTTTTAAATCTTCTGAAATGGAATTCTTTACAGTTCTCGTAATTCTTTTGGTGCATTCTCTTGCAATTCGTAATTATCTTGATAATTTTTTGTATCGGCAATTGTGCAAGAATGGATGTCTGGTGAATGGGATAGCATTAAGTATTTTGAATCTGCAGAATGGATAAAGGGTGAGTGGAATATATATATATTTACGAGTTGATGAAGTTAGTAAAGGATGTTTGTATGTACTGTTCCTGTTATCCGCACAGTCTTTATGTTCAATGTGCTAGCGAAGCTACTCGATTCTCGCTCTCACCCGCTAGCGAAGCTGTAGGATGTTTTTTTAAGTTAAAAAATTCTGCCCGGTGCCTTCTTCAGATGTCAACAGGCATCGCGTGATCTAAATTTTGCTCTTTACACTACAGACCGGCGCAGCCGGTTTGAAAACTTCTTCAAAATTATTAAGATAAGCAGCGATAGTGATCCCAAAGGTTAAAAAAATTAAAATCTCGGATACAGATGAAATAAATCTCAGATTAAAATAAAAATTACAATGGTTTCACTAAAGATCATAATTTAAATGCATCAAGTGGTAACCATAATTGTTTCACGGAAGTGTTTATTTTGTCCGCCATCTTTATTGGATACTTGGCATCCTTGGCGCAGCAAGGGGTACACTAAACTTCACTTTTACCAAAAATTTAATGAATTTTCCCGAAATACTAGACTACGCAGGAAATCTAGAGAATATGGAAGACAACCTAGATCGAAATCCAGATAAAATGTATATGAATTTTGTTGGTACCACCATAAATTTAGAAGAAATGCTAAAAAAATGCCTAAAATTTTGTCAGTCAAAAACAGAAGATCCGGAAAACCAATAATGCAATTGCTTGATGTGGCCAGCGATATTGGCGAAAAAAGTTGCAGCTTATATTTATATGATACATCAACCAGCAAGCAATTTTTAATAGACACGGGAGCTGATATATCTGATTCCAGTAAATGAACAAAGAAATAGTAAAGCATCAGATTTTATTTTATTTGTCGCCAATGGCTCAAAAATTCAAACTTTTGACACCAAAATACTAAAATTAGATCTTGGACTTAGTCGCCAATTTACTTGGTCATTCACAATAGCAAATGTTTCAAAAGTTATTATTGGAGCAGATTTTCTCAAAAATTTCGGTTTATTAGTTGATTTAAAAAGAAAATGCCTTATTGATCCGTTAACATCGTTATAGTCATTTGGTAAAATAGCTACATTTCCAAATTTTTCTCTCACAACATTTGCATCTGCAACATATGATTCATCGATATCCAATCTTCTTAATGAATTCAAGGAAATCACATTGCCTAATTCTCTGATTAACGCCTCTAAACATTTGGTTACCCATCACATAACTAAAGTTCGTTGCCGTGTCATATCAAAAGTTCGTTGCCGTGCTTCTGCCAAGCTCAAGATAGCAAGAGAGGAATTCACATATATGTTGGAGTAGGGAGTTTGCAGACCTTTAAACAGTCCTTTGGAAAGTCCGTTACATCTTGTACCGAAGAAAAGTTGTGGTTAGAAACCTTGCGAAGGACTATAGAACTCTTAACGCTATTACCCAACCCGATAGAATACCAGTTGAACCATCTGATATAGAAAAAAACATCCATTTGTACGCTTTTCGGTTTATTTGAGTTCACAAGAGCGACTTTCGATTTGCGCAATGCAGTCCAAACTTTTCAACGATTTCTTCATTCAGTGTCACGGGCTTAGATTTTTGCTTCAGCTACCTTGATATTCTCATCGCATCGAAGGATGGAGCTCAGCACCTTAATCATCTTTTCAACGCCTTCAAGATGCTGATCCGGTATTAAAGGTTGCAAAATGCAAATTCTCCCAAACCGAAGTAAATTTTTTATCATCGAATTTCATCAAATGGTATCGAGCCAACAAAAGGAAGAATAAAAGTTATCGACGATTTCAAGCTTCCTGAAACAGTAAAAGAGTAGGGAAGATATTTTTGCATTATAAGTTTTTACCATCGATTTATTCCTAATGCTGCGGCAAATCAAGCTATTCTTAATGAATATCTAAAAGGGGAAAAGAAGAACGACAATAGCAAAATCTACTGGACAGAAGAAGCAATTCAAGCATTCGAAAATAGTAAGCAACAGCTATGTCATGCGACGATTCTACTTCATCCCTCAGAAGATGTACGCATTTCCTTAATGGTTGATGCATCTGATAATGGCATCGGTGAAGTTGCTCAACAACTAGAAAATGGTATAGCAGGCAACTTACTAAAAGGCTGGATTTCACGTTTTTCCAATAACCATCCCCACCGATCAAGGCAGGCAGTTTGAATCAACTGTTTCAAGAATTGTCAAAATTGATAGGATTTAAAACGAAATAGAACTACATCATACCATCCACAGGCAAATGGGAGTGCAGAACGCTGGCATCGCACGCTTAAAGCAAGCATAATGTGTCGTGCAAACGAAAGATGGACAAGATCGCTTCCGCTAAAATTGCTCGGATTACAAACAACTTGGAGAGCTGATTTCCAATCTACTCCAGCAGCACTTTTTTATGGTGAAGGTATTCGTTTACCATACGATTTCTTTGAGAATACAAAGTTTTAACTCCAATCAAAATTTGTGAAAATAGTTAAAGCTATCATCGAAGATGTCAAACCTATTCCGTTTTTATACCACTGCAAACAGAAACCTTTTATCTTCAAAGGTGTTCTCATGTGTTCGCCCGCACTGATAGTGTTCGTCAGAACTTACAACCACCATATTATGGACCATATCAGGTTTTTAATCGAACTAATAAAGTATTCACACTTCTTGCGAAAGATAAAAAGTATCCATAAAGGCATACATAAAATTCGAGGTATTGAAATTATAATTTAAAAAAAGTCTGTCAGTCATTTTAAATTTAGGCATAATGTATTATATACTCACATCTCGATTTACTACCTTAGGCGATTTACAATCATCAGCACTTATGATTATGAAAAATAGATTTCAATATAAAATATAAATTTCTGTCATAATTTTAATTAGCATACATACATTTTCCACATGTTTAATATATACTATCGTAGTATAGTATTTCTTGCTCATACTATATAGATTAAACTTAGTGTTTTATGTACAATTTTTATAGCCCTTACAAACGAAAAAAATGTTAAAAATATAAATACAATTACAACTTTTTTGGATCAAAGCATATCAATAAGAACGCGATCAGTTGTAAGTCACAGAAACCTTGCAATCGATATTTTATGTGTTTTCATATTCACTAAATAGTGAAGCTATATAGCTATTTTAAAATAAAAATGCTTTGATACGTATATCAGAAGACAAATAGACCATGAAGGTAATTGGAAACAGTGACTACAATGCGCACAGGCGAAGCCTTAACGAGCTGGGAAACATGCCTTCTTTGACTCATTCGAAATGGATTACACACTGCGAGTGCAAAGATTTTTAGAGCCAAAAATGACAGTTGAGACACTGTGCGTTCTACGATGCTGAATTGCATTTATCATTTAATATGGAATTTCGGCTCCTGAGAATGATCTCCAAAAAAATGCATCGTTTCGAAAAAGCACTCTAGACGAAGACGATAAATAGGTCCCCAATTTCTTTTTCAGTGAAATTTGTTAACGTTTATTTACTTTAACTGTAACCTGTGTCAAAAAAATTAAAACCAAAATTTACTTTGTAAATAAGAAAAACTTTAAGAAGGAATGGGGTAATGAAAACTGATGGAAATAATAAATACTCAGTTAGATGAAAGATATTTTGGGAAGAAACAATTAACCGTTTTAAGCAAACCCTGCCTTTAAAAAAAATGGAATTTTGAAAATTAAATAATAAAAATAAAATCAGACTTTTAATGTCGAACAAGAAACCAATAAGAGTGGTCTCCCCAAAGCTTTCTCGCATACTCTAATAAAAATGTTATACCAGCGAACACCCTACATGGCATTGTCGTACACAATAGTTACAGAATATTAACATTTGGCTTGAATTTAGCATTCTTACTGAATCTATCTTGCCATACTTGGCGAGAAATTTTGCGATTAATCCCTGGCATGCGTTAATAGTAACGAAAGTTTTGGTTTCAGATGTGTTCTTCCTAATCAATTAAGACAGAAATGTGACATCGAACTACACTTGTAGTATGAAAATCAGTTTAAATTTGATAGATTTGTGTTTTTGAGTTATTGCATTTGCATGCTACTGAAGGTACAGACCAAAAGACGATTGTTGCATCCGACTCAAAAGCTGATTGGCGTCTGTACTAAAAATGTTAATTCTACGTACCTATATTTATCTATCTAGCAATTGATCCATCTTTGTAGTTATCGTGCTTATATTCGAGTAACTGGACAGACAAACTTCCTCTGAACGGAATTTGCCCACAATTCTATAGAAATCTACAAATTTCGTTTTAAGCCTATATACCAAATTTCGTCGGCCTAGCTGCAAAATTTCAGTAGCATCAAAGCGTTTTTTGAGCCATTATTGTCACAGACAGACAGACATTTTTCAAAAATGTGTTTTCCGAACTCAGGAATGTCTAACGAGATAGTAAAAAACAGAATATCAAGCAATTCAAGTTAGCCAAAGAAAGAATCAATTAATACATTATGCAATAATCAACTATGTGAATGGAGAGGCAAATGATCATTCAAAGTAAAAGATTTCCTTCCGGCCCACACCAAATCCCTCTTATTCATTTTTTAATACCAAGAACTAGAGGAAGTCCAGTCCAGGCCGATTTACTGATAAAGCACCCATCATAATCCCATCGAAAACAATTTAGACTTTTATTGCATTATATTCCATCAATTGGATTTTGTTTCTTCGTCCATTTCCTGACCCTGAATCCACATTTATTTACCAGCATTAGCAGAAACACAAAAGCAAAATAAGAAGAAGAAAAAAATGTGCATTTGATGTCCGCTTTTCCTGATTGAGGGGAATGAAGGAAGTGGTTGGGGTATCCGGGCGTCCGGACCCACTTATCATAGCAGAAAAAAAACCGGAATATCGGTTTCCAGTTTTCTGATTGGTCTCTTACAGATTCCGAATGTGAAGGGGTGGGAACGTATTTTTTTTTTTTTTTTATCCCTTGTTATGGAGCAAATTATTTTGGAGTCTTAATATTTGGCCTTATATCAAGTGGAGAAATTGTTTCCCGTTTCCTTCTTTTATTTCTGTGCTGGACACTTAAAAAAGTAAGTCATTTTTGCTATTTGCGTTAATTATGAAAAAAAAAAAATTAAATGCAAAAACAATTTGCGATTAAATTTCATCTCTCATATGAAAATTTAAAAAAAGTTTTAATTATTCTATATCACTGACGTTGAGTTTAATCTATTTTTTTTAATGGAAGAAACACGAATACGTAGCTATATCTAGAGAAATAGTTTTGAAATGATTTTGGATTATATCTGTCAGAGTGAATCACAGACATCCCAGAAGTCGAATTATTCTAGTGCGAACCCCATGAGCTATTTCGTCATGAGGTCAAGTCGTTTTCGATGTAGGGAATTTGCTCAATAATATCTCTAATTGTTAAACTATGGTTACTGAAGTTTCTCAGATGTTATCTTCTGTGGTAAACCATCCAATTCAAAAAACTATGTGGATGGTGAGTTGCAGAATTATTTATTCATGATAGATTTTGCGCTTTCGTTAAACTTTTTATGCCCTTAAATTCTGTTATTTTTGTTAAGCAGTTATTTTTATAAGCGTTTTACAACATTTCAACTTAAAAAATTTCCAAATAAATGTTAATTTATGATTCTATGCTTAGATTAAATTAAATTTATGATCTGAAACATGAAAAAGTAAGAGGTAGGGATTTATAGCATTAGGAATGACTTGGCATTTGATAACAATTGTTGTTATCCCCTGTTATCCTAGATGTAGAGAGCAAGAAATTTCATCTACAAACACAAGACTATGTACAAAGATAAATTGGAGTTATGATCCGATTAAAAACAAATAATAAGATGAAATCAAATGCCAAGTGTTGTCAAACATTTATATGATAGGTGAAAATACTTCATAAAAGTTTGTAAAAGATTTTTAGTACGTTCATTTTAAATAACACTTTCTGGATACTTTTTGATCACAGTCGTACATACGGTAATTGATTCACTCATTGGCTATATCAAATTAGGTACATTTGACGAGAAGTTTGTGGATATTTAATTTCTTTTTCTTTTCAAAACATATTACTAAATTTGGATAGTTTTATTTCCTGCTGGTTTGTGAATGAAAGGAGGTGGTCATATGTTAGTGGACATAATATGAGAGAATTATTGAGAACCAAAATATGTATAGATTTTTTTTTTAGAGTTTCAGACAGGTTTTTTAAAAAGGTCTAAAGATTTTTATTGGGTTTTAACTGAAGTAAGTACAAATTAAATGAATGAAGTTTGTACAAATAAAATGAATATGTCTGAATATATGACATAATACAATGGATCGAAAATTTATTTCTCCTTTTAGTTTCCCGCATACGTAGTATAAAATATAGTTCAAAAAATCGAATTCACGATTTTGACGAATCTCTACGTCATGAGTTCGAAACACGCATTTTTGGAAAATGTCTGTCTGTGGACAAAGATAACTTAAAAGCGGTTTGAGTTCGTCGTTTGAAATTTTACGTATTCTTCACACCAAATTTACTGATTTCTATCAATTTTGAGTAAAATCTGTTCTGAAGAAGTCCGTCTGTCCAGCTGTTCGAATATAAATTATCATAATTAAGAAAAGACAATTAGATAAAATTCGATACACAGATTTAACATCTGTAATGTATACACACTTGTCAAAGTATGAGAAAAAAAACCCAACAACGGGTTGAATGTCTGTCGGTCTGTTCTTTCAGAAACATGTTAACACGATAATTAAAAAAACCCAATTATTGACTTGAATATATCAAATTATTGACTTGAATATATAAACGCAAAGGCTTGAATATATCAAATTAGGTATGGGATTTCATGACAACAAGTGCAGTTTTCTGTCAAATCTTTCACAATCGATTGAGAAGAACGTGTCAAAAGCACAAATTTGATTTTCGGATACTTTTAACTGAATGCCAAGGATTCATCGCCAAAACACTTGCAATGGATGATACTATAGATTCAGTAAAAATACTAAACTTCCACCAAAAGTTAATATTTCTTAACTATTGCATGCAAGGCATTCTGTTGTACGACAAATTTACTGGGAGTATGCGAGAAGGCTTTGAGGAGAACACTCCTCAAATCCTGATTATATTTTATCCTTATTATTATCCTGATTATATTCAGTAATATTGATCATATCCTACTTTTTCGATCTCCTTTCGCGAAAGAATAAGATTTTCGAGAACAATTATCTTCAGCATTTCTTAATACATTTTCAATCATTCTGGATGAAATTTGTTCCGTGTACTGTTTCCTTAAAGAACTGTACAAAGTAATCGTCCGTATATTCACACGGCTAGCTCTGTTTTATCATTTGTGTTCTACATTAAATATCGTGAAATGTATAGTAAGACTTTCAGCGAGTATTTAGTTAAAAAATTTCCTTGGCTAACATTTCCAGCTGTAAATAAATTCATAATCCAAAATATTCAGTCCTTAACAACAAAAAGAGACGAACGATTTTGGCTTTTATGAGCCAAATGGCTAATCAAGGCCTAAATTTGAAAAGATTTAAGCTATTGATGAGAAAGAATGCTTTTAATGCCTTCAAAATTCCCATCTTTAGGGAAGTTTATAATGAATGGAGATTCAGTTGTTTTTGAAGGGAACTAAATATGGCTTCAAACATTGTATTTAGTCCAGAAGGTTTTGAGAAGTTCCTTAAAAGACTACTCAATCCCGTTACTTGGAAAATGACCGGCATGAAAAAGAAATATTTAGGGATTCGTGGTTGGTGAAATGAGGTCTATTACTTTGCTCTTTTTTCGTTTCAGCAAAATGAAAAGACTAGGATGGCAGAGAAACAAATCACGTTTAATAAAATTAATCTCTTGAGCTCTTTATCTAAAACTTTCACTAAGTTTTGGTCTTTAAAATTTTTCTTTCATACTATCAAAACATACGGCCAAGGAGCAATAAATAACATTGCTACTTAGAGGTACCTTTTCAATGAACGTTCAGTTCGCTTCTGGTACCGAACTAGCAATATCTCAGCTTCTGAAACTCTGTAAACTATCGATCCTATTTTATCTACAATATTCTTTAAAACCTGGATGCACAAATAGAAAGCATTAATGAATCATAAACAAAAGAAAGTTTATAGTATAAATTAATTTTTAAATTTTTAATGAATCGTTCCCTTAGAAAGAGCTGATGAATGGATTTTAATGAATGAAAATATTTTGGTCGAGTAGATTGATTTAAAAAGCAGCTGGAGTATTCTCTCCTGGAATTTCTCGTATACTTAGACATTGGCGCCACAGCACACATTGATTCCATTAGCCTTAGCTTTCAGTTTGCAGTTTATTGAGTGTTCACTGAATATTTAGACCATTTAGTATCTTCCTTTTGGATTTCCTTTTAACTATCTCTACATTCTCTAAAAGTAATGTTAGAGACATAGTGCAGAAAGAGGAAAACGCTTGAAGTCACGGCTGTTCGCAAGCATGAGTATCATACGCGATTTTCATGAGCAGTGACGTAGTATCGCGCATTTTGTTCTTCTTAATATCGTAAAAGAACATAGAGCGTACAATTGACAATGAATTGACATTGAACGCGCAATGAAGATATTAATCTCCATATTTAATATAATAAAGAAACCAAAGAACTAGTCTTTTAACCTCAACCATTTGATCTATTTCGCAAATTTTTGTTTGATATAAAAGATACCTTTACCTATAGTATTATAATCACTTATCTTCCAATCCCCTGTATTTTTAAAAGAAATCGAAAATATACTACCGCGATGTTAACTGTCGATGGGGAAATTTCACGACAAACTTCATCAGATTAATCCACCCCACCGATTTCAATACGTTTTATTCCATATGAAATCTTATGACTCCTATATATGCCGCCAAGGGTCTCTTGCCTTCTTACACCCTTCAGAGAATTCGAGCAAACTCAGCCTCATTGCACACTTTCTCCATGAGAAAAATCTTAACGCAGTTCCTTATCTCAGCTATTATACGGATTTTTTTTTGATGCGACTTTTAGTCTCCAATTACTAAGAAAAATTCCGCCAATTTTCGACGCCAACTTGCTATTTTCAACATTTTGGAGTATAGCTAACCAATCAGAATGCTCTACTATTATTGCGCAACTTTTATGTATAGTATTGTAACTATAGTTTTATTGTGATAAGATTTCGATTATCCAAGTTTACTGATATGATTAAATAAATATTAATACTATCCATCTATGATAACTATATTGACAATAATATAGCCATTTCGATGAAATTTAATGACATTTATCTTATCGAAATTTAAAAAAAAATACTATTTTAAATTTTGCCTGCACAGTAATGATAGAGTATTCTGGCTGTCAGGTATACTTCTCAAGGTGGTGAAACTAATCGAGACGAAAATTTGCGAAATCGATCCAGTTGTTGATGTTGGGGCTCGAATTAAGTTTTTTCTTTCAATATTGCACGAAAATTGTGTTGGTAGGAACTGACGATTATTGATGAGATATGCAGAGATTTTTCAAATACAAAAAGATTAATTTAGAAGTACGAAATTTGGCGCAAATATAATTTGGAAGGTAAAAGTGAATATCTAGGAGAAATTTTTTTCAAATTTTAATTAAAAACTAAGATTCTGTAGTTTTTCCGTAATCAACATCAAAAACATTTAAAATAATTGTTTTTAATAGTACCAATTTAACAACCGTGCAAATTTTTCATGCATTTTGGCAAATTTTTAATACGTTGATTGTCCATTACACGCCTGCGCGTTATAGATAATATGCAATTGTACCAAACCATCCATCTTATTATTACATGATGCTTCTCTACAATAATCAAGTTATAGCAAAGAAGGGGCCCATCTAATTAGATAGACGGTCCGAATATCAGACGCGAGTTGTGGCAGCGAATGTGTTAAAAAATTTTGTATCATTTTCAAAAATGCATTCAATTATTACAGTGTAATTGAAACCATTCTCCTCCTTACATCAAATATTTAAAGTTATGATTTTTCTTCCATTGATGCAAATTACGACAGAAAGCTTTTGTTTATTTCCACGCAATTTACAAGAGAAAACAAAGAATGAAACTCTATTAACTCGAAAGATAAATGCTATTTAAAATAGATTCAAGCACTTAATAGTACACTGTTGTCATAGGATATAAACTGATAAGACTATTAAGATGGTCTTAATGTCTATTGCAATCAGACTTTTTATAAAATTTTTGATGAGAAAATCAAAAGCATCAAGTTACTTTTAAAAGTTTTAATTGAAATTAAACGCAATTAATATTCCGGTGAATCAGATAGTCGTCAAAAACAAAGTTCCTAACTGAAGTGATAAAATGAAATGAATATATTTTTTAGCATTTTTGGATGCATACTGAATGACCTGCAATAAGATATGCCCAATTCTTGCATTAAATTATAGAATTTTTAAATAATTTTGATTCATAATTCTTAATTTTAAATAATTTGTAAGTTATTCTATCCAATTATTAATTAAGACAAGCATATTAAGTGTTTTTTACATTATTACATTTAAATGTCGACCTGTGGTTTAACAAAACAGGTGTGGTTTAACAATAAAATTTAACCTGTGGTTAAAACAATACCTGTGGTTTAGTTAGGTGGTTAAATAAATAAGATGATCCTGAGTGTTAAAAGATATCTAAAAATATTTTGGTTAACTTTAAATATTTTTGGAAATTTCGATATGTTTTCAGATTTTTGAAATTTTAGTTATGTGGGAGTGCAAATTTTTGCAAAATACTTGTTATGTTTATTTTGTTTGCAATCTCAGCAAGAGCGATGGGTATATTTTAGGTAGGTTTAGGATTTTGATTCTATACCCGAATTGCGTTAGTGGAAATAGTTATAAAAATATTGTGTTACAATGTCTTCTAATTATGTTTGATACTGCACTAAAGCAATGAAATATTTTCATCAATAAATTGAAAATCACGACATTCAATGAGTGACATTCTTTATGTAGACCGATTCTGCATGGTTAATAAATAAACGAATGAGAAATTTTAAGCAAGATGGATTTCTGGATAACTTTTCAATAGCTAATATTTTAAAATTTAACAAAGTTTTACTCTAATTGCTGTTCGCAGCACCATCCCCTGGGGCGAGACATTCAGTTTAAGGCCCCACAGATGAAACATTTGGTGAAGAAAAAGTTATAAAAGCGAATAAACACAGTAAAAAGAATTTCACCGGCTCCTTTGTAAATAACCTTGAAAATTTTTATGCTCTCTTTAATTAATTAATCAAACATAATTCATTATTACATATAATTTGCACTTCTTTAATTGGTAGAATATTACTAGTCTTTATTTTCTCATATACAAAGTGTCAAGTATCGTTTGCAATGCAATCCTCAAAAACAATTTGTTCTCAGGAATTTGATGAATTTTCATGTTTTAAATCGCCATAAATTCAAAAAAAAATACTTCTCTAATTATGATCGTCTATGAGAGCAATAAGGGAACAATGCAACAAGGTTGGTGCATTGCCGTTACTTAGAAATCTGTGCATTTGTATTACATTTTCGTACAAAAAACTACAAATGTTCACCTATATGACCACCAATAGTACAGTGCATGCTTAAAGAATAACACAACATTACAACCAACTATAACGATGAAATGTGACACGTTGTTTTATCATAGAATTTATCCCATTTAAGAACACATGTTGATTTTAACCAAAATGTTTTTCAATCAAAAACCTATATTTTGAAATTAGGCATTTCAGTACCAAACAGAAAAATTCAAAGCCCCTCCCCCTTATTTTTTTGTACTAAAAACTAGAATTTTAACTTCATTTTAAGCTTCACTTTTTCCCACAAGTCCGTACCTCAACACTGATATGGAACTCGTGAAGCCTTCCGACGTATACGTTGAGTTATAAAACTTTTAGAAAACCTTTGGCAGAAGCTGACTTCGCTGTCTGCCAACATTTGCTAACTGATGCCTGATTTTTTCAACTGATAATACAATCTAAATACCCCGAAGAAAACTTTTGCTGCACCGATAACAATCTTAAACCACGAACGCCTCGGATTTTCCAGGAATAATACATCTTCCAGGCAAACGCAGCTAATTTCACTAAAAGAACACAAATCAACGAAACCTTACACGGCTGAAGCTAAATCAAAGACACACAAAACAAAAGAAGAGATCTACCTTTTTCTAGCTTTTCGGCAAGCCATATAATCCTAAATCTTTTCTTCAAAAACTTTTTCTCCCGCGTTGCTAATTTAGTAACTCCAGATCACGCAAAAAAGAAAGACCCGACGACCGAAGTAAGATTAGAGAGCTATTGTCAACGCATCACAAGATTAATCCACTGAGTTTCTACTGCGGTGGCAGCGCGGAGAAAACCGGTACTTTTTTTTGTTGCCAGATTACGAAGGCTAATTGGCATTGAGTGCAGAAGCAAGACAAACGTATGCCATTACTAAGGTTTCCACCAGCGAAAGCAATAGTTTGGCTTCATTTTTCTTATGTTTGGTAGATTAACCCGAAATAAAACGGAACATTTTTTATTTATTTTATCCTCTCTTCGCAAATATTAAAATAACAAGAATGTTTTTTTAAACGAAAGATCTTTGCTAGGCTTACAATGGAGGAAGTGCAGTCTTAGCAATATTTTTCAAAATTGGATAAATTAAGTCAAGTATATAAGGTTTCTTTAATATTTCGATAGTGGAAGAACTTGTTTTTAATCTGCGAATGAAGACATAGCAATTTTATTTTTTCATACACTAAGTATACAAAAAAAGTAGTGAAACCATCTAAAGAATTTCAAACTTGAAAAACTTCCTCTAATCCAATACATATATATATATAATTATATTTATCTCTTTGTGAACAGAATAACTCAAAAATGTTTCAGGTAAACAAAGGAAAACTTATGTGCTCTTAAACATTAAATCTGTAGATTAAATTTTGTGGTAAATCCATTCATAGGAAGTTTTTCACTAAAAGTTGTCATTTGAAAGTTGCAAGAATCATTGACTGCAAGTGAACACGATATCTAAAAAATATAGAAAGCAGGATAAGAAAATTTAGCATGCAATTCAAGGTTTAATGTGTAGATCCATATTAAATTTTAAATCAAATTCTTCGACGAATGACTAGTCTGTCTGCATATTTATTTGCATAAACACAATAAATTAAAAATTAGACTAAGATCAAAGAAATTTGGAATATTACTAAAATTTTAGTTCTGCGTTAAATTTTGGTTTCAGTAGATGGAAAAAAAGTGCTTAAGATTCATATTGGTTTTCTTCAATATACTATGGAGCATAAAGTGCTCGTAATTGAAATTCTTGACTTGGACCCTCGGCTTTACTCAATGTCCATAATTTTTATGCAGTACGGAGATACCTTTATTAAAGAATATACTAGAAAGTGTCCAGAAGGTATATTTTGAATAATAACCCTTTAAAACCGTTTTTTACATTAATGCTAAATGAATTATATCAGTACAAAGGAACAAAATGGGTATTAATATTAGGAACTTATTGAAGAATTGTTTAATTATAGTAAAACAAATTAATCTCTATTTACCTTCGGAGTTAATGCATGGCAAGACAATGTTAAGGAATATAAACAGGTGGGAAAATGGTATTAATTCTATTTTCTGGTTATGTTTTGAACCAGTATTATTCAAAATGTAGATGGCAGACATGCATTTTAATAGTTTCTTTTTGATATATGGGCACTAGAAAGTTTTTTTGGAGTGAAATGAAAATGTGGGCCAATATCCCTTAGATGGAAATCTTTCATTTCAGACTCAGCTGTTTAAAGATCGCTTTGATCAACAGTATATGTCCCACGTACCTTTTAAGATGAGTCACTGATTCATACGCATGATTGGATATGTTAGATCAGAGGTGAGTTGTGCATTGGTACAACGAAACTGCGGTATTACCGTAAATCGTACGGTGTATACACATAATCACCGATTTTTCGAAATTAAATTCAGAATTAACACTCAAATATAATAACATTCTAGAGCATTTTTATTTTCAGAGCATTCAACCTTTAAAGGAAATGCAAAGATGAACGACGTGGCTGTTTAAGTAGAGGATGAAAAGATGAAAACTTTGTGAAAGAATACCTCTTAATCAAGTTACTATTTCCAATTACTCTCAATTTAAATGGAAAAACGAAAAATTCTTTAAAATGCTATAAAATATTAGATTTGTTAGAGCGATGTTTTAAACTTGCTTTGCTCCACAGAAAATTTTCTTCGTGAGCTTACACTCTTAATATAAATTATGAATAAGTATGTTTATATGTTTCACATTTCCTCCTAAACAATTGTACCTAATTCAACTCAATTTTGCATTCTAATTCTTTAAGATAAGAGAAAGAATACCATCAACTTTTCAAAATACAGAAATTATTTAAAAACTAAATTAGGAATTAACTAAAATTTTGCCTTTTTTTTTAATAGTAACTTCGGAGGAAAGTAGTATTGGAAAAATATTTTTGCATCATCTTAAAATTCAATTTTTTCCTTTTAAATGATCCAATTTAATTTCTGTAGAATTTTTCCTTCAACTGTTACCAATTTTTTTAAAAAAAAAATACAAACGATCTCGTAATAAATGAATATTTAGGTACTCTTTTGCTAAGATTTTGAATCACCACCACTATTTTTAAAAATTTCTCTTATTTTGATGCAGCATGTTTTAAGTACATTTCTATAGGAAGATTACTTATTGTAATGATTCTCATGATAGGATTTCAGAAAAATTCCTTCAGCTCTTCCCCGATCATGGTTCCAAGTACCCAAAACCACCCTTTGTTCAAAAGTTTATATTATATATATATATGCGTATAAAGCTTTGTCTAAGTTATCTTGTAAGCAGGAAAACAAGAATAATTTAGGTAAGATTTTAACTGGCTTGGAATATGTTGTTCGCTCAAAGAGGATTGAAATGTTGGGAGGGGGCGAAATTGTCCTTTCATTATAACTTTCTTAATTCTGAAGATAGAAGAATAAATCCAAATAACCTCATTAAGACGGGCAACTTCTGTATTTAAAGTTTTTCGATAATATATTAGGGGGTAAAAAGTGATTTTCTAGCTCTAATATTGGCTGTTTCTAACATCAACAATTTATGTTGCCAGACAGTAATTTAATTGTACCTTTGCTTTCCAGCGTGCCGGGTGGAAGTTTTTTTTTTTATTGATTTTTCAACAGTGATTTAACGAAGCTTGAAAACAAGCCGAAGTCAATTTCTGACGCTAAAGCAAGAAAACCAAAACTCGTTCGCATGCTCACAAAATTACAAAGGAATGGAAAGTTAACTTTGAGACAGATTTAGTCCAAAATCCGATTCAGATCTACATTATTGCTGACCACAGGACAAATTTTATCTATTTGATTCGTTTCGTTTCGTTTTCAAGTTATCGAGATTGCATACTCGCAAATCTACTGACCGACAGGTGGTTGGTTCGTTGATGGATTGAAAAAGATTTAATATGGATTTATATGTCTAATGTCAAATCTACATATTAACTCTATTCATAAAAGTATTTGCTTTTTTTTAAAAAAATATTATTACCACATAAATAGTTAAACTGGATATTTCGTTCAAAAGATTGAAATCTACTTTAATGTGCCCCGTCTCATAACTAATGATGGCAGCAATGCCAAATCGCCGAAGCAGTAGATCTACATGGCGAAATATTAGAAGCTAATCAATAAGGTTATTAGAAGAACTAATCAGCTTGCTCATTAGGATTACCATATTGATGACAAACTCATTAAAAAAGATTTCAACCCATCTAACATAAGACAGAAATCAGCAAATTGATGAAAGAGCCGCTTACTAAATTGTGTTTTGAGTTAATATGTTTACAGGCAGACAGATATTAGTCCAAAAGACCGGTTTTTGGATTCGGGGGGGGGGGATTTGTAATACGGAGATTCCTCAAAACTTTGAGATCCTATTTTTTGACAATTACAATGCTTTATTTTTCAAAATATAATTTCAAATTAAAAAAATAGTTTCTGACAAAAATAATACACAACATTTTAATCCCCTTAAGATATTGGCTCTTATCTTATTTGTATTGTTGTCAATTTTTGGACGAAAAATAATAGTGAATCAAATCTAAATCGTTTGTCCTTAATATCCAAATTATTTGTTTTTTAAACAGTTCAGGTGCTAAAAATATTTACCAAATCCATGGATAATTGATCTCGGTATTAGGCGACGTTAGAAATTTGGGCTATTTGCAAAGACTTATCGCGCAACAAAACGTAAACAAATATTTCTTCCGTTCATATGCTGGGATTATTTGTTCAGATACTCATTTCTTCCACGAATCTCTCTTTCTACAATATGCAACAATACTTCTGTTTGTTTGGGCTAATTGTTCCTCCATTTGGTTCAGATTATGATTTTTCCCATCAATAGTCCACGTTGTCTTCTGGATCATTTGTAAATAGAGATAATGAATAATTTCTGTTGGAATAATTAAAAACAATTTTTTATCGTTATTTTTAGCGCAGAAAATGATAAAATAATGATTTTTATTTAATTATCCGAAAATATTTTACTAAGAGAGCCCATACTGCTGTATTGTAAATGAATGTAAATAAAATCGCAACATAAAATAAAGCCCCCAAAACAAAATTAAAAATCAGCAGAAGTGGTCTTCAAAAAAACTTTCTGGCATAATCGAATCAATTTGTCATGACAGGAACGCCTTACATGACGTTGGCGTACAATAGTTACGAAATATTAACTTTTTACAGGAATTTTGCATTTTTATTGAACGTGTGATCCTTGGCTAGCTATTTGGCGATTAATCCCTGGCATGTAGGCAATAGTATCCGAAAATCGAATTTCTGTTTTTCTCAACCGATTCAGATCAAAATTTGGCACCGAACTACGCTTGTAGTCACGAAATCTCATTCCAGATTTGATAGATTTAAGTCATTGCGGGTTAGGGTTCTCGTGCTTATATGTTTCCGACAATACAGACCGATAGAAGGGACAACCCTCAATGGATTTGGCTCAAAATCTGATGAGTGCCTACACTATAAACATTAAATCTGAGTACAGAATCTTGTCCATCTAAATCTCTCTTTTTTTTTGTAATTATCATCAATGCAAATAGTCAAATGAGGAACCATTTCAAGGACTGGATCAAAAATTTAAAATAAATGTAATATTTTTATGTTTAACTTATATGTTCGTAAAGGCGAAAATTTTTACACGCAAATTTGGTGGAATGTTACATACCAACTTTCATACTTGTGACTACTTACTATCTTGTGTTATCGTATTTCATAGAATGGCAATCATAATTCTAAAAATGTGTTTTTCGGACCTAGGGAGGTCGGAAATGTTAAGATTCTCCAAATCTCAATGATTTTTTGATGATAATAATACATCTTATAATATAGTTAATCCTGTACTTATTTATTTTTACATCTCCCTTAATAAATCGCCAAAAAATGTAAATCGTCTAGCAGAAATCTTGGTACTTTACGTATAAGGGAGCTTCGCGCAACCGGAAAATTATCAAATAAACTGGTTAATGCAAGGCGAAATCTTGGTATCTAACATAGAATATAAAGAACTTGGCGATCTTGGCGTCATCTGAAAATTGCCAAATAAACTCATTGGTGATATTCGCATAATCCCAATATCGCCATGTAAACCGCGGGCCTATGAAAATAAACAAGTGCTGTTTTTCGCAATTGAAAAAAGTAAAAGGTAAGTAAATGAGAAAATCAAGGGGAGAATAATGCTAGTGAACTTTATTTCATTTATTGCATATTTGCCATACAAGGCAATATCTTAAAATTCCAACACGAAAATGACCTACATCACATTTATTTGATGTTTTGAAATTCCGTCGGGATAAGGGAAACAATGTAATTTTAACTCTCATCAAATGACAAAAAATTTACTAAACAGTATTAAATTTTTAAAAAATGGTTTCAATAATATATTGTGTTAAAAAGATAGGGAATTTTAAAAAAAACTGAACTAACCTTAATTTTGAATACAAAATATTTTAATTTAAGGAATATTCATCTGGGAAAATGTATATTGTTTTTGCATCATGCTTCTGAATGCTCAGTTTTGAAAACAAAATGACTAGGTGTAAGTAAACAAGCCTTCCCTCGAAAGAATTTATGAAAATAATGCTCCAAAAGAATGAACATTTTGACGTAAACACACACAAAAAAAAGTCATCTACCTTGATGTAATTTAATTCGCACGTAACTCAATTTATTTTGTTTACAAAACTGTGATGAAGAGAGCAGCAATAATTTGATTAACATTCTTTTGAAATTTCATTAGCTTCCCACATTTTATCGAACGATGCGAGTTTTCTTTTCACATGACACTCACGAGGCACACTTGGGGACTCAAACTTATTTTTGATTTTATTGCCTGTATTCTCGAAAAGAAGCTGGCTACGTCGTTATTTCTATTAAACATCATGGGCGAAGTTGAATGTTTCATTTTGATTGTCTCGTATACGTAGCATAGAGAAAGTATAGTGGTCTTTAGAAAATTCGAAATCGAGATGGTTGAATCTCCACGTTTCAGAAATCCCCAAGTTAAAAACATATTTTTGTAAAATGTCTCAAATATAACTCAAAAATGCTATGAGCTATACTGATGAAATTTACAATAAGGTTTTCAGGTAAAATTTGTAGATTTCTTCCAAATTTTGAACAAAATCTGTTCAGCGGAAATCTGTCTGGCTATCTAGATAAAAGTCGACTCCATAACAAAACAAAAATTAGATAAAATTTAGATAAAGTTAAACTATAGATAGTGTAAACGCTCGTTACATTCTGATCCAAAACCGAACAACGGGTTGATTGTCTGTCATTTATACCTTCAGAAACATCTAAATACGATACTTCAAAAACTCAACGACTTAAATATATCAAATTACGTATGGAGTGAAATGTGTAACAATGAGACTCAAATTCCGAGGAAATTTTAACTTTCCTCACCTTCCGAAGGTGAAGGATTTTATTCCGTAGCTCTGAATAGCAGATCGGTTGTTCATAAATGACGGGGGGGAAAAACCCTTCATCAAAAATTAGTAATGAATAACCGACAGGAAATGCAGACTAAAATCGAGGTGAGAATAAAAATGAATCAAAATGGAATGTCTTATGTAGTATCCAAAAGGGTCTATTGCTGACAAGGGGTGCATTTTTAGCTATCCACAGGATACAGCTTTTGGCACAAAATTATTAAATTTGGCTCAAATGAATTTTCGAGGGTGGAAATCTACACGTTAGAAGAATTATTTAAAAAAAATTTGATTAGAAACTTAATTTAATAAGAATATGATGAAAATTTGGCTTCTTTCCAAGACAAATCCTGAAACTATTATTGCGCAAAATTTAATCTTACACCTTATTAAAAATGTTCTTTTAATGATACTAATTTAGTTTCCGGAAAATTTTTGCTAGATATTAGAAATATTTTAAACATATTTTTCATGTCATTTTCATCAATATATTTCATTGTTATTTCCTGAAAATTTTTGATAAAGATATTTTAGGCATATCTTTTGTATAAATATCATCAATATATTTCATTGTTGAGATGGAATTCAAACTATTATTATTCCATCGCTTGATTTCCTTTTAATGCTGAATTAACAATTTACATGAAAAATCACAATTATATCGCTACAAGAAACAATGCACAAAAATGGAAATGTATTAAGCAGATACTTGAATTACACTCTGATATGATGACTCAATCAAAACGTTAAATCAAGTAAGGAACAGAATAAGTGCAAAGTTATTGAAGTATTACTGTTTTAATATTTGTGAAATTTAAAGAGCACAAATACTTTGTTTATGGACTCGGGAATATCAAGTTATTCATAAGAAATTTAAGTGAAGTCACATTTAATCAATATCTACGGTGAAATTGTTGGTCGCCAAAGATGACTAGTAACCAATACAAGAGTGTAAAGCATAATGACTATGATCTTCATACTGAAGAATTATTCATTCTTCATGTTGAAAAACGTATTAGCCAACTGAAATTTTTCCTTCTCTTTCCACATGATTATAAGTCTAATTTTTTTTTATTTATTTAAATAATAATTTTGTGGACACATTGCATTAAGAAACTTCATATGGCCATTAAAAAATTAGATTAATACTACGGCCACGGTGTGGTAATTGTTCATTAATTAATTGAATTCACTGATCAGCTATATATTAGGGTTGTTAAACACTTAAAAATGCAACATTAATTTAACCAATGGGAGAAGTCACCCTTAAACTTTCACACAATAATCTCTAATGAAGATCTTATCCCCCTCAGCCATGAATGAAATGTGTTTCAATTATGTGCTTTTTAATACAGTAAGGAAAACTAGTACTTGTGTTTTAGTGCGATGACAATAACGAAAAAAAGTTGCGAAATATCGATGTTTAGCGCGAATTAAATATTTGGCTTTTTTTTTGCGATTAATCGCTGGCATGTTCTTAGTACTATACAAATTCCAGAAAATCGAATATGCACTTTCAACGATTCCCGTTTTCTTCCTTTTCCGATTGACTGAAATCAAAATTTGACATAAGCCTACATAAGATCACTTACTAAAAACCTTTCAATTAAAAAATTGCGTTTTTGAGCTTATCTTTTTTATATACATGCAAAAGTAAAGGCAGATAGACGGTGGCCCGTAGACAGATATCACTCAAAAAATAAGAATCTATACTTGAGATATTAAAACTGTAAACGAAATTCAATTTCCCTAAGTTACATTTTGACTTAAACATTATTGATTATTTTTGGACATACACAGCTTACTAATAGGACCACATATTCTAGATATTCGATTGAATAAAAACGCTTGAGACAACAGCATCTTGCTGGAATTATTTTTGTAAGTTCTTCCCAAGAATTTGTACCTGAATGTAATCCTGTGTCAATGCCCTCCACTTTACTTCAGATGCAATTAAAATGATCAACTCACAATTGACCCTTTATACTATAATAATTGACTATATACCATTTATATACTATTGATTATATACTATTTATTGACTTTATTATTTATTGATATATCCTTTTCGATTGAGTGGGTGGATCTGCTTTTCGTCTCTTTTTGGCATGCGTGGTTATATTGATTTAACAGTACGACTTGAGTAGAAAGAGCAGTATGAATTCAACATGATCAAATCATCTATTTCTGCTCGAAATAAAAATAAAATCTTTGAGATCCATGCTCGACCCTTGTGAATTTTGCATTACTATTCGTCTGGTTCGCCCGGATTATTAACTTTTTAGGTTATTAAATAATTAACACAGAAATGTTTTTTGTTTAAATTTTACCTTGTAATTTGAAACTGCTGAAACGCATGAATTTATTTGAATCAATTTACTACAAATTATCGCTCCTGCGAATTAAAAAACGCATATGCAACAAAATAGAAATGAAAACAGAGTATCGATTTAGAAATTAATATCTAAAAACAAAGCAATTCTTTTATTTTAATTTTAACATCGGCAAAGGCAAGCGACTGAATGTCTTCATGGTGGAATTTGAATCTCATCATAATTAAAATATTATTATAGACTTGTGTTAAATTAAACAGAATATTAAAAATAATTTTTTTACATAAATCTCTACCATTAAAAGGGAAATTCTATTACATTTAAGATAATGTAAAATCATTTTTGTAGAATAATAATTTTGAAAGATACGAAATTTGATATTCATATGCAAATCAGCGTTTTTTCATCTGGTGACAATTAAGTCAATTTCCAATCTCAATTCAACTTGATTGATATGAACTTCTCATTTCTTTTGCATCTTCTATCCTCTGACTAAAAGTTTTTGGTGGCTTGGCAAGCCCCTTCCCCTAATATTTTTAATGACATTTTGAAGCCTCTTTACTTAGCTAAGCGAAGCATGGAATTAAACGCAACCGTGAAATCGTTCAGTGAAGTAGTGCGATTGTTCGTATGACAATCTGTTTAGATTTGACTGTAGACATTCGGCAATAAGTAATAAAAGCGATTTTTGTATAACATGCATTAGTGTAATATATATGTATCATAATCTAACTTAATTTTCTATTTTTTTAAATCTTAAATTAGTCAATATTACTTTATTCTAAATTTATTTCCCTATTTCCTGATCCAAATTCCATTTTTTTTAACCTAATTTTATCACACATTAAAAAAAAAGTGAGGACTATACAATTCTCGCTGTGCCAGCAGATAAAAGCCCGTAACACCTGCGGCTTTCTTTTTTAAAGATACCCGAGATTCCTATTCTTGCACCAACGTGTCCAAGAAATTCCTGTAAGAATCTTTCAATTAAAGCGCTGGAGGAAAAACTTTTCACACCGTTTCTCTTGTATCCGAGCGTAAACGGACACATTTCACCTGTCATAACCTTGTATAAACCGTATACTGCTGTGGAAAAATAAATTGAATTTTAAATTTGTCGTTTTGTCGCCTTGGCAATACATACCATAACCCGTATCTTGCATTTTTTCCCTATTGCATTATTGAAGACCACAATTGTACAAGGTATTTGACAGTCTAAAAACAAATTTCAAAGTGTATGTGGATTTTTGATTAGACGGATTAGTCAACTTCTTGGTATCGCCTGGCTAAGTGGTGCTACAACTAAGTAGATTGATAATATTTTTTCAATTTAGTTGCAAAATGAAGAAATTTATAAAAGTATAACAAACAAGATGAATTCTAAAATATTAATATTTTATTAAGTAAATTTAGTCAATCTCCGTGATTGCATTACGGCCACTATTATTTTTGTAGACACTAAGTTTCCGTTTAAATAATATAAATACAAATGTGGGTGCTACAACACAGTCATAATAAAGGAAAAAAGTAAATCAACAAATAAACGTAAATTTTCACAATATTTAAATTTAAAAAAATCAACCTAAAAGATTTATTAGTATGTTGATTAATTTAAAAAATGACTCATTAAATGATTCATTAGCCTTCCGATTCATTAAGATACGAGTTGGAATACGAAATTAAATCCACCAGTTTAATAAAAGAGGAATCCTATAATAATCCTTATCTAGATCCAAAACATGCTGAAATAAGCTGCAAACGTACTCTCTACTCTTTTCTTATTTAACATAGATTTACTCAGCTTTATTCCTCGCTAAGAAAATTATGAATGTGCTCGCAATACAATTCTCATAAAGCTCTTTTCATCCTAGATTGTTAGAATGTCCAACTTTCACTGCCCAGCGTTTACAAATTTTGAAAAAGCTTTCAGTTTCATTATTCACTCTATTTTATGGAATGCATCATAATCACTAATTATTACTTTTTCATCTTCATGATTTATACATAGATTTAAATTATTACATAGATTTAATTTATACATAGATTTAAATTATGTTAATATTTCAGACCCTTTTTAATATCTACCGTTTTACCTCTACTTTATTATCCTTCTGCCTTCATATGACTAATTTTTTTGTTTGTTGAAGTCGACTCAACTTCATTGTTCTTGAGCCATAAAAAAATCCAAACCAAACTGTTAGTGATTATAGTTTCTCTCAAATGTAAAATACTGCTAAAAATTGAATCATTAAATCGTCCGTTTCTCTTGCTTTTGCCAGTCTTTCTTGTATATCCTGTTGATCGTTTTTGAATTTTCCGTCATAATTTTGCATGCTATAAAGTTCCTGTAAATCCATCATATGTATGGCGCATCATTAACAGTTTGACTTTTCTACTCAATAAAATCAAGCATGGTATTATATCCTTACCACTATGTCATTCTATCCTTATTCAGTCTTATATTCTATCCTACTTTTAGCAATCACATGTGGCATTTCCCGCTTCATATTCCTTCACAAAATCTACTTATTTTTGCCACCTCTGTTTACGAATGTTTACATACCAATTTGACTGTTGCAGTAATAACCCAAAATACTATCCTATCCTTGCCCAATCCAATATTCTTTTTCATCATTTATCATTCATATGTAGCAGTTCCACATTGATATCGAATTACAAAATCTGTTTGTTTTGACTTGCCTTTGAATGTTTGGATGCCATTTTGACTCTTGCATCAGCAAATCTTAAAATATTGTACTATTCTATCTTTGTTCAATCCTGAACTCTACTTTATTCTTTGGCATTCATTTGTGGCCTTTCACTATTTACATTATATAACAAAATCTGTATTTTGACCACTTTCACTTGTCTTTCAATGTCTGCATCATCATGCATACCAAAAAAATCAAGATTCTGGATTCGCAAGCGAATGTAAACCGAAAGAATATTTGCATGGAAAGAATGGAAGTGAAACCAGAGTTTTTTTCACAATTTTTTGGCAACACTATTAATGATTTTAATTAATAGGCGATTCTGTATTGAAAGAACGAAGTGCTATAATAAATCCATAAATAAGCCATTGAATGTTTTCATTGTCATTCTCCAATCAGTAGCATAGTTATCAGGCGAAGCACGGCACTATCCCCTTAATCTATGATGTACGCTCCCAAAGTTAGGGCCTGAAACGCAAACAAGGTCGCATTGACTTCGAACCCTTCCACGGTTCGTCCTAAGTTGTACTAACGATTCCATGATCTTAAGTTGAACTCGCTATACTTACAGAATGCAAATATTGTGTATAAGACAACTGGTTTCATTTTGTGGAAAATTTGATAGGTAATTACAACCTGATGTAATAATTGTGTTATATATTCAAAAGAATTATCAATCTTTAAAATATAACGTAAACCAATAATATTTATTCGTAGTTCCCGAAGTTGTAGATTAAGGTGTTAATTGTCGTCTAATAACTGATCTCTTGAATAGTGAATACACATTTAAAATTGTTAGTAGTTGCACTACAAGTCAATATCTTATACAATATAAAGCCCCTAACATTTCAGAGACACTTGGTGATTAAAACTATTAATATTGCTTCTGAGATATTCTGGTTTAGTTACAAAAAAGGCTAATTTTTTTTTATTTGTTATATCAACCGAAAATTATCATTCCATCTCTATTCGTCTGCAGCTTATTGACTTAATTGCGAGCAGATCACTCTACTGATTGAAAGAAATTTATCGAACCATTAGTAAACTAAGGAAGCACGTTCTGGAAATAGAGTAAATTATGCTAACATTTTCAGAATATTGGAGATCATAAAAAATTCAATAACAGCACTTATTATTAGGAAAGCTGCGAATGATATTTCAAATATAAACAGTTCTTTTTCTGAAACAATTTCCTTTAAATACTCACATAAGTCTCATTTACGTTAAAATCACTAAAAACACACACAATAGTATATATTTTTTCCCCACAAGAGACATTAAAAAGCATTTAAACGTGTCCTGACACTCGACTACATGCCGTGACACAGCCAGTGATACCTTACGAAACGTTATACCCATCCCCAGGTGCCCATAACAGCTCCAGTTCGCTTATTAAGCGTAAGAATTAAGGAACACAAGCGAGGTGCTTAACGCTCTTTTAATAGTGATTGATGTTGGACGTGCAGAGTTTCTTTAATTCCTTCCCCTCCATTGCTGGAAATACGGTTTTCGTGCTTGCTGGAATTTTGCCCCCGAACACAACGAGCAAAAGGTTGAGAAAAATAGTATTTTCTTTCGCATTCATCATTTTTCTTGCCGGTTTTTTTTCCTGTTTATCGACCCCGAGGAATGCTACATGTTGCGAAAAAGAAAAGTGCAAGCGAATCTTGCGTGTTTAACAAATGTTTAAGTTACTTTAGTTTATGATGAAATATTGCTTTCGAGGTAGTGGATAATTTGTGTGATTCATTCCTTGAGTTGCAGATGCGAGAGTAAATGAAATAATGGGCAGAATCGATGTAAGGAAGTGTTAAGCTATTAGTTTTTATCGTGCGAATCTGAAGCATGTTTTTCTGTAACAGAAGACCCACTTATTTATGGAATTTTATTCACTGCTAAAAAGGTTCGCAGCATTGAAAGATCGTAAAAAATGGATTATCTTAGCTGTGTTGGAGAGATTCTTGTAAAAGTCCTACAAAACTGCCATAACATCTATTTTTTAATGTATAGAATTAATAATTAATTTAATCCTTCTTGTGATGTCCACTTTCATCAACAATCTTATGTTATTTCTTTTATTGGTTTAAACGTCATCGACTTAGTTTTGAAGATAGATGAAAATCATTTTAATAGTACTGTGATTCTGACATAGTAACAATTTCTTTTGTGACGCATGCGCAGTAACAAAATATATTCGTTCAGCTGTTGTGAAGAGAAGAAGGGCGCTGTTTTTGAATTTATCAGCTAATTTTATTTTCTAGAGACATTAGGAGGAAGTTCTAAGCGTTTTCCAAGTACTAAGGGGGATGGACTGAAATTTGAATATAGTAAAAAATAATCATAATTGATGATAAATAAAAATGGTAAAAATAGTTTTACCGATTAAAATTATCAATTTTTTTCATATATGGATGCCAGAATAATGCGTTTTTATCAAAATATATTTATCTTAACCTCACGCCTTTATGACTGAAATTTTATTATTATCTTATGAAATTTCTCTCTTTATAAAGTAAAATTTTTATTAGTTAGAATAAGGAACAGAAAAAAAAGTATTGGAAAATATTTATTTTAAAGTTTACTTTTTCTCCAAAATTCATTAGGAATCATTGATTGTTTAGCTATAGTGTATGTTAATTTAAGCAGCATTAAATCGTAAATCGAATTCTCAATCCTTTTACTATCCAGCCCATGGGAATTAAAGTTATGTCAATGGATATTAGAGAATTTTGTACTTAGGTAGAAGCAGCAGCCCAACCGCTAAGCGCACAATCTTTATTATATTTTTATAGTGACTCATTTTGCAAAATAAAAGATAAAAATACAGGAAATTAATTTAACTTCTTAGCTAATGCACTCAAAAATATAAATAGCTATTAATTTTTTAATAGTCAGCAATCTGTATTTCCGAAAATCAACATCTTTGAAGCAACCAACCTCAGAAAGTACGACAGTGTTTTTGAACGTCTTATCACCCAGCGTTTTGCTCCTATGATACGAAAGATTTCTTACCATCTTCCGAAGAGTTCTTCACTTTATTTCTTAATTCACCCATTTAATAGGGACATTTGTAATACCTGCTTCACTCAACTCAATGTTCTGTATTTTGACATGATTCTACCAAAACTCTTCCTTCCATGCACCCCAAGCTTCTAGTTCTTTACCCATATTCACTGACTGTCCTGTTCCCATTCCAATGTTTCCATCTAAATTGATAGAGGAATTATGATTTGAAACAGGCCAATACCCTATATTCCGTAACAAGCTACTTACTGTCCTGTGGTTCTCCCACTAATCAAAGTCTGTATATACATTGATAAGGTAGCAAGCACCACGTTTCCTTCCACAACGATGGGTTGGAATATATATTAAAAAATTCATAAGAAATTAAGCACTCAAACACAACTTTTAGCTGTCTTCTGCATAATGTTCAAATTTTTACATCGTATTGCACTTAACAAAGACGTTACAGCCATTTGCAACTGATGAAATAGTTTGAATAACCAAATACAATTTTCCAATTATTAGACCTAAAAAACTCATCTTGTTCCGTTATAAGTAAATCGATCCCATCATTACATTCATAAATAAAAGTCGGTATCATTTGACAAGTAACTGCTTCCAGCCTTAAGAAACTCAAGATCAATTAAAACAATTGCCACTACTGGATATTCCACGAGTATCTGCAAAAACAACAATTTTTATTTTGTTCAATGGAGCAAACAGAATGTATAAAAGCTAATATGATCTTAATCCACCGAATCCGATATTGAATGGGGTAATCCTACATGACTAGGATCAAAAGCATGCTCTTTAATATGACTAATAAGTCATATCCCAAATTCTTGGAATTCTCGAGATTCCAACATGTAATCTTACAAGATGTATTCTTTTTAATCATGACAGCAATGGATTCCCAAATTATAAACGTGCATATTTCCGGTTAAAAAGTATTCGTAGACCCAAGTAGACAGAGATAAGGTAGAGACCAGGTAGAGAGATATATGCATTTTTGAAATTTCAGATTCATAATAGGTTATATTTACATACTAGAAATATTACATTAGTTTCGTATAAATATTCAGAGCCATAATCAGAAAAAGATTAATTTCCACAAGGCATGTTTTTATTTATTTCACTTACTGTATTACTAGCAGCATATAATTATACATTTAAGCACACAATAACAATACATAGACCGTATCTCATGGATGACTTATTCTGATTGGCATTCAAAAAACGTTTGTCCTTTTTATTCTGTTGGTGTAAGTGCTACTAATCTATACTTATAATAAAGCTCAATGTGTGTGTGTGTGTGTTGGCGCTCTACAGGCCAGACCATTCAACCTACAGCTACCAAATTTGGCACGTGTATATCTTGGAGGCCGGGAATGTGCACCTGGGGGTTATTTTTTCGAATTTTTAATTAGAATTTTATTTATTTAAAAATTAAGCGAAATTTTGGCGTGTTTCTGCTATAACTTTCGAAAATATTACCACACAAAAAAGATTTTTACATCAAGTTAAAGATCAAAAATTTATCTTTTAAATGGTACCAATGCTTTAACCTTAAAATTAAATTTCTGTTTTTAATGAATTTTTAAATAAATATTTTTACTCTATTTTTCAACAATTTCTTTCGTACAAAATAAAAATAAACGTTTCGCATTCCTGGGAAAAAAATAGTTTTTTTTTCAAAGTGTTGCCATCACATTGATTAAAGCACCAATTAAAAATAAATTAAATCTTTTTGGAAATGAAATCTGCAAAAATATAATTTTCGTCACGTGTCTGTAGGAAATGAAACAAATATGAAATATTATTTTTTCTAAAAAATAAATTCAAGAAAAATTATTTTATGATCTTTTACACTCTCTATATTATTAATCCAATAAATAAGTTTTATTTTAAGGCAAGTTTTGTTTAATATGAACAGGATATCCATTCGAATCATGGCCACACACCTAATTTTTAAACCTTTAGTAAGACACAGATCTGTTGCGACATAAATCGTAAATATTTTATTTAAAAGTAGCAAACGATTATTTTAATAATTATAAATTTTATTTTGTAAATAGTTGTGAAATTCAGATTGGCAACAGTGATATTTTTGGAACTTTTAATTTGTTGTTTAAAAACGATGCTAGAATTTTGAATGAAAATAAGTTGATGTAAATTTGATAATATTATCTACAATGTAATAAGATTTAGTTTCATAATAAGTTTGTCTGTATTCTATTTTTGTTGACGCAGGAACAAAACAGATTTACTAAATTGGTTTAAATAGAAAAATGATTATATTTTATGTAACTTAATTCAATAAATGCTCTAATAAATAACGAATTTGATTTTACATAAGGCTTCTGATGTGGAAATTGCAAATAACAAAATGTTCTTGAAACACAAATATTTTAAATAAAAAGAGTTAATTTCCAATCAACTAAATCAATCACTTAAACTGACTGATTAATGAAAATTTGAATATCACTATTCTATAAAAAAAGATAATTTTAGATTTTCCATTGATCGTTTCAAAGAAAATACGACAATCAGCGCGCAGGTTTCTCAAGATTAATTGGACTAAGATTATGAAAACGTTGAGTTTTTCTAAATTTTTAACATTCAAAAACTTCATAAATAAGTCTTAGTTGATCGTGGAAAATAGAAACATTCATTTATTTATTTAAAATTTGGTGTGTCCCGAATATTTCTGAGAATATGATACCTTACTGCATTAAATTTAGACTTCATAATTTTTGAAATATATTCATAGGCCGGAACAAAATATTATCGATTTCATTTCAATCTTTTTGAAAGCAAAAGTAAAAACTAAATTTTATGCTGAATCTGAGAAATTTTTGTTGAATTATTGTTTTAGATATTACATAAATTATGAAAAATATTTTGTAGTTCACATAAGACTTAAATACCGAGCGATTCTGTTTGTAATACTCATATTCAATAATAATTGTAATAAATAAATAGCAATAAAGATGATAAATAAAATAAAACGCTTGGTTTTATTAAAAAATATCTTTATATTAATTGCAATTTCATCATTTTCACTTTAATTTAAAGTTTGGTATGACTATCAAAATGAGAAGATTAAAATTGTTTTGTTTGAGAATCTATTAAGAGACCAGTTACTTAAAATATTTAATTGAAAATTGTAGCGAGCGGTAATATTGGCGAACTGGCTGGTCGCCAAAGGCGGCTAGTTACTATATAAAACGCGGCGCTAAAGGGTATGCAAAATCCTAGATTCAAACTTTTGATCCAAATGATTCTTTAGTAGTTTATTCAAAGAACCTACTACACGATGCGATAAATATGTGATCAAATTAAACTCGATAAAATTTTTGAAGATTTGAGCGGTTCCAATTCATGACAGAAGAAAAATTTGCAGTTTTTGCTGCTATTGGTGACCATTGGCGGATTTCCGCCTAGGTAGATTAGGCAATTACCTAGATCAGCTTGATTGAGAAGAGGGCTATAGATACGAGTATTAAGAGTGTTATTAGCCTAGTTGCTAAATAAAGAAATTTATAGAAAATACAGATTCTATGCATTATAAATGATCAAAATTGCATTGAGATTTTGTCAAGTATAACCGACCAATTATACATCTATTTATATTCACCTTATTATAATAAATAGTATTTACTAGTAAGGAGCATCTGCTTAAATATTATTGCTTATAAATGTGTCTACCGATCAGTCACGAGTTATAAACCAATAGATGAAAATATACTCATAAGTTTCATAAAAAAAATAGTCTCTAATAAATCATTAGCATGCTAATTGATTTAAAAATATTGCCGCATTGAAGAAAGACTGTCGAATCTCCATGGTCGAATGGTCATGGCACTGGTCTTGTGATCAAGAGACCTGGGTTTGAATCCCGCTAGAGACACTGAGATTAATGGTATATGTAAATACTTAACTTTATGTTTTCCTTTATTTCATGTTCCAGAAGATACTGGACATTTCTTTAGTTTACCAGACAAGTGTTCTGGACTTTTCTTACTGCCTCCAGAAGAGTATTCTGGAACTTTCTCTGCTTATATAAAAGCAGAAGATTTGTCAGTTACTGTATTCTCAGTTCTGAGTTCAGTTAATAAATTTGTTTAGCTCTACCTCTTGTGTGTGTCATTAAGTTCTATACTAAAGTATCTACGTGACAATATATTGTAACGTGAAAATAAACAATGGCCAATTTAGTAAAAGGAAAAAGGACCATAAAGTGCATTTCTAAAAACCGTGAACTGCCTACTGGAATAAGATAATATATCTGATGATTATATTATCTTATTCCAGTTTGTTAATTAAAAAAATGAATAATAGAAAATATTGAAATACCTGATTAACGATGGCAAAAAGACTCGTGGCGTGTAGCCAACCTTACGACAAGACAAATAAAAGGCTTTCTTCCAATGTTCGAGTTTTCCTTTGACTAAGACTGACAACCAAAGTCACATCTTCCAATACGAATATCAAACTCTTGGTTTGGGAACTTTTGGTCGAAAGCTACATTCAGTCATACAAACTATGATGCATTCAATACTGAAAAGTGTTTGTTGCATCGTGTAGTACCGCATTTAAGAAAGAGATACGATTCGGCAAATGTAAATATTAACAATTAATAGGCATTTGTAAATTATTTTAATTTGTAAATAATATTAATTTGCAATATGTAAATAATTTTCAGATTTTTTTCCCCTTCTTAACACTGATCGGCTTTTTAATCCTCCATATTGGATTTTGAAACTGATGCTTTGATGTATATCACATGACCATCACCTGAACTGGCTCCACGAACTGTTTATATCTTCTGACCTTGACCTTCTTATTAGATGACCCATCTTATTTGATGAGTCTATTGTTATTTCAATAAGGATACAAAGCAAGATTTTGCGATTTTTGACTTTTAAATTATTTATTACATTGAATGAATCACAGATTTAAATGTTTGAAATTTTGTGCAGCAGTTATCCATTGCACTGTAGTGAAGGAATGAAGAAGGTCACTTTAAAGGATATTTTTACAATGTTTCACCAACACTCAACTGCCAATTTGATAAGCAATATTATAAATACATGTAAGAATCACATGAATTGATTGTGAAAATATTTCTTACATACTTTTATATTTATATATGCTTAGAAATTTAAAATGCATCTAATTCTGAGCTTTAATCCTTTCATTTGTTTTTTCTTTATAGATGATATTTTCAGGATTTGTTTTCCTGTTAATCCAATCAGTAATCCATAAAATATTTGAGATATTTATGGATTGCATACCATTTTTCTATCAAATTAAAGTGCCTTTAAATAATTTAATTTAAATTTATAATTTAGCTAAAGGGCGAAAATTCGATGCACAGTATGAAGAGCGGGTAAGAATTTAAAATGTTGTTTTCTTTGAAAAACATTAATTTTGTCATATAATCAAAATATTAAATAAATTAAACTCAGAATGTATCAGTGGTATCTAAACTGTGGATTCATATTAAATTTTCAGTCCAATCAATTAAAAAGCAGATTTCAATACGATTTCCCCATATTACGAATCATACAACAAAGCACTCAATATTTACAAAATAATAAATGTAGAACGGAAAATTCGCAAAGCCTTTTTTGATAAAATGTTTTGACATATTAGATCACATTCAATCGTCATAGTTCACTAGGTCCATCCGAACTAGTGGACGTCTTATTCCCGAAATTTTTCACGTATTCCTTTATAAAAACGTTATTCCCTTCTCCTGAATAAAAATTTGGGACTCTACAACCAGTCATCTCTACGGTTGCTCAGATTTTTATTTTCTGAGTTCCACGCATGAGAATTAAACGTTTTGCAATATAGTTAAGAAAATCGAATATACATTTTGGGAACGATTTTTTCCTCGGCTGATTGAAATCCAAATTTGATACAGAAATTAGTGTAAGTTACTTTAGTGACATTTAGCGGTCCGAAGAAGTGTACATTATGAGGCTTCTTTCTATTTTCTCATGTAAGCAATATAGAGAAATTATAGTAATTTTTATAAAACTCTAACGGGAGATTTCGACGAATCTCCATGTCTCAGACCTTCTTGAGTTCGAAAAAAAAACATTTAAAAAAATATCCGTCTGTTTGTCTGTCTGTCTATCTAAAGCAAAGATAACTAAAAACGGTTTGAGCTAGACAGTTAAAATTTGTTATACGATCTTTACACCAAATTTGTAGATTTCTGTCAAATTTTGAGTAAAATCTGTTTAGAGGAAGTTCGTCAGTTAGGATATAAGTTAGCACGATCATTACAAAATGAAGAGAGAGCCAAGTGAATAAAATTTGGTGCACAAATTTAACATCTATAATTTAGAGACCTGCCAAATTTTGAACCAAATCCAACAACGGGTGGATTGTCTGTCGGCCTGTTCTTTCAGAGACATGTAAACGCGATCATTCTAAAACTTATTTACTCAAATATATCAAATTTGGTATGGCATTTTGAGGCTACAAGTACAGCTTTCGATGAAACCTTCGCTCCAATCGGTCGAGGAAAATGTATCTAAAACCCTCATTCGACTTTCGGATATTATTAAAGCTATGCCAGGGATTAATGGGCAAAAAACTCGCCAAGGATTACACGAAGCATTCAGTAAAAATGCTGAACTCACGCCAAAATTTAATATTTTGTAATAACCATTGTACGCAAGTGCCATGCAAGGCATTCTCTAGTATGACAAGTTTATTGAGAGTTTCTAAGAACGTTTTGAGTACTGATTTTTTTAAAGATATACTTACGGACCCCTCTCAATTCAAAGCTGCTACCTAATTTACTTTTTAGTTAATCCCATCCAATTGGAAATGGACCAAATTTTATTTTTAAATCATTGCATTTGCATGCATTCAAATGCACAAGCGGTCGATGACATTGGCGATTTTGATTTAAAATTTCTTCTAGCTCTACACCTTACATTATAAAACTGCATTTCAAATTGCATTCATCTGAATTTTTGAATGATCGCTTTTAGATGCCCGCAAAAGCACAGATCGGCAAATAGTTAAACTTTGGACACATTCAGCTGAAAATGATTCAAGAGTCATAGTTTAGATGCTCATTCTTTGTACTGAATTTTATACACCTAAATCCTTAAGTTTTATAATTATTGTATTCAGTGGTTGTCAGTCAGCTAAACAGTAAGATTTCTTCCGAATGGATTTGACTCAAAATTTGATAGAAAGCTACGAATTTAATGATAAAACCCCATTTCAAGTGTGAGCCCCCACATTTTTTTAAAAGTCTACATGTGGAGATTCATCAAAATCTTGAGGCCCAATTTTTTGACAGTTCTTGTATTTTATTTTCGTATATTCCGTATAATAGAAAGTAAAAGGAAGAATCAATTTCTCTTTGCTTCATCTAGTTCTATTTTACACCACACATAAGAAAATATGACACCCCTGCCAACCATATTACCAAGATAATCTGAAATTCATTCGTCGACACGAGACAACCTCTTCTCGTACAGGTAAAAACCATATACCGCATCAAATAACAGCAGCAGCAACAACAACAATTACTGCTATAATGCACCAAGTATCATCTTTCACTCTATTGGCAAAGATATTTTATGGAGCATACGATCTCGATCAACTATATACTGCGCACCCAATAATCTTTGAGCCTCGGCCATTTTGAGGAATAAAATATCTATCTTCTGGCGGGGAAATGGGGCAGGGGGAAAGGTGCAGGTCAAGAGCATTTTACTTCCAGAATCGGGCCACTTGCCAAACTAGAAAATAATCAGGCCTGTCCATTAGTTTAACGAGAAAGACACTGAAGTCCACCCTTCAAGCCACCCCCATTTAGCTTCTGGACATAAAAAAAAGGGTTGAGGCTGAAACATAATTCTAAAAAATAGCTTTTCGGTATCGTCCATTGGCCCCGTAATCTTGCGCCTTTGCCAGGTTTAAGGCCACTATTGATTGATATTTGCGCATGTTTTGATGGGTAAGGTATTAACTCTTCCTGGAAATTGAATTTTATGGCAGAGCTGTTATTGCTGGGCATTGTATTAATTTGTTTAGATGCCGGTTCATTATTTATGTACAGGGGTTTTATGAGCAATTACTTTTGCAGCTCGGCTGTCATAAATAGTTGTTCGGTAATTAAAAGCAGGTGGAAATGCTCAGCACCAAGTCTTGACTTTTAGTTTATATTTATTCATTGTAATTTTCTCGGATGTGAAGAAAAAGTAAGGTAACTGTAAAAAATTCTGTAAGGTAACTGTAAGAATTTTGAAGAAATTTGGTTTTCTGGCATTTCGCAAAATTATTTTTTAATGATGTCTATGGGTGCAAGGGTTAATTTAAGTAAATTTAAACGAAAAAGAGATTCTGCTCTCTAGTTCCAAACATTTTGCAGTGATAATATACAAAATCTAATTCCCCTGTCTGGTTTTTGTGCGATTGAATGGCATCACACAGTCCTTGCGAATATAAATTATTGATGCATTACAATCCGTAATGTATCACACAGTTTATTAAAGAATACCACAACTTTTTTATGTAAAGAAACATTTTTTTATTTTGTTAAAATTTCCTTTTTTAATAAAGCCAAACTAATGCAAATTCAAAGCTATTTTTTATTTTCTCGTGTACGAAGTGTGCAAAGAAAAAGAGTCGAATCATTAAAAAAATCACACTTTATATTTTCAAGAACCTTCACATTTCAGACTTCCACGAGTCTTAAAATGGGTGATTCCTTAAAATTCCATGATTCTTTGGAATGATGTGTGACTACCGCTTTGTCTCTAATCACAAAAACTCAAAAACACTTAGAGCCAAGTAGAGGAAATTTAATACATGAACTTAAAACCAAATTTGAAAATTTCTGCTAAATTTTTAAGCAGTCCATTCAGAGTAGGGTCTGTCCGTCCAACTGCCCGAAAAATGATCACGATAAATACAAAATATGAAGATCAAATTTGATACACATATCTATCATCTAAGCTTTAAACATATATCAATTTTTTTAACAAAATTGCGATAGTTAATTTGCCTGCATTTTTATGTGCACGTATGCGTGAAAATTCTAAAATGCAATGACTAATATGAATTAAATTTGTAAGTGTTCTTGAGACAAGAATTGTAGCCCTATGTCAAATTTTAGTCGGTCGGAAAAAAGATGTTTAAAACATATTTTCAATTTTATGTTACCTGTGTGTCTAAAATATATATTCAGTTTTATGTTACTTGTGTGTCTAAAATATATATTTAATTTTCTGTCACTTGCGTATTAATCGCATGCCAGTAATTAATCATTGAAAAAATATCAAAGAGCACATTCTAGATTGGTGCCAATGATAAATATTTCATACCTATTGTTCGCCACTTTCAAAAAATGACCTGTTTAATTATACTGCACTAAGAAAAGCACAACTCTCATATGTGGGACTTGCAAAATAAAAATTCGTACACGCATGTAGTTCGCAGGCCTTACCCAATGTCTACAATTCTATACTAGATACTTTTAGTAGAAAATACTAGATTGTTTCCCCTAGTTGCATTTTACAGTGGTATAGAAATAACTTTTGAACATTAACATGCTCCTAGGTCACTGAGAAAAAAACATAATTCAATGAATTGTTAATCAAAAAATTTACCCAGGATTTTAAAAACTTTTTTTCAGTAAGTTTATGCTACTCTGAAAGTAACTACTGATCAAATTTGGTACCTCTAATGTTTATGGAATGTCCTATAGAATGATTCAAATTAATTTTGCATCACACAATTTACCAGTAGTATGGCAGAATACAAGCATTATCATGTCAAAACGCAATAAAGCGAAATTTTGTAGGCTTTATTTATACCAATAAAGTTCACATGCATCATATTTTTGGATGAAATCCATCAACAAGGAGAGATAATTTGGCTTATATCTACTTTAACATGCTCTTTCACCTCTCCAAGGATGCTAACAATGCCAAGTTGCCAGGTCAAAAATCAAGATGGCTGACAAAATAAACATTATTACTCATAAGGTTGTTATAAAATCTATTCCACTTGTTTATTTGGGTTATCATTCTGGCGGCAAATTCAAAGACCACATTAAAGTAGGTTTCAATTAATAATTTTTCTAAATATAGGTTCAATTTTCTCTTATAGTGCAACTTCTTTATTCTGCTGCTTATTAGTACGTCATTCTAATTAGTGCATCGTTTTTCCTGGAGATCGTTTCAATCCATATTATTTCAAATTAAAAAAATTATAACGTCATCGATGTTTAATAATATATTGTTTAAAATTGCATTAAATAATTTTTGAAAAATCATTACTTCATCTCATAGTGATTTCAATCAAAATTAAATGCCATTATAACCAAAACTAATATATTTTTATTTTTCGAAGAAAAATTTGGTATTTTTCTTTAAGCACGGTGCCATTGTTAACGCGCCAAAATTTGGCAACTATTTATACAACATTCGTATTTTGTCGCTTATATTTAGTGACAACTGATACGAGATCGCCGAATATTGTCGCATTTATTTTTATACTTGCTTGAAAACAGAGCTCGCAAAACAAATTTTTGGAATATGCCTGTGTGTCTGTGACAAAGATAACTCAAAAATGCTTTGAGATAAACAGATGAAATTGGATATACGGTCTTTACATAAAATTTATAGATTTCTATCACATTTTGTGCAAAATCTATTCAAAGAGAATCTGTCTTACCGAATACACCTTGGCACGATAACGACAGAATAAAGAGAGTAAGATAAATTTTGGTACATATTTTGGCATAGGTTAAACATACATCGATTCTTAGGCCAGTCCAACAAGGGGTTAACCATCTGTCGGTCTGTACTTTCAGACACATATAAACGAGATAATTCAAAAACGCAATGATTTAAATATGCCAAATTTGGTATGGGATTTTGTGGCTACAAATGTAGTTTTGTGTCATATTTTTGTTTCAATCTGCTCGTAAAAAACGAGTCTAAAATATATTTTCGATTCTTCGGTTATTATTAACCATATGGAAGGGATTAGTTAGCAAAAAACTAGCCAAGCATCGTGCGCTAAATAAAATAAATTCACGCCATAGATTAATATTTCGTAACTACTGTATGCCAATGCCATGCAATGTATTCCCTCGGATAACATCTGTAATAGCGTATGCGAGAAAGTTTTGGAGAATTCATTTCCATCGGTTGTTTAACAACTTATTTATCTCAAAAGTATTTTTTTTTAATCGAACTGCCTGCAATTGATCTCAACCTATCGACCCTTGGCAGCGTATCGAACTAGTTAGACATCCGACACATGCTGTATTTATTTGTTTTGATTTTACCCTTTCTAAGGACATGAGAATTATGCTCCCTACCAAATTCATCAGTCTTTGTATGAAGATATGGCATAAGTTCTGACAAGTTTTTCAATAAGACAGAAACTTAAATGATTCATTTCCTTACTTCAAACAAAATGGGGCGTCTTGATTTATTACGTAATTATTAATTAGCCAAATTAATTAATTAATCAAAAGAAATTAATCTTGTATGCTAAATAAGTCACTTTTCTTAAGCCAATCACAATCCTAAAAATATTTTAACATAGCATGACTAGAAAAAAAGGCCTTTTAAAGGCTGAAAGAAATTGGTTTTTGACCGAGATGAGCGCTCAAGTCACCGCAATGATATTTAATAAATAATTAGCATTTACTTTTGAATAAAGCATTTATCTTAAATTTGGATTTTTGTTAATGTTTCTTATTGCATTAAGTATGAGTGTATTTTCGTAGGCTCTTCATGCATTCAAGATACTTTCTTCTATCCAACATACAAAGTCAAATACGTTTAATTGGTAAAATTTTAGAAAGCAGTTTTTAACTAATAAATATTACGAAAATCAGAATACTTGATATCAGATTATCTACAAGAGAGTTGTTTCAGTACCTCACAGATAAAAAAAAATTCCAATTCAAATTTAAAGTAATTTCAACCAAGATGATTAAAAAAATTTAAAATTTTTTATGCGATCCAAAATTTATCTTAGTCGATTCTCTTTGTTTGAATAAGTTAAGCTCACAATCCTTGTATATCAAATGCAAACATGAAATAAATTATCTTGAAAACAATTGCAAAGCGAAACAACAACAACAAAATACTCTGAAGGGATTTTGCCTCTTCCAAAGCTGCGGAGTCTTCAGGCATTTGACTATGTTCCCCATTTAATAATCTTACCCTGTACAATAATTTTAGAATTCAAAATATGAAATTTCTGTTCTTAATAAAAACTAAAACGTTTCTCTTTAAGCGATAAGCGGAATTATTTGAATTAATTCATAAAAATGCAAATCATAAAATTTAAGTTCAATAACATAGCAATAAAAATAATGCATAATCTAAGTCAGTCAATGCTCAAGCATTTAAATTCATTTCTTGTTTCTATTTAGAAATACATGCCCTTATTATTTATTCAACATAAAAATATGAATCAAATTATTACAAAATAATTCATAATAATTTGATTATTTCTGAAATTAACTAAAAAAAAGTCTTTCATTGGCGGAAAGAATTGCAGTACAAGCTTCCAAATACAAAAATAAAAAGATAATTTGTATCTTTAAAGAATGTTTAAATTGTTTTGTTTTATTCATTCCCCCCCCCCTCTTTCAATGATAAAGATCTCAATCTTATTTTTAACTTAATATTTCAGAATTCATCATAGTAAATATTACAACAGAATCCTATTAAGTAGAGAAATAAATAATTGTTCTGTATTTTGATCGTAGCAATAATATGCAAAAAATGAATAAAAAGTCGAAATAAATTAAATAAATTCAAAAGGCATCATAGTGATTTCACTCATTTAATTTACTTAATAAATAACTAAAGAAAAAAATAACAACATGATTAATATCAAAAACGAAAAGCAATTTAACAAAGAAACGAGTAACAAATTCAATTTGAAAAGAACATATTTTTATCAAGCTCGCATTATCTATTTTCATCAAGAATTTCTTTTAAGAATTTGATAAAAGTATAATCGAAATATTCGACATGAAAGCGCCATCTATCGTCGAAGAGTTGAACAATTGTGTTCTAGTAGTGGCACCAGAAGGACGCGAGCAACTGGCACACCGCCAATTCACTTTAGTTGTAGGTTAAATCTTGGCAACTGCTTTTTGTGCAAGATTAATGGATTTTAGGCAAATGAGAGATGGGGTTAGGTCGGTTTATGGAAAAATGCAATTGATCATTAATGAGATTTATTGAAAGAAAGTGATTTTTTCTCTTTCATAATCAATTAAAAGATGAGCTCAAAATGTGAAATGCACAGGAAGTTAAGATAGTAGTTACTGAAGCAGACGCAAGGGAATTTTTTAGTATTCGTTCGAACATTTTGGGTGAAAATGTTTCAAAAGTTAATATACTGCCAAGTGTCTGCTTTGCGGATCGAAAATTAGCTCCAAGTGACTTTGTTAATTATTTTACTAATGAAAATCGTTTTTAATGAATCTAAATTAAGAATAGCTGAAATTTATCAGAATTTTACTTTTTTTTGTTTAAAATGAGAAAGAATTGGCGTAAACTTAATTGATTGTAGCAATAACCATTATTCCAGTGAAAATTTGATAATTATTTAAGGTTCACGTCAAAACTAATTTTCAAAACTTTTCAATCTTCTGAACTTTAGACTACGTAAATTTCGAGGAATAAAAATGTTGGTGATTCATTCATATTTTAGTAATTATCGTCAAAATGTAAACGAATTCGCTGAAGAAAGGAATAACTTAATAGTTATTTATTTTGCTTTTCATTAAATTAGTGAGTTATTATTTCGTTTTTAAAATATATGTTCGTGTAAAATGCACCAATTTTAAATAATAAGACGATGACAATTATATTGTATTAATGAGTATAAAACTAAAGAGAGACATTAATGTAATAGTAATGATTTCATAGAAATGTCAAACAAATAATAATTCTGTCATTTCTTTAAACTTTATTTCATTGTTTTATTGAAATTTCATTTCATTTTAATATTTTGTTTCAATAAAATTGTCCATATTTCAAATTTAGGTTTAATGTCTCACATAAGTTCTCGGTTTTAAAAACGTAATACATAATGAATTGCATAGAAATATTTAATGCATATATTTTTTTAAAGTGATATCTTCTGAAGAATTTTAATTCTAAACATTTATTGTGTTTGTGAATTTTAAGCATTTATTGATCAGCAAATGTTCTTTTCACGAAATGTCACAAGAAGGTGAGATGGGGGGGGGCAGCTCTAGAGCAAAATTTTTTTTATTAAAAGCAATTGCAGATATCATCTGAAATAATAAACTAGTGTTCCTAACTGAAATTAAACTTTAGATTGCACAAAAAAGTATATAATATGAAATTCAGTAGTTAGTGACGTGTATGAAAGTGGAAATTGAGTTGTTGGTTAAGCGTATGAAAGTGAAAAGCTGTTAGTGGAATATATGAAAGTGGAAAGTGAGTGGTCGGTGGCATGTTGATGATATTATAATCTAGCTTTTGAAACTATTATGTAAATCTTCCACTCCCATAAACGAATTATCATGATAGCGAACATAGCCGACATATTACATTATAGAATAATCGATCGGTTAAAAAGTACCTAGATGCAAAGTGCAGTATTCCAGGAACGAGGTCGCTCAGTGTCATATCTAAGCTGTGATTCTGGTTCGGCAAGGATGAAAACGTAAGAAGTTGTTTTATGTGCAGTCAGTCGTTGACCGGCGTTTTAGCAATTACAGCCCAAAAAACAGTCAAAGTATTGCAGGGTTGACAATCTCAAAGAGCACCCCAGTTTTGATGTAAGCCTAGCATGGTCTAGTTGGGTCATGGTTTTTACCAAAAGTTTAGTCAGATGTATTCCACTTAGTGAAGTTGTTTCTTGGGTCTGATTATCCTGATACAGAGAACATTTAAATGGAAACAGTAGTTCCATTTGTTATTTTAGACATATCCCTACTAACTTGTTACACATATTTCTTTATGTGGAACATACCAGCTGCATGCTACAACTAACGAAAGCCATTCAAAATCCATCATTGTTAAAATACCGCTAAACAATTCATTTAAAATGGCAATGTTTAAAATTTCGAAATAGATTTGCATATCTAACCTGATAAAGCAGATTTACTGCAATATCATTCTGCAATTTTGCAACAACATGTTTATTTGCTTTGAAGTGCAATAAATGCAGACTTTCTCCTTATGGCTAATCCTTACCGAGTATTAATTTAGTACGAGCGAAAAGGATATCAATCTTTTAGAGAAATCTGCTTTATGCCCTCATTTGGATCCTGTTGAGCATGTACTGACATACTCGAGTGACTGATTGCAGAATCACCCACCTCAAGGTCTGTTTCAGACCTTCAACCGTACTAATTCAAGATCGCGACAGTCTACTGCTAAAACAACTAAATATTCTAGTGTTTAATAAGCCCAGATGTATGCACAAAACAAGTATACATCCTACAAGCTTAATTATAAACCATACGATATTAGCTTTTCTAGAGGAAAGTATTACCGTTTAAACTCTAGACAGCCTTTTTCTTATTTTAATATACACTGTGGAATAAGTACAATATCTTTTCTATTCTTTACTTTCTTTGTATTAAGCATATTTTATATTTCCAACAATTATTTATGCTTTTTCTGTGTTATTCGTACTAAATGTTAGTATCCTTAATGTATTGATACAATAGTAGGAGAGAAAATAAGCTTTTCTTCTTCAGAACATATTTATAATAACTATTATTATCGTCATTTTTTAGAAAAAGAAAAGAATTGAATGACCTATGTAAAATTCGAAGACAGCGACAAGCAATGCATTCATTGTCATTTTTTTTTTCGAATTATCGAATGCCTTTAGAAATGTTCACTTTCCTGGAATAAATGCAGAATAAAGTGATCCAATATTTCGAAGTAAACTTAATATTTATTCCTAAGGTTATGATTAACGCGGATTGAAAACGAGCCCAATTTCTACTGCTTTCAGTAATTGCAGGGGGTTAGTATGTTTTTCTCTTACTGTTATAGAGTTGAAGAGAATTATATCTTTATTGTGCTACCTACACATGCATTATATATACATATACTGTTGCAAATATTGTATCTAATGAATGTTTTTAAAATACTTACCAACTGGACAGATAAAGTTTCATCCAAAATCTGAATAAAATGTCTTTGATTGTATAATTTTGTAATATATATAAAAAATAATTTTCATTAAAAAATTAAAAAGTAAAAAGAAGAGATAAAAAAATAGTTTTTATTGAATAGAGCATATAAACTTCATATTCTCTGCTCTTTATTAGCTCCTTTCTTTCCTCATATCGCCCCAAATTATTTTTAGAAATTTCTCTTTAATTTGTTTAAAAAATTTTCCTGTCGGACAATACAAATATCTCTCTCTTTATAATAGCTCTAGCAAGCTAATTCTTCACATTAAATATTGCAAAAATGGGACATAAAATGTGGACATAATTTAACTTGATATATTAGAGAAATAGCATGAGCTCTTAAATACCGTTCATAATTAGACAAACAAATGTGAAAAATGACACAAAATTGTGATTACTTTTAATTTTATTTACCAAATAGATCATATAAACTTTTTAGTGCCGGCCATGATTGCATAATGAATGAATGATGAAATGTAAATAGTACAAGATAATTGTATTATGCGACGAAATGTATAAATAGTACAAGATAACTGTATTATGTATTATTCACATATTTAGGTCTTAATTCATGTAAGATATAACTTCTTGGTTATTCATTTTTTTCTCCTAAAGCATATGCCAACAAAAATTGAAAATACGTTCTTTGGGTATATACGTGCTGCTTTGAAATAAAATTAAAATATAAATATAACACATTTATTTATGAAATTTTTATAAGAAAATTAGTAATTCATGATCATTTCATTGTTTTCACGAGGCTTTTAACGCTCGAGTTTATAACCAGGACACACACAGTTAGTACATATAATCGAATTGTTCGGTTTTAACGTGATAGAAACAATGTCTAATCAACTGCACTGTCTTTTATTTCGCTGAAAAACTAATAAGTTAAGTTTCTGTTAGAAATTTCTATGAATTCTCATATTTATGCGTGGAATCATTTTCTAGCATAGATTTTATTTAATATAAATTTAGGAATCAATTTCAGAGTTACATCAATTTTAAAATTTAGGGATCAACTGGTGCAATATGGAATTCAACTTGAAAGTTTTAATTTGACATCTAATTTTGAAATCTGCCAATCCATTCTTTAACGAAAGAAGCGACCTCACTGATTATGTCAATGTGATCAATGTATGACAAACCTGAGTGAGTGATTTTCTATGTGATATTTCTTACTGTATTAAAGAAGTATTTAATATTGTTTGATTATGTAATTTCTTTGTAAACACATACTATGACTTTTTAATGGCTTTTAAACTCTTTTTTTCTCTATTATGAATGTTTAAAGCAAAATACTAAAAAATGTGAGTATTCATCATATAAAATATTTTCATTGAAAAGCGAATAAGAAGAAATTATTAAAAAAATACGAAATGTTACCATCTATAATGTGATAAAATATCAAGAAAAAAAATCCTAAAACAATGCTTCTGCTAGACAGTCAGAAAATAAATGACAACTATAGATTTTTAAATTTGTTTTAACCATTAAAATATGCACTGAAATCCAAGATTTCAAGGCTGGGAGAGATGAATCTATTAACCTCTCAAAATCTAGGTGTAACGACTTTCGGAAAAATTAACCATTCGTTTTCTCTTGTATTAAAGAATCGGAGACCAAAGTGTAAGTGCAAATTTTTAAAGTTGTAATAAAATCTTCGACTAATTCTTAGATACAGTGTTTTCACACTAAATAGCTTTTTTTATAAATATATAAATTGAGATTCAGAAAAATTTTTTTTATAAATATTCGTACATTAGTCAGTCTATAATCAAATCTTAACTACAAATTTTAAAAGTTGTTTTAACTATCAAGGCATTCAAAGACAAAGAGTTTTCAAAGAATGGATTACCAGCGCTGAATCCGTTGATTCATAACATGAATTATTTGATAACTACCTTGACTCATGACTCTTTTGTGATATTACCTAGTTATACAAGAAACTTCATTTAATAACCAATCTCCATAACAGCTTTCATCGTCATTTGGAAATTGTAGTTAGATTAATAGTTTTGTTTAAACATATGAATTTGGATACCCTTTTTTCTCGATTTGGCGATGGGTATGCCATAATAACATAATGTTACTGAAAATCATTCTGTGGGTGCCTGGAGGACGAAGCCAAGTAGGCTGGAAAATGGAAAACAATACTCTCAGTCAGGAGCTCACTAATGAAATCACTTATAGAAACGAACAACATAAGTAGAAATCAAATCAATAATCAAAAAGTAGTAAAAGCGCTTGCCGTAATAGCTAGAGAGCTCTCACTTTCTCTGCGAATATAGCTCCAAAGAAAGAGAATGAAAGAGATTGACTGAATTGTGACAACTCTTTGAGTTTACATCGGTTTCACTAAAGGACCAGATGTCATGTAGAATTTCCTAGAAGAACCTCTAGATCTCGATTCGTAACAGAGATAAGGCCATATTTTTTTGCATTTTCCAAAATCTTAATTTTTGTAAACCAAATTCATCACCAAGATTTCGTCAATTAATCATCCATTCAGTATCCATTCAGAATCTCTATAAATCTTAATGCTCAGAATTAATAATTTCTTTAAATCTCTCTTTCCAACCATGAAACTAATATGGCAGGTGAACGATATAACAGATTCGTATCAATGTACAAGATTGATAATTGATTAGAATTGCTTTGTACTTATACAGTAGAAATAGATACCATTTATCATGCAATGCATTCAGTCAATGGTTGATTTTCGTAAAGATGAAATCCTAATGTACCTCTTAAACCCCTGTGTATCTCTGATATTATAGGTCTCAGATAGCATCTCGGTTTTGGAATACGAGGTTCTTACTTAAATATCTATTGAGTCCCCAAGATTGACTCATATTCAGACTTCCGAGGCAAGAGGTTTTACAACTTGAATCATGCTAAAATTTCGAGGCAGGCACTCAGAAATCTTCCTCGTCATTTCATCACTCTTCAAACTTCTGTGCTGAGTCCCAAATTAATCCTCGCAAAGGTTTTGTAATGTAGTAAAAGAAAGAATTTTGATAATCGCTATCAAAGAATCGCAAGAATTTTAACAGACTTTTAAAAATGATAAAAATTAATTCATTTGGACAAATAACATATTTTAAATTTTAGCTAACTTAGATTATTTTATTTCACAAAAATATGTAATTCATTTTTTTCCGAAAAAAAAAAACGATAACAATTTAGACTTTGATTTATAAATATTTGAATCCGTTACACAAACAAAATTCCAGATAATTTACTTCGTAAAATAAGTTTTTTTCCTTATTTTACTATAATACTGTATTTTCAAGCTAAAGAATAATTTTAAATTTGCCAAGAACATTCTGCTGTCCATTTTCTTTTTCATGAAAAAAAAAAAAAAATTAAGGCAGCACTTAATTTTCTTTGTTTTGAGCGGATTTTTTTATCAATAAGAAATTAGACTTTAAAGCTCCTCTGTACTTTCTCAACGCTCTGCTCTGCGAGTATTCTTATACATCAATAAACGCAAGCCATCAAAGTTTTTTTTCCTCCAAATGTCACATCCCCCAAATTACATTATGCTGGTATCTAAAACATGAGTCATGAAATGTTTTTTTTTTGATAATCAAATTTTAGGTAATTTGAAAATATTAAATTTTTTTATTAATCTAATTTTCTCGAATCATTTTAACGAAAATTAAATAATGTTTGGAATTTTCTTTAAATATCTCCATAAGAAATTTTCCCATAAAAAAAATTGAACGAAATTAGTTGCGGTTTGCATACTCATTTTCTGTAAATTTCATAGAAAATATCTTAGAAAAGTAATTTTAAATAAATGTCATTTAATTGAATACAGCCCAGTTTTCATTTCATATATTTCTCGCCTTATATGGAAATTCATTAATAAATGTAATGAAAAGAAAAAAAAACAATGAAAAATGTAATTTAAATATTTTAAAAGATGTTTTTAGACCGTACTTCAGTGCATGCTACTTTTTTTTAAAAATAAAATAGATTTCTCATTGGAATAAGAATTTGAATTCACTTTTTACTATTAAAGCAGCGGAGTGCCGACGTGTGCATGTCGTGCTGCCATCTATAATAAAAAAGTGAAACTAAAACATAATGAGCACATAAAACAATGCAAAACGATAAATAATAAATAATCAGCGTTGTTCATTGACCAACTAGAAAACCGGTTGTAAAATACTGGTTTAAAGTCAATACAGATGAGAGCAATTAAGAATTTCATTATTCTGCCCAAAGAAAAAAAATCTTCCAAGATACAGCAAGCTTTCTATCCGCGTTTTCCAGAGAAACGTGTTTATATGTAATAATTAATCTGTTCACTTTGCTTTTAAATATGTTCATTTTTTTTCTTTCAGTTTGCTGTAACATTATGCAGAGAAAATTAGCATTTTAAAAATGAGACTTAAGATTGAAAGAAGATAAATTTAGATATTCAAATGGAATTTTCTTAATCCAATTTCTAGTAGAAAATGATCACTAAAAATAATGAACATAGTAATTACAACTGAACTAAAATTGCTATAATAGGAGACTAGGATAGCACAAAGATAAAATTAAATGCGTTTAAAAATAGAAAAGGTGAATAAAAGGATTTATTATATTTAAAATAAGTAATTTAATATGAGAAATTAAAAATATTACCAATTATTTGATTTGTGTAGTTTTTAATTGAATGTAAGCTTTAGAAAAAATGATCCATTGAATCTAAAATTAAGCATTGCAACTCCAATACTATTTATAAATGTTTACTTATTGTAAACTCATATTTATCTAGGATTTTTGTCAATATTTATTTTCGAGTAAGATTAAAATATCACATTTTAATTTTTTAAAACTAAATTTGACGTTACTACAATCAATAAAAATGATGTCCATTTGTTCATTAATGCTTTCAGATACTAAATTTTATAGACATGTTATTATTCTGAAAGGTGAAAATGCGTACCTCAGAGAGTTTTTCTTTTAAAATTTTAATTCATTTAAAATAATTCAAAAATTTGACTTCTTTCATTAATATATTTCAGAAATATATTAATGAAATTATTGAAAGAAATGAATCGGAATTATAAGAAGAAATATATTTTTACATAATCTAAAACTTCGAAAAAAGTGTCTTTTCTTCGCTTTATCGATTTAGTTATTGTACAATTAATCTTTCTGGATTTTGACAATTTTTTAACGGTATTTTTATGCGGTATTTGGAGCAATATTACGAATTCTTGGAATGAAATTTAAAACATTATCATGAATTCTACAAATATTTAATCATATTTTTTCGTCAGATTTTTTTTTTATTTTCTTACATACGAAGTATAAAATATTCGTAATCGTCAAAAAATGAGAACTCGAGATTTTGGAAGAATCTCCACGTTTTTGAGTTCGAAAAACACATTTTTGGTATTGTGTCGGCCCGTTCATCTGTCTGTCTGTGATAAAGAGAACTCTAACACACGTTAAAATGATGAAATTTTTATACGGCCTTCACACTAAACCAGTAGATTTGTATCAAATTTTGAGCGATATCTATTGAAAGAAAGTTCGTCTGTCCGTCTGTTCGAATATAAGATAACACAATAACTGAGAAGAATTAAATGGATAAAATTTGGTACAGAGATTAAGTTATAAATATCTTTGGCTTTTTGTCGATCTGTGCTTTTACCGACAATTTAAAAATGCAATGATTGTCTGCCATTTCGCAACTATAATTGTGGCTCTGTGCCATCGGTTGGAAACAGTACTTCTAAAACACGAAGTCGAATTTCGGATAGCTATTGATAAGGGTCAGAAATTTATCGCCAAAAAATTAGATTAGAAAGGTTCAATAAAAATGATGAATACACACCAAAGAACAATATTTCATAAATATTATTTCCCAATGCCTTGCAAAGCATTCTTGACTTTATCCAAGGTGAACAATTTTATGAGAGGAATGAGGATAACATCTTTATGAGAAAGTTTTGGTAGACAATTCACTGGCTTTATATTCTTTGGCAATGCCATTGAGAATTTTTACTTATATAATTAAATATCCATATACAATATTTATGATACTTGTCATTTGACAATTTTGATTACAATTGATTACAATTCAGCCAACATAATGTGATAGGTGCTCATATGATAAATTTAAATGGCGCGGCTCTAAATTATACAATAAACAAAAACAATTGCTTATATTGTACGATAAATAAAAATAAATTTCGCATATTATATAACAAATAAAAGAATAAAATTATTGCGTTAAAGAACATGTAATTAGATGACACCGGCAATTACATTTTCATGCAACAGTGACGTCTTGTGATGTGATCCGACTTTAAAATTTCATACAAAATTTAACGCCACATTTTTCTTAATACAGGTGATATCTCCATTCATTCCATTCAGAAATTTTGGACCTTGGATAAGACAGGGAACATCATGAGTACTCAGATTTTTATTTTAAGAATCCCGAACACGAACGTTTTGTGCTTCGTGGTTTAGTATAAAAATTGCAATTATGCACTTTTCCCTCGGTAGATTAAAACCAAAATTTGCCACAGAACTACAATTTTAATAGTAAGATAACATACCACAGTTCGTTTATCTAAATCATTGAGATTTTTATAACGTTTTCATACTTACAGAATGAATGAAATTTTGATAGGAATCTATGCTTTAGATGTTAAAACTATGTACGAAACTTTAGTCATGCAACTCTTTACAATTTATAGCTATCGCGTTCACTTATATTCGGATAGAAAAACAGATAATATTTTGGGAATGGATTTAGGTCAAAATTAGAGAAATATACAAATTTTGTTTAAAGAGTAGTCAAAATTTCGAGGTTGATTTTTTGGGCGATTAAAATGTACTTTCTCTTTACGCAAGAAAAAGTAAAAAGCGCATACGGAAATAACATGGTTTAAGTGCCCATTATAATTTCATACTTCAAATTTTGTTGTGTGAACTATGATTTTTTAGTTATGAATAAAAGACTTAAATGGAATTAAACTTAATTAGTGGTCTGCGAATCAGTTGGTTACCAAATGCAACTAACTAGCTATTAATTAGAACAGCAACTGCGCATGCTTGAACTAACCCTCTTTATTAATTGTTAATCTGTCTTGTCTGGAATGTCCCGTTTATTGGCCATTAATTTGTTTCGCCTGGCATGTCCTTCTTATCATACATATACTCTCCCAATCCTCTTCCGGCTCTTTCTAAACTTCCGATGAAATCTCCGATTTCTTTGATCTCTTCTATCTGTTGTCGGAGCAGTTCGTTATCCAAAAAGTCACACATCTAAAAGAAAAGAAAACGATTTAAAAGGGCAGAAGCAAAATCCCATGTTAACACATTCATCGGGAATGCCGTTTGAGGGTGAAGTGTATAATTGCGTAAGTAAATAATAAATGTGACTTCTAATGCTTGGTGATGTCCACAGGGATTTTATTACAGCTTCTAATTTGGGTGCTATTTAAATCTACAAACCAATGAAACATAAAGTAGACAATCTGAATACCTTTCTTCAGCCTCATATTTAATGCGCACTGAGCGTCTTAGCAGAGCGAATTGTTGATCGTTCGTGGCCATTGAGAATAAGATCAGTAATACCATTTCTATGGTGCGTATACTTTTGTAACCTTGAGTCAATCTTTTCTTATCAACACCAAAGGATGTAGTGAGAACAGTAATATATATATAAATGTGTGTGTGTGTAAAGATATTTTAAACTCTTAATTTAATCCAAATTAATTTCCAAAACTTTATCTTAATTTAGCCCATAGTAAAATATTCTCTTATTTTCTGATCTCATTCTACGTCTGAAACTTTGTAAAAATTACTGCGCAATCATTTCTACGTATCAAGTGAAAATGACCCTTCCGTTGCCCTTGCCAAGCTGTCAAAGGCCAACCCATGTATTCAATAGACACGTGGCAGGAAATCCCATTTTATATAAGACTAGTGATCATTTGCTTCGTTTTTTTTCTTACTTCTGCCTTTGTGTCGCGCTGCGCTTCTTGTAAATAATGTCTCCCGGGAGAGAATAAGATGAAATTAAAAATACAAAGTCTCTTCCATATCTTCAAACATGCATTCTGCTTCAACCAAAATAATCTATATATATATATATATATATATATATATATATATAAAAGTAACCAATCAAAGGTAAGAAATATTTTTAAAACGAAACCAAAATGAAAACGAAACGAAATAGTTTCGGAATTGCAATTAAAAATTATTTCTTATTCAAACTAAAACCAAAAAAGTATTCAAAGTATTTAGAGAGCGCAAATGCAACTACTTCTAAATACAGATGAATTGAGACATAAGTATTAAAATCAAGTTAATATGAAAATCAAATAAACCAAATAAAAAAAGAATCCGGTCTGAAGACTTTTTCCAAGGGTCACCCTCAGGCAAGGATTCAAAAAAAGGGATTTTTTTTCTGTGAGCGCTTGGCCCGTGGCGCGCTCTACCAAAGGGCACTGTGGATAGCTTTGTGTCAGGAGCATTCACGGAGAAAAAATTACTGACACAATCGTTTTGTTATAAAAATCTTAAAAATACAATATATATATATATAAAATTTGTGGAAACTGTAAGTGTAAGACATGTCATTAGCAGATAAGGAAAAGACAAATAATGAAAACTTAAAATTACAAGTGTTCTGCAAAAACAAAAACTTAATTTATCTTTTAAATTGTTGAGAATGTAATTTAAAATATATTGGCCAAACTAGCATAGATCTCAATTAAAAAATTAACAATTACAGATCCGACATTAAAAACTTCATAAAAAATAGGACTACTAATTTTGAACTGGGGCATTTTCAAAACCATAACTTTAATAATATAAGTATTTACATTCTAGAAGATAATGTTAAAGAATTAAGCAAAAGATTAGATCTAGAAAACATTTATATTTGTAACCTTAAAACTTTATTTCCTTATGGTCTCAGTAGTAAATTAAATGGGGAAGGTTTTGCAGATTTAAACAATAATTGCCTTTATTACAAATTTAACATATTTAAAATTTTTCTAAATAACGATAACTATTCTAAAAGATTTAAAAGAGGTGAAGGAAAAGGGGGAATTTTCAAATTATATTTGAGGAATTTCAAAATTACTGTTATCTGGAACACAATAGTGAAAACATTCACAAAATTAGGAAATGCATTTTCTGTCTAAGAAATAATAAAATTAAATGGTTATTAAATAATAAATTCCGGGATTTAGAGTTTAAAAATTTGTGCACAAAATGTATTATTCTAGATCTAATCAAATATAAGCTTAGAATTGGAAAAAACGATTTAATTTTTAATAATAAAAATAATGTTTACAAAGAACTCTGTGTGATTAAATTCTTGGATATTTACTTCGAATATCTAAAATTACCCAAAATTATACATAATAATAATATATTTTTTCCTCTATCAGATAAAACAACTATTTCAATAGCGTTTAGTTACACTTCAACTTTAAAGAAAATTTTTTAAAATTATAATTACTATAGCAAAAATTTAGATAAATAAATATAACAGATTGTTACTGTAACAAAGAAAACTTTAAAGATTTTATAGATGTAGATAAAGGTCATATTATTACAGGTAATTTAAAAATTATTGAATCCAACTCTTTAAGAGATTTAATGGGAAGAGGAACAAATTTTAGATTAAGAGAAAAAATAAACCATGACAAAATTTTGATTTCTATTGGTAAAGATTTGGATGTTTTTATTGCTAAATTATCTAGAAAATACCATTGGCCTGCGGAAGATTTCGGAGAATGAAAAGTGAGAATTTTAAAGGAAATTAAAATAAAAAAATGAATACTGATTTTGACAGATCTAAAGAACGTGGGATTTATTTTAGAAAAACATTAAAAAACGAAATAAAAAATTTAAAAGAAAAATTTGTTATTACAGTAATAGATAAATCAGCAAATAATCTCTGTTTTATTTGTAAATATTATTATAAAGAACTTTTAATTGATGAATATAACTCTAACGCAACTTATATGCTAAAGAACACCGGGAAAAAGGAATTAGATAAAAGAATGCTAGCTTTCGCAAAAAAAACCCAAATTAAGACATGCTCTCTAAACTATTCTTATTTAACTATTATTATTTTATTATTTATTCTAACAGAAACAAATAAAAATCAACTTGAGGCTACCTTTCTGAATTTAAAAATCGAAATTGCTATTGATAAAACATTAGTTGGTATCTACGATAAAAGGGATGAATTCAACAAAATCTAATTTTCTCACAAGTTAACAGGATCAAAAGGGTTTGCAATAACAAAAATTCCTATATTGAAGCATCAAATAACCTCATTAAAAATTCAATTAAAAATGAATTTCCAAAAAATTACTGTAATGTCAACTTTTTAATTAAACAAGGTATGGTTTGGGATTAATCCTTCACCTAAAATAAAAATAGAACTTTCCTTGCATATTAGATCACTCAATAGATGGCGCTGGGAGACTACAATTATTATTTACCTTGAATACATTAGCTTTGTGTTTTTAAAAAGAAAAGCAGGAATCACAATCGATAGCCTAAAATTTCCTTGCCTGCTTCTGTCATGTTCTTTCCTTTTAGTATTTTTCTTTAATGGTTTAGTGTTTAAAGTGTTTATTGTTATTTTGTTATTGTATTTTTAATTATTAGTGGTTATTTTCTTCTAATTTGCTGTTTTTTTATTGTCCTTTCTGTAAAAATGGTGTATCTCTTAGGCCTAATTTCAGGGGATTTTCGGGTCACGTGGAATCATTATTAGACTTCCTTGTCTGCATTCCCTCACAGAAAAAAAAATCCTTTTTTTTAAATCCCTGCCTGAGAGGGACCCTTGAAAAAGTCTTCAGGCCGGATTCTTTTTTTATTTGGTTTATTTGATTTTCATATTAACTTGTTTTAATACTTTTGTATATATATATATAATGTATACTCACATTTATGCATTAAAAAAACTTATATTTATAAATAATAAGAGATTTTAAGGATATTCTTTATAAAATAAATTTCGGTTTATAACTTTATTCCATGGGATTTCAACTGAGATAATTTGTTTAGAACATCGCAAATATACAATCTATCATTCTGACCTTTATAGAAAGGAGCAATATTATTAAATTAAGCATTTATCACTCATATTCATTGAAGCGTGATAGAGAACAAGGTAAAAATTTGGTACAAACAAGTACTTTAGGTAAAAACTTGGTGCATTGAATTTGATGTACACCAAACCGACATACAGAAAGGGGAAGAAATGCGAGATTTAGACGTGATAAAACTCTATATTTATATAAGTGCTCTTATATTAGTTTTCTCGGGCCCTTCAAAATTTGCAGTTTTAAGTTCTGGCTAGTGTAGTTTATGCAAAAATCCAGTAATGAAAAGTGATATCGTAATTGGAACCTGGTATAGAAACTGTGGTCCTCTGATTCCTAAGCCAAGATCTTACCACTATGCAATCTCATCTGTTTTGTAGTTTCGAATTTCTGAAAATTTTGGAGCAGCATGCATAGATATTTTTTACATCGATCAGAAAAATGAATAAATGATGGAGCAACCTGAGGATCATTATGGTCTTGGGCAAGTTGGCGCAATTTCAGCAAGTCTTGATTCACACTCATTTCCAATGCCAGGGCAGCTTTCAGTGCCTCCATGCCACTTTCCCACTCATCTTTTTCTGGTGGCTAAAAAAACAAAATGTAGTAAATTAAATTTTTAAAATAAATTTTTCTAATTATATTTTTAAGAAATACCCGTGTTTATAAACCTATTTAGCAAAAGGGAATGAAACAATGCATTCCTTTGAACATACGTTATCTGGTTCTTTAAAAGTGGTAATAATATGTGAGCAAGCATTATATATAAAAAAAATTAATTAAATTAAATTCCTCAACAAAGAAACTTTTTATTTTAGTTACTTTTTATTAAATAACTAGCCGCCTTTGGCGACCAGCCGGTTCGCCAGTATTACCGCTCGCTACAATTTTCAATTAAATATTTTAAGTAACTGGTCTCTTAAAGGATTCTCAAACAAAACATTTTTAATCTTCAAATTTTGATAGTCATACCAAACTTTTACTATTTAGATCGTATCGTTCCATTTACTATATATATTTTGCTAATTTGTTGTCATTTCCGGCAAAACTTCAACTTTAATTTAAAATGTAAATGATGAAATTGCAATTAATATTAAGATATTTTTTAATAAAACCAAGAGTTTTATTTTCTTTATCATCATTATTGTTATTTATTAATTATTATTATTATTGAATGTGAGTATTGCAAACAGAATCGCTCGGTATTTAAGTCTTATGTTAACTACAAAATATTTTTCATCATTTATGTAATATCTCAAACAATAATTCAACAAAAATTTCTGAGATTCAGCATAAAATTCAGTTTTTAGTTTTGCTTTTAAAAGGATTGAAATGAAATCAATAATAATATTTTGTTCCTGTCTATAAATATATTTTAAAAATTATGAAGTATAAATTTAATGCAGTAAGGTATCATATTCTGAGAAATATTCTGGACACACCAAATTTTAAATAAATGAATGAATGTTTCTATTTTCCACGATCAACTAAGACTTATTTATGAAGTTTTAAATATAAAAAATTTAGAAAAACTCAACATTTTCATAATTTTAGGCCAATTAATCTTGAGAAACCTGCGCGCTGATTGGCGTATTTTCTTTGAAGCGATCGATGGAAAATCTAAAATTATCCTTTTTTTATTGAATAGTGATATTCAAATTTTCATAAATCAGTCAGTTTAAGTGATTGGAAATTAACTCTTAAAAGTCAGTGATTTAGTTGATTGGAAATTAACTCTATGACCACCATAAAATCTGTGCTTTCTCTTCTGGTGTATGCATTCTCCTTAATATCCGCTCGAATAAAACATCACATACAAAAGTACTACATAGAACAAACACATAAAATGTAAACATAACATTTCAATAGTTGCCAAAAACAAAAGAGAGAAAAATGCAATTAATAAGCAGACGATATTTAGAAAAGTACAGATATTTAGACTGGAAAATAAAATTATCTGAAATTAAAAACACGCGCAGACGATATTTACAAAAGTAAAAATATTCAAACCTGAAAAGGAAAATAAATGAGTTATTCCATCAATAAATGCCATAAGTTTGTTTACATCTTCATTATTTTTGAGTCATTAAACATCAGAATGGGTTCGGGACTAAATAAACACCATGTATAGAGAGTGCAAAAGATCATAAAATAATTTTTCTTGAATTTATTTTTTAGAAAAAATAATATTTCATATTTGTTTCCTTTCCTACAGACACGTGACGAAAATTATATTTTTGCAGATTTCATTTCCAAAAAGATTTAATTTATTTTTAATTGGGGCTTTAATCAATGTGATGGCAACACTTTGAAAAAAGCTAATTTTTTTCCATGAATGCGAAACGTGCTTAATCTTGATTTTTATTTTTTTCGAAAAAAATTATTGAAAAACATAGTTAAAATATTTATTTAAAAATTCATTAAAAATAGAAATTTTATTTTAAGATTCAAACATTAGTATCATTTAAAAGATAAATTTGTGATCTTTAACTTTATGTAAAAATCTTTTTTGTGCGGTAATATTTTCGGCAGTTATAGCAGAAAAACGTCAAAATTTCGCTTAATTTTTAAATAAATAAAATTCTAGTTAAAAATTCGAAAAAATAACCCCCAGGTGCACATTCTCGGCCTCCAAGGTATACACATGCCAAATTTGGTAGCTGTAGGTTGAATGATCTGGCCTGTAGAGCGCCAACATACACACACACACACACACACATTGAGCTTTATTATAAGTATAGATATAGATATAGATGATCAAAAAAAATTATTAAGTATCAAAAAAATTATCGACTTTCGCAAGAACTGAACTCGTATTCTTCAACTTCACTTGAAAAATACTGAATTCCTTGCATTTTACCGATTGAGTTACTGCCTGTTGGTTTCAATTTTCATTACAAACCGCTAAAACTCTATTTAAAGTGTTAAAAATTAATTAAATTTAATTAATGAATTAATATTTGAAAAAACTGTATTAATATCAAGTGTCATCCACTACAAGTTTAAAAAATGTATTTAAACTTGAATGGATTAATAAAAAATATTTTTTTAACGATTGAATATTTGAACAGGATATATAAATATATATAGGAGAGTGTGAACTAATAGTAGGAATTGAAAAATAGGATGTCTGATTAAATAAAGGTAATTGAAATTATATGAAATATACATATATTAGTGTACTTACAAGTAGATTTTTAATTTTTTTTTTTTTTACTTTTCAGACTTTGATTTTATAATTTAAAAAAAAATCCCCCAATATTATAAATATTAGAAGATCTTAAACTATTCTTTTCGAAATTTTAGTTTCAGGTTACACTGCTCGTGCAGATCCAGGATTAAATAAAATTAATTTATCAATTAATAACCATGTTCAGAAAAGTTAATATTTTGTCATCGATAAGTCACTGCGTTTACATGCTTGTGAAAGTACAGAAAGACAGAAAGTCAATCTCTGAATGGATTTACTTCCAAATATAATAAGTATCTGCATTTTAAATGTTAAGTATAAATTTGCTGGTTAAGAAGGTAGAATGCATTACAAGGCCATTGGTAGAGATGAAATAGGATTTTCATTAGATTTTTAGTGATCCAAAATCGTAATTGAATTTCCAACCCCCCGCGACTTCATAATCCTAGATTCTACGACAAATGCTTTTTATCATACCTTTATATTATTAACAACTTTATTTTCTTTGTTAGAAATATTCGTAGATCCTCTGTATCTAAAATGATACTCTAAAAAATTATATGCTTACGGAACAAATTTTAAAATAGTACTATTGTTCTAAAAAAGTTATTACTGTATTTTAATTCATGATACAATTGACGAAACGTTCCAACGAGAGACCCTATTTTAGATCACGTAATAGCCAATCCCAGCGGTTAAAAAACTATGTTCAACCGTTAACTTTTAGTTCATTACAGCTATCTAAGAACTTTTTTGGAAAAAAAAAGTGTTTTTTGATATCAGGCAATAACTTTTCTGATTTGAATTCTCTTTCAATTTTCAATTGTAACAAAATAAGAAAGTCATCACCATTTTACGATACAAGATAAATATACTACGATTCGAATGCGATGCAATTAAGTAACGAATTCCGTTTACTTTTATTTAAAGTTCTCTATTGCGAAATTTTAGATTAATCCTTAACTGGGGAGATGAAATTTTAGTACTTAACTGGGGAGGTGCGGTCTACGAGACCGCATTTCATTCGCACTCGAATTAAATTTTCTAATGAATGCATTAGTATGAAAAACTGCCAACATATTTTGCAGACATTTTTTTTGATATATAGATAGATATGTTTTAGAAATTTTTCAAAATATATTATGATTGAAAAAAGTAAATGCGTTGGAACATACATTTTCTTATCAAATTACTTGTTACAATAAATAATATTCTTGAAAAAGCATATTACTTTTTACTTTTTAAATCATATTTATTTTTACAGTATATGAAGGTATAGAGAAGACAATATAATGTAAAATTCAACAATTATATATAAAAAATGACAATGGGTAAAATTGGCCCTTTTTTTATCGGCTTGTGTGATTTTCATAGCACAGTTTTCTAGGGCATTTTAAACATACAGGTTTAGAACTAGTATAAAAATCAACCTATAAATTCTGTATATGTATATCATGGTATATTAATATATTTTATAAATTTTTCAAAATACATTATCATTAGAAAAAAATAATTATGTTTGAACATACATATCAAAATCAGTTGAATGCTTACTTTAATCGAAAAACTCTTCTGTACAATTATCCTTATCACTAAAACCACTTTCTGCTTCATTTAAAAGTGTCTGGAACACTGCTTCATAAAAGGATCAGTAAATTGGATGATATTTCGGGGTCAAATTTTAGCGTCATCTGCTAAGCCTTGTTTATCACTGGGACACTAACAGGGAGATGCGGTCTTAGAGACCGAGCTCGAAAAAATAGCTGAATTAATTTAAAAAGCATCTGCTGAAATCGGTTGAAAAAGTGCACGTGTATTGAAGGTCACAAAACAGGAAGCTACAGGGTCAATCCATTCAATTGAGCAAAAAATAGAAAAGGGGTGACAGAAAATCCATCGCTAGCGGTCTCACAGACCGCACGTCCCCAGTTAAGGGTTTAATTATTTTGAAAAATATAATTTATTTTTTATCCTGAATCTTCACAATTGGCATTAATGGAATGGATTTGGATTCTTCATGCACTGAAAGTAGATCGAAATTGCCTATTAGATCCCACATCATGACTTAGATCTGGGCGATCCATTCACAAATTGAACCGTCTTCCATACAATATATCGCTTATGTCTTGGAATGCAGTCAATAAAATGTATAAATTTTAATTTTAGCGAATAGGATGTCGGTGAATAGAAAATGTATAAATTTTATTTTTATCGAATTTTTAAGTTCTAGATTAAATTGAGTTGAATAATATTTAAATCTCGTTTCGAAGTAACACGAATGCTTTTGGGATTGATCTCGCGATTTTAAATCTTAATCAGATGATGAAGATGGCACCTGGAACTCATCATTTAAGACGGTGCATCATTTGACGTTTTATTTAATTATTTTTCAATTTTGTTTGTTAAAAACGCTTAGGGAATGGGAAAAAGATGTAGATTAATTTTTCAAAGAAATTTTACTTAAAATAATTATGTATATATACTTTTCAGAGCAATAATCAAAGCTTTGTATTAAATGAATAATTATGCATCGAATCACTTTTCCGAATGCAAAGAGTTATTGTGCATCAGATCATCTGATCTGACAGATTTTCGGTGGAATTAGGATTCGAAACTATAATTCTCCGATTCTAAAGCTGCAAAATTAGTATCAGTTCGCTGCGGCTCTTTGGGGTCTAGGAATCATTATTGAAGAAATTGTGCAGGCATTTTCTTTAGTCGTGTCAAGAGAATCATTGTAGTGTTCTGTACATAGTATTTCTATAATGAACCTACTTAACACATATTTGTTGAACAGAATAATAATACCTTTATTCAAAACACCGTAGAAAAAAAAATTCCCCGAAATTTCTTTGTGTTTATTAATTTCCGGATATCCTGGAAAGCCTACTATTCTAGTGTGGTATTCTACTGACTACTTAGTTTTCTTTAGAAAGTTTTGAAAAGAGGCATTTTAATTTAAACATTAGAAAAGAGGTATTTTAATTAATATTAATGTAAAATTTTTTAAGATAATTTACATGTTAATTTTTTTTTACCAGAATATCATAAAAAACGATCTTTCCTCCTCTCTTGTTTTGAAACTTCATCAGCTTCTCTGCATGAGTAAGTTCTTCGGCACTTTGGTCTTTAAAATGCTTGCTAAAGCCTGGCAGAGCAACATCGTCCCTATCAAAATAATAGCCCTGAGAAATGAAACAAAAGAGAACACTTATAGAGTGCGTCAAAAATTCATTAAAAAAGGAACATCAAAACCTTCAAAAAAAAAAAAGAAAGAAAGAAGGAAACAATTTTTATGAACCAGTCCAACAATTTAAGCGTTTGATATAAAAAAAGTTTTGCCGTCCAGAAAGTTACCGATAGATGGCGCTAAAGTAAAATTTAAAGGACATATAGACAATGTAGGCTGTCGACTTAAAGTACAGTCGGATTGTGCTTTAATATGAGAAAAATACATAGCAGTAATTTTATTGGTTAAAATTGTTTGAAACAGGCCTCTAAAGTTGCACTCGGATATGTTAATTGAAATGAGATGAAATCAGAGACAATTCTTTTTTGCATTTAAAGACAAAATTATTAATCTGAAAGAAAAAACAAATCTTAAAATAACAAATTAAAATTAAATCTACGATCGCAAATTTCAAGTTATTGTGTGAGAACATTATGATTTTTTAAGTCATTATTTGTCTTAATGAATTTAAGCCATTAACCAGTTTAAACCGGTTTTGAAACAATCAAGAGATTTCTCTATCTGTCTCTATTCCCATATATATATATATATATACACTGGTGTGCAAAACTTAAGCAACAATGCAAATTTTAAGCAGATAGCCATGAAATTGCAGAAAAGGAGTTCTTGCGATCAGTACAATGAACACGTAATTCAAGTGAAAGGTCATGCGTATGCAAATATCAGGAACAAAACGTCACAGGCGACGTAAGCTTACGCAAAACACGTGCGGAAGGCGCGCGCCGCTCAACACTACAATAAAAGGAAGGACGGAGACGCAATTAAAGACATTCGCTGCAAGTGCACGTGAGTTAATTCGTGAAATATGGCTAGCAGAAATCAACTGGACGATTTCACAGGTGGAAGAATGATCGGAAAGCTGGAGGAGGGGCGTAGTGTGACCAGTGTAGCTGAAGAGTTCGGAATGAACAAAAGTGTCGTTTCGCGCGCTTGGAAAGCCTTCCAAACCACAGGTACAGCTGTGAGAAAGGTTGGTGGTGGCCTCCCCAGAAAAACAACTACAGTGGATGACCGACATATCGTCCTGCAGGCGAAAAGAACCCGAAACCAGTCAGCAAGCGCCATTGCTTAGCGACTGTATGCAGCAACGGGGCAACAAGTGTCGCGTTTTACTGTGTCCAGACGCCTTCACAAAAGTGGCCTATTCGCCCGCCGTCCTGAACGCTGTATCCCTTTGACAGTTTCCCACCGGCGGCACTGTTTAGAGTGGTGCAGGGAGCACAAAAACTGGACATCTCATCAATGGAGTCGTGTCCTCTTTACAGATGAGAGTCGTTTTAGTGCCACAAGCGATTCCCAACGCCAGTTGATTTGGAGAGAGGTCGGGACACGGTTTCATCCCAGTAACATCACGGAAAGAGACCGTTTCGGTGGTCCTAGAGTTGTCTTCTGGGGAGGAATTATGATGAACGGGCGGACTGAGCTCCACGTTTTCGACAGAGGTTCTGTAACTGGAGATCGCTATTGTCAGGAGGTGATCCTTCCCCATGTGTGTCTGTTCCGAGGTGCCATTGGATCAGACTTCCTTTTTATGGATGACAATGCACGGCCACACAGGACTCCTGCTGTTGAAGAGCTCCTGGAAAGTGAAGAAATCACTCGAATGGATTGGCCGGCGTGCTCCCCTGATTTAAATCCGATAGAACATGTGTGGGATGCTTTGGGGAGACGCCTTGCGGCACGATTACATCCTCCTGGGAACACCCGACAACTTAAACAGATGCTGATAGAGGAATGGGCACTGTTACCTCAAGAACTGTTGGACAATCTGGTGCTGAGTATGGGGAGCCGGTGCGAAACAAACATTGCAGTAAGGAGAGGGCATATCCCATACTAAGGAACATCTGCTTGCTGTTCTTCCTCTTGGACAGACAATCATGTGTAACGATACTATGAGTTCAATAAAGCCTCTTTTTGTTTGATTCCATACTGTATGCATTGTATTCATTTCTGCGCAACTATGCTTTCGTCATTCTTTC